>CM042316.1:20707170-20717170 GCA_023566125.1 Zingel zingel | reverse complement strand
TGTACCGAACCGTGATGTCTGAACTGAGGTATGAACCGAACCGTGACTGCAGTGTACCGTTCCACCCCTACTGGCAACTAAGTGGATTTAAGTCCAATATTCTTCTTTTCGCTAATTTTGTCTGTCTGCTCTTTGGTGCTGGAACAAGGAGATTTAAAAGATTTTTCAATGGGAACATCTGCCGAAAGTGACGCTGATAAAAGCAGTGACCCAAAATAATAAAGTTGAGGGACGAAAGACGCACCGGCGCGTCCAAATGATGTTTGGCAACACTCCTACTCAAAAGCGATATTACCAAATTTCATTTCAGACATTTATTTACTATTTTAATCATGTATAACCTAAGACTTTGGTAAAGTCATTTCAAGCACCGAAACAATTCGTCAACACAATGAGTAAAGGTTTGTTTTCAAAAGAGATTTGAGGAATTTTGAAAAAGCCAACATCGATGTTTCAGCTTTAGCGCCAAACTCTCCCCTTCTCCCCCTCGTCACTATACAGAAAGCTGAGTTTATTCTGAACATTTTGATGAGAAACACATGGGGATCAGTTATATGAAAATACCCTAAAAAGGTGAATTTAAGAAGATATGTGAAAATGCCCTTAGACCTCAGAAGGTTCAACCAAAACAATGAGCTGAAAGATGCTAAAATACTTTTAAAGCTGAGGGGAACTACAGAGTCACTTGCTGATTCCTTGTGGGTTTGTCACTATACGAGCAACTCCTCTCACATACACGTAGTCAAGTGACCCATTTTTTTAAAGATTATTTTTTGGGCTTTTCCACCTTTAATTGATAGGACAGGAAATCGTCACAAGTCAGATTCGAACCCTGGACCTCTGCGTTGAGGCATAAACCACCAAGTTTATGTGCGCCTGCTCTACCCACCAAGCCATCCTGGGCACGAGGGACCCATTGTTAATATCAAAATATTGATTAAAAGCAGCTTTAAATAGTCTTCTCTTTCTCTCTGTTTGTTTCTAACCTACCTCAAACATATCTTTGGCATTTCAGTTGTGCAATTTCTTATCACCTATTGGCTGACGTACACGTTAATACCAATATGTCTGAAATGAGCTAATAACAGTCAATATATCAACCTGGGCCAATTTATGAGTCTAGCTTTATTTTACATCTTCCTCAATGATATACTATAATTTCACTATAAATCCTGAGCTCTGTGACTCCTCTTGCCACTCGCCCTGCTCCATTATTATAAACTGGTTCCACCTCTCAACATTAAAGGCATTTTTCAACACCCACACCTTCTGGAGTGGGTATTTTCTTTTATTCTCTCTCTCTCTCTCTCTCTCTCTCTCTCTCTCTCTCTCTCTCTCTCTCTCTCTCTCTCTCTCTCTCTATCTATCTATCTATCTATCTATCTATCTATCTATCTATCTATCATCTATACACACATACATACACCCTATGGATACTGCACATACCCGTAGGGTGATGTTTATTTTCATAAATACTTGAGAGAAGAGGATTCAAACAGGCTTCACAACCTCTGTGGGAGCTGTGTTGAAATAAATACAGAACCGGGAGATTTTCTTCTGTTGTTTTTGTATGATAGAAATAGGAATGTAAGAGTTATAGTGATATATGTTTTTGTCTATGTGTCCAACCAGTAACTTCTTCTCTACTGGTTTGAAGAGGCACGGAGGGGAGGTTTGATTGTGTTTTCACAATCCTCTGTGTGATTGGGAGCTAAAGCAACAACAGTCTCCTTCACAAATTGTGTTCGATTCAACACAGCAGCTTTTTCTCTCTCACACAAACCAAATCTCAATTAGGACAGCATCAGTGTCGACCCTAATGCGTCTCACTGAAATGTGTTATCTTGAGCTGTATTCAGACTCAGCTTGTTGGCGTGCTCGGCGTGGAACTAATCAATGCAAAAACAAGCCTTAGCTGGTGATTTGTGTCCACTCTGTCCTCCTGCTCATTACTTAGTAACACATATGGCTGAAGGCCGACTAAAGCCTCTCACAGTCCCTCTTGATGAAACAACCGTGAGTGAAGGAAACCACTGTGTGCCACATGCTTGAGTCATGTCAGATGTTGACGACGCCTCCATACAGTCGCTGATGACATCATATAAAGATTAGATTACGGCCGAGGAGGACGGTTGCCAAACAAAGGCTCAAAAAGCCCAGACTGTTGCCAGAAGTAAATCAAACCTGACTTCTCTGCTTTGAAATTTAGTTTGTTGTGGCACATTATCGCCCTCCTGCAGAGATTACTTGGCAGTGCCACAACACTTCTTGAATGTTTTTGGCCTTTTTAAGCATGTAAATTAATTGAAATTGAAAAAGACACGAGTAAATCTCAGCAGACAGCCACCGGCCCCACAGACAAGCTGCCAGCCTTCTGCTCCTGTCTCACTTTAACCTGTAAAGTTAGATTCTGAGCAGTCTGCCTATAGACAGTTAGTGTTGTTGTTTTTTTACCAGATGTCAAGCAGTGCGCTCAGACAGGTCTAGCTTCTTCCATGTGTTTGGCTCCGAGCCTGGCTGTCACTAAAGGCACCGAGATCTTAAGCAAAACACTGACTTGCCCTCTGCAGCTTTGTTGTTTTCGCACATCAGTGTGGCATCAGTGCACTTCGGCCCCTGGGGAGGATGCAAGGTTAATATTTTGAAATACTAATTAAAGAAAGCGCCCCTTGTTATGTAATGCTACCGCTAGGAGCCAAGAAATGCCAAATATAGCCTGAGTCAACAGGGTTTTCAAGACGTGATCTTGATCACGACCCCCAGCTCTTACCCTGCTAACTATGTGTGTTAGATGAGGCAGAAATGTAGAAGACGCCATGAGCAAACATGTGGGCGTGTGTCTGAGTTTGCAATTAGGACCAATGCAATAGCTCGTCAGAGCTGCATGCGGCACTAATGGGAATCATTTGGCTGTGGTTGCTTGCTTTCTCTGGGTTTTTTCATTTGCTTTGTGAATAATGAAGAAAGTCTCACGGATCAGAAGCAATCATGGCAATTACTGCATCTAATCATCCTTACACACATGAACAGATCACAATGAGTTAAGTCATATAAAGATCATATAGACAAACAGCACCATACATACAGTACAGTACAGTACAGAGACTATAGGCTCTCACCAAAAAGCCGCCAATCAGAGGACGCCAGCAATTCTTCCTGGTATGCATACAAATGAAAGACGCTATAGTAATGATATGATATTTTATTTACGTGTCATGCCACTAAGTGGCCGATCCCACACGAAATTATATGTCAACAATACAAAAGTAATTTCATCCACAGCTTCCGGTCCAATGTCCACACACATTATACTCTACTTTGCACAAAATAAAGAACAAAGAAAACATATTACAGCAGCCACAACACAATAGGGTAACCCATAAATTGTCCAACTAGAACTAAACATTTCATACATGATAAAACATTACTGTCACAAAAAATAAATAAAGGGAAAATAACAGGGAGTGTCACTTCCAGACAGATAATCATCAATATCAATATCATTATCAGTGTATAGTCAATATTCTTTTTATAGCAATGTATTAAATGACAACACGAAAGGAGTCGCTCGTAGTAATGGACCTAATCTGTAGCTCCCCTCAGCTTTATGGAGTGTTCTAGTGAGTTTCACTTCATTGTTTAGCTGTCTGCCCCACAACTTTACTGTTTTGGTTCCAACAAGTCCTCCAAACCATCCAACGATATTCTGTTGGGGTGGGGGAAAAATCTAAAATCGTATGTATCGTTATTGTTTTTACAGTGATTATGAAAATAATTTCTTTTCCCCAGAATCAATATATACAGTGGGGAGAACAAGTATTTGATACACTGCCGATTTTGCAGGTGTTCCTACTTACAAAGCATGTAGAGGTCTGTAATAAAAACAAAAAACAAAAATCCAGAAAATCACATTGTATGATTTTTAAATAATTAATTTGCATTTTATTGCATGACATACGTATTTGATCACCTACCAACCAGTAAGAATTCCGTCTCTCACAGACCTGTTAGTTGTTCTTTAAGAAGCCCTCCTGTTCTCCACTCATTACCTGTATTAACTACACCTGTTTGAACTCGTTACCTGTATAAAAGACACCTGTCCACACACTCAATCAAACAGACTCCAACCTCTCCACAATGGCCAAGACCAGGGAGCTGTGTAAGGACATCAGGGATACAATTGTAGACCTGCACAAGGCTGGGATGGGCTACAGGACAATAGGCAAGCAGCTTGGTGAGAAGGCAACAACTGTTATTTATTAGAAAATGGAAAAAGTTCAAAATGACGGTCAATCTCCCTCGGTCTGGGGCTCCATGCAAGATCTCACCTTGTGGGGCATCAATGATCAAGAGGAAGGTGAGGGATCAGCCCAGAACTACACGGCAGGACCTGGTCAATGACCTGAAGAGAGCTGGGACCACAGTCTCAAAGAAAACCATTAGTAACACACTACGCCGTCATGGATTAAAATCCTGCAGCGCACGCCAGGTCCCCCTGCTCAAGCCAACGCATGTCCAGGCCCGTCTGAAGTTTGCCAATGACCATCTGGATGAGCCAGAGGAGGAATGGGAGAAGGGCATGTGGTCTGATGAGACAAAAAGAGAGCTTTTTGGTCTAAACTCCACTCGCTGTGTTTGGAGGAAGAAGAAGGATGAGTACAACCCCAAGAACACCATCCCAACCGTGAAGCATGGAGGTGGAAACATCATTCTCTGGGGATGCTTTTCTCCAAAGGGGACAGGACGACTGCACAGTATTGAGGGGAGGATGGGCCATGTATGGCAAAATCTTGGCCAACAACCTCCTTCCCTCAGTAAGAGCATTGAAGATGGGTCGTGGCTGGGTCTTCCAGCATGACAACCACCTGAAACACACAGCCAGGGCAACTAAGAAGCATCTCAAGGTCCTGGAGTGACCTAGCCAGTCTCTAGAGCTGAATCCAATAGAAAATCTTTGGAGGGAGCTGAAAGTCCGTATTGCCCAGCGACAGCCCCGAAACCTGAAGGTAGGAAGGTCTGTATGGAGGAGTGGGCCAAAATCCCTTCTGCAATGTGTGCAAACCTGGTCAAGAACTACCGGAAACGTATGATCTCTGTAATTGCAAACAAAGGTTTCTGTACCAAATATTAAGTTCTGCTTTTCTGATGTATCAAATACTTATGTCATGCAATAAAATGCAAATTAATTATTTAAAAATCATACAATGTGAAACTTAGCACAAAATGTAAGGAAATTTGTGTTTGGTAGATTATTTCTCTGTGGTAACAATGCTTTTTCGCAATACATGTTATACCATTCGAAATCCTGTTTAGTTCCCCTTCAAATGGTGCCCCATTTGTAAGGAACATGCATTTGTGGGATGAGCAGCAGCGCTGAGTATGTGGGTTGCGCCCACAAAAAATTTGCCAAATTTTCTCTGCCAATGCCAAACAGATTATTCTGCCATTGACTCGTTTGGTGTTTGGTGGATTGGATGATTGAAGTTTGAAGAAACAAGACATATTGGCAATTGAACAATTTATTAATTTCACAAACAGGAGCCTCAGTAGCGTGTGGAAGAACCATACACAGCCATAACAGCCTGGCACCTCCTCCTCATGCTGGTCACCAGCCTGGTCACACACTGCTGTGGGATGGCATCCCATTCTTCAACCAACATTTTTCGCAAGTCAGCCAACGTGGTTGTGTTGGTCACTCTGGCACGAACAGCATGCCGAAGCTGATCCCACAAGTGTTGGGGTTGAGGTCAGGACTGCTGGTTGAAGAATGGGATGCCATCCCACAGCAGTGTGTGACCAGGCTGGTGACCAGCATGAGGAGGAGGGGCCAGGCTGTTGTGGCTGTGTATTGTTCTTCCACACGCTATTGAGGCTCCTGTTTGTGAATTGAATAAATTGTTCAATTGCCAATATGTCTTGTTTCTTCAAACTTCAATCATCCAATCCACCAAACACCAAACGAGTCAATGGCAGAATCAGCTGTTTGGCAAACAATTAGTTTTTAGAAATGCCTCATGATATATTGTCTCTAGAAGTGTATTATTCAACTTTTGTTTTTGTTAAAATATGAAAAGAAAATCACAATACGCAGTACTTCTAGAATCGCAATAATTTAAAAAAATCGCAATACAAATCGAATCGCCACCCATGTGTCGTGAAAGAATCGAATTGGGACAAAAGCATATCGTCCCAGCCCTAATGAATACCATTGATAAATAACCTTAAGTGTTTTATTCAGTGGGTAAAAAGAGAAAATATCAGCTTCAATTTCAACACGTATCAAATGAGTAGAGCTGTTGAATCAAATTCAGTGTATTTCTCATATGAAGGGCACCTCAGCCTCCTGCCCTGGGGCATCCATTTAAGGATTGCCTTGAGAGTGTATGAAAGAGCGATAACCTTGCACAAGACCCTGCACAGCCCCTCTCCGTAGGGATGACAGCTGAAGGTTGACTGCTTTTCACTCTTATGGATTATCTCAAGTACGTAATATTCCACTATTATTCCGAATATGACAATATTCCGAATTTGATACATGTCATGTAAACAGCATATTCTAGTTGGATATTCTCAATAAGGCCTTTTTCCAAATAAGGCATTTTCAGATTAAGACATGTGGGATATTCCAGTATTATTCGGGTTTTAGAGGCATTCTTTCGACATGTATGCATTGCATTCAGAATATGCGTCTCAATCTGGGTTTTTACGGCAGTTTATGGCCTCTTGCCTGTTTACGGCTTATGGTCAGCTCTGTGCGTTGCTATGGTTGCTGTAAACAAACCAATCAGCCAACAGTTTGCAAGGCTGCAGACCCGATAAGAAGGAGAAACACAGCAACTTTTAAACATTATCAAAGACTTGGATATCAACAGGTTTTTGGATATGCGCACACATTGCTACGCCGACCTGAGAAGCTGGTTGAAGAAATGAAAGAGGGAGGCTGTGTTTGCACAGTCCAACAAGTTTGCCGACGCTGGTAAACTTAGAAAAAGTTTTGCACGGCTGCATGTAAACAGGAATATTATTGGAATATTAGTTACTTTCATTAGCCATGCAAACAGCTTAGTCGGAATATAGTTTTTTTCAGAATAAGAGCAAAAACCAGAATATTATTTGCATGTAAACGTAGTCACTTGACTCTCTCTTGCCCCTCGCGCTGAATGTCTGTAAAGGCCCTGACACACCAACCCAATAATCGGGCGTTGGACAGTCTGGCGAGGTCGGTGACTCGAGTCTGTTCGGTATGTTCCGTGCTGTCTGCGTCGGAGGGGCTGTCGGCCTTCATTTTGGCTGACCTGACTTGCTGGGTCAGAGGGCGGGCAGTCGGACTCAATGACCAATCTGATTGGTGGAGTGCTAACCCGGAAATGGCGAGTGACGAACGCCTCTCAAAATCTGACGAAAATCTTTTAAACTGACCTTTGTCGATCTGAAATGAAGACAGATTCAGCAACTGTATGGCCTATTTCTCGCTTACAATGTTTTCAGAAACACGTTTCAGTGAACTATTTTAGTACAATACGAGATCGTGTTTTGAACAAGCCGCCATTA
Source organism: Zingel zingel (assembly GCA_023566125.1). Taxonomy (NCBI): domain Eukaryota; kingdom Metazoa; phylum Chordata; class Actinopteri; order Perciformes; family Percidae; genus Zingel; species Zingel zingel. Next base: position 20,709,619 of record CM042316.1, on the reverse strand, counting down.
TCGGTCAGCTGGAGAAGCCAAACCCACGTGACGCATTCGTCATTTCCAGTTTTAATTTTTTTTTGTATTACGTCTCGCGCACACGCAGAACGTACAATCAAGTCGGCGTCGCTTCGGTGTGTTCCATGCCACTTTTTGGACCTCGGGAGCCGACTGATCAGTCCGACTGCCTTTTCTGCCGACGGTCGGCCATCAGGTTGGGGTGTCAGGGGCCTTAAGGTTCAGAGAAGGTAATGTGTGTTTAAAAGGGTTTCATGGATTCGTCCTCTCTGACACTTGATGCATAATTCCAAACTACCGGGGCTGATTTGTTTTGTATTGTAAGATTCAATGCATCCTTCTGAATCAATACACATTGAATTGGACATTTGACCTCCTGTTTGGTTAAAATAATCTGGGTTGTTGAGCTGATGTCCTGTTCTTGTTTCTTTTTTAACACACCTATAGCTGTATTTGTTCATTGTAAAGCACTGCTTTTGTGTTATTTGCTGCCGAGAAACCACTTGAAGCAGCCAGACGTTAACTTCAATCTTTTATTCTGAGGTCTCCAAAATAGTGCTTTAATAAAATTGAATGTACAGTAAATTGAAAATATTCTCCTGCTGTAATTTGCTGCAACATATCGATCAAAGCTGTGAATTTTGGGAATCATGACAACAGCTTAAATAAAATAAAGCAGCAGTTTGTGAAAAAAAAATTCCCGTGTTTATGTAATTTGTTCTGAAATTCGACAACATCAGTAAAGCCAATGTCCTTCTAGTTGTACTTGTTCATCTCTTGTAAACATGAAAGTAATTTCACACCAGAATTCCCCAGATTAATTTTTTCACACAAATCAAGTCACACTCTAAATTCCCATGTGCGCTGGGATATCTCTGAGGGCCCACTGCCGTCTCTAATGGGCCGTGTTTATGATCTGACTAAAAACATACCTTCACAGAGGTCCCCATTATCGCCCGTGACGTTTATTTTCCATGTCACAAACGAGGCTGACAGAGTTTCTTTTTTTTTGTTGCTGAAAGGTGCTTTCAACAACTGCACCGCAATCTTCCTGTCATGAGGTACTGTGAAAATATTCCTTCTCACAAAGAAAACGTGTTGCTGTCGCGCTCAAGGTGGCGGAGACTTTTCACTGATTGCACACTTCACAGGAGCATGGTTGTTGCTTGTCACTTCGCCCACCTGAGGCTATTTGCTGTTCTTTAACTCGTTGTTGACAAAACTATTTACTTTGTAATACAATGGTGCCGCATTGATACTGTTGCATGATAGCTGTTGTAAGTACCCATATTAACCCTCATTAATAATCCCCACGCCTGATATATCAGTGGGGCGTTAAAATTCCTTTTGACAGTTTTCAAAGGCGTTTCTTGTTTCATGCAAATATGCACTTTCCGAATCAAATGAATACACAAGTATTTGTCATGGTGACATTTGTGACATTCAAACCAACTGAAAGCAATCAAAACTTCACAGTATGTGCTGCTGACATACCGAGTACAAGGACAGCTGGATCTTATTCATGCTGCAAAGAGAAGATTACGAAACAGAGTGCCTTGACTACAGCCACAATAAATGCATATAATAAAAGGAGGGAAATGACCCATTGTTAAGACTTAATGGTGTTGTTAATGGCATATTGATGGAGGTGGTTGGATTGAGTGATGGAAATAACCATTGAGCCTAGCCTGTATTCCTGTGAGTAAATATAATGTATAACATGACTCTAAATAAATGGTTATGTTGCTCTATATCCGCTGGATGTGTAAACAGACAACTATTTAAGGCAATGACATGTCAATGTTGTGTTTGCAGTTTTGGTTCGCTGCTCCCAAACAGCCAAAAACTTTACAGCTTTAAAAGGGATATTTGTTTTAAATGATGCACCGTCTTTATAAAGTAACGTCAGAGAATCAGATCTGGAGTTCTGAAGTCTTGTACCAAAGATTGCGTTTAAGATAGGGATGCACCGATACCACTTTTTTTTAAGATCAAGTACAAGTACTTACATTTGGGTACTTGCCAATACTGAGTACCGATACGAGTACTTAATAATCCCTCTGGGGTCAGAGGGTTTTTTCAGACACACAGAGATAATTTTGGCCTTCTCTGATATTGTTGTCCATTAGAACACAGCAGTATTTTCAAAGTACCACGCCTTTTTTCTATTCAAAGCTCAGTGCCTGGGCCTGGACATTTCCCCGGGCTAGTGTCAATAAAATAAATCATATAATACCAAATAACACGATACTGAGTGAAGTTTAAAAAGAATGAAAAACACAAAGTCCGATGACGTCATTCACGTGCATATTAAGTACTTGGGTTGCACGATATTGACCAAATGTGATATTGCGATATCAATTATGAATATTGTGATATCACTATTAATTTCAATATTTTAAACATATGTAAAATTACAAAAGTTTTGGGAAAACACATCAAAATAGAT
>CM042316.1:20632170-20702170 GCA_023566125.1 Zingel zingel | reverse complement strand
GCGGCGGAGAAAGATGCAGTCCGTTGTGGCAACGCTGCCGAATATCCAGAAGTTAAAGCCCGGGCAAGAACAATCTTTGCCGAGTTTTGTTGGTGGCCATGATGTTGTGGCACTCCTCCCCACGGAGTTTAGGAAAAGTTTGATTTTCCAGCTTGCTCCGTTAGTGGTGAAGGAGTTGGCTAAGGCTAACGCTAGCGATGCTAAGCCGATAGTTGTTGTTGCTTCTTCCTGCCTGGCCTTTATAGCCACATGATCCCAGTAATACTCTAGGTATGCTATAGCTAAATTCTCCAATCAACTTTCAAGAAAAATCTCTTTGCCGTTTTGTCTCTAACATGTGAAAAAATAGTGAAAAATCCCAATATAATTTCCCAGAGTCCAACGAGATGTCTTCAAATGTCTTATTTTGTCTGATCAACAGTCCAAACCCCAAAGATATTCAGTTAACTGCCATATATGTCAAATAGCGGCAGAAATCATCACATTCTAGAAACTAAAACCAGTGACATTTTGGCGTTTTTGCTGCTACAGAAAAAAAAACTGCTCACTGGTCAGTTTTATTGAGAAAATGTCACAACTTTTGTTGCTGACCTTTGGAAACCTTCTCTGCAGCAGCCAGATTCTCATCATATCACTTGCTAATCCTTTCTGCGTGCACCAACAAGATCATGCGTGTGAGCATGCATGTATAGCCGTGTCTTCTTTCTCGTATGTTGACTGCTGAGTACAGCAGGGGAGTGTGAGCTTTCTCATATCTTGGTGAGAGTGCACTGAAGTAAAAAGCTCCCTCTAGGAGCTGTGTCTATTATTTCCACTCCTCGGTCGACGACACATGCCATTGTCTTCCTTCCCTTCTAATTGTGCCAGTGTGGCTCGGCCCTGGGCTGAACTGCAGGTTCTCTGTGCCACAAGAAAATGGATTAGTAAGTGGGTTGATTATGTGAAGGAGCATTGCATTTTAGCAAGGTCGAAATGTCCTTGTTAAAATACAACAACACACAAAACAGCAATTTGAGCACGGTCTTATCTTCCACCATATTGAGGCTTCCTTACTGACTGGTGTACAGTAAGCGCTCATGGCTGGCTGACCTCATCTGTAGATCGCATCCGAAAATAGGGACTCTATATTTATAGGTATACCTTATATAGATATGCTGTATATTGGGAACAATGAGCTTCTGCGACTAATGCAAATGGGAGAAGATATGATGCACATATTGTCTTATGGCCTCTTTTAAATTGTTGATAATGAAATTAAGCGTTTTGTGCAGCTGGAGATTATAGTACAGTCATATTGGTAAAGGGAGGATTCACCTGCAGGCACTGAGTGACTAACAGTATTAATAAGTGCCTGTTTTTGCTCCTAATCTTGCTGCCTCTGGCTAGAGAGGGCATATGCTAAGACAGCATGATGGTGGTCTTAGACTCCCCCCCCTCTGCGTGAGGTTGTGCTGACTGTGGGGTAAATACTGACCCAATTAGCTCTGGCAGGGAGGTGGGGGGAGTATCCAGTGTTAATGAGAGGCCAGTTTTTAAGCTGGTGGTCCTGCAGGAATGTGTGTGTTGGTGTGTGAGGCAGCCGTCTGACGGACAACAGGTGGGAAGAGGAAGAGCTTAAAACTCCCACTGAGCAGTAATTAATACTGATGGATCTGTTCGGCTGTTAGTACGAGTCCGAGTCGGGATCAGGAGTGCTAGCATTAACCTGGTTTTAACCACTTAATTACACAATAGTCTCGCAGTGCCAGACCTTCCTCCACAGCGCTGCGGAGGAGGGTCTGGCTAGTCCACACAAAATTCCAGGATGGGAGAAAAACGTGCTCTGGTTTATTGGAATTTCTTTAAACCAATCACTATCATCTTGGGCGGCGCTAAGAACTGGACGGAGCAATGGTGCCACTGCAAAATAGCCTCGGGACGGAACTTGTTTTGGTGGAATGTGTATGTTCAAAGGTTATTTTAGTTGTGCAACAGAAAACTCCGATTGGACAGATAGTCTAGCTAGCTGTCTGGATTTACCCTGCAGAGATCTGAGGAGCAGTTAACCATAGTCCTCATAAATCCACCGGCGTTTAGAATGCCAACACAAAGAAAGTGGAAGGTGACGGACATCCGGCCGAAAATGAGGGACATTCGGTGGAATTTTCGGCAGCACCTGAACAATAGGACAGCCAAAGGTGGTCGTCGGGCAGAGCATAGAAAAAAAAAATTCCTTGAAGCAAGTTAATATCTTTGCCGATAAAACGGAATTTGATTTCCCGATTTCTTCTACGTTTTTGTTTTTTTTACATTGTGGTGTACTATACGTCACAACGCTAGTAGACATGTACTATCTACCCCCAAAGAACACACAAGAACGTGTTCGAACACCACCCATGTATGTTCGCTTACATGCAGCCCAGGGAAGCATAATTCCAGCTTTAGCTGTGTGCTACAGGTGTCTTCCTTTTTCTTAAAGCTTTTTGATGTGGGAACACAAACTATGGCATCTTAATCTGATATCTGATAATATGACATCTAAAGATTAACATGATCATATTGACTCTGTTGCCACAGACTGTGAACCAATAAACAATCTAAAAAGCTCTGAGGCTTATCAGTACTTCCACACAAAATAAATACTACCGGGCATGTTTTGTTAAAGGAGATGGGGTGCAACCTTCAAGATTACTTTATTTGTCCCTCGGGAAATTTGCCACATACATAAACAGACGTAGTGTAACACAGTCAAGTGCAGACATAAAGTGAATTCACATACATGCACCCTCCTTATGTCCTGATCTTAGGAGATGTACTAATAGAGGGATGAAAGTTTTTATTCAGGCATATTCTCCTGTATTCAATTGGACTCCTGTAGCGTCTACCTTATGGGAGCAGTACCTATATATCTAAAAGACAAAGACCCAAGTCAGATCTTTTGGATTTGTCATTTGGTGACCGATTGGAAACTGGATTGTTGACGGGAACAATCGCTTTTTGGTTGATATAAGCTTGATCATCCGAGTGTCCATATTCAAATGGCTGCATATCCTCACATTTCAGCAGCTGACCCAGTAGATGTTTGCCATTTTTTCTTGATCAATTCTGAAATTTTGCTTAGCTTTAATGTTGGAGCAGACGCGAACAGTAAAACTCATCCGTCAACTGTGAAACATTTTAGCTTTAACGCAATTTTGCCCACTTGTTCATGTCGTCCTACCATCTCTCTGCAGGAGAAGGCAGAGGTCTGATCCCATTATCCCATTTAGGGTGCGACAGGTTTTGTTTACCAGATCATTTATTTCCCATACAGCTAACTCTCGCAGACACCACTTCAGTTAAAGGATTAAACAGAAGGTTTCATGGGCTAGTAGCTGGAGAGGATGTTAATGCTAGCACTCCTAATGTGGATTTGTATCTCAATAAATAGAAGAAAATAAAGCTGGAACAAACGCTGACTTCACCGCTGAGTCATGGAGGTTTGTGTCAAAACATTAAAAGGATTCAAGAACTTAGATTTATTTTTCTGTGCAGTCATTATTCTGTCTTTTTTTATTCCCATTTTTACTGTAAACTGCCAGTGAGCGGCTGACTTGCCTGGCTGCTGAAAAGAAAAAAACTGAATAATGAGACAGTGGGAGTGGACTGAAATCCATTATTCCATTCTTCTAAACTGTGTTTTTTAGAAAACAGTAGTAGTGTCTATTTCAAAATCATGAATGTGTGCGTCTTTCTCAGGGAGGAGACGGCCACATGGTGCGGCAGGATTAGAATAAAGTAGGACAAATAAAAAATAAAACTAGCTTAAAAAGCTTTAGAGCCAGATGTTCCTCTTACTCCTGATGAGGGATTATGGAGGAATCAAAGTTCTGGTTGCAGCTTGTTTCTTGGCTTCTTCTACTTTACGTTCTCTTTTCACTGGGGATACCCATCAGATACTGTACATATCATCCATTAGCTGTGACAGGGCAGTATCATGGAAATGGGATTAGACTACCTCCCTAACGGGTTTATTGCACTCCGAAATAAAAGAACAATAGGAGCCAGGAAGCGGGTCGTCTTAGGCTCTGAATAATGTCCACTTCCGCTTTCCTTTAACCTCTCAGTCCACCCTCCTACCTGTCAGCCGTGAAAACACAGAGCCTGGTAGCCATTCACACATCTGGCCGGCCCACGCTGTCTGCTCTGCCTGCTTCCCACACTCACTGTCACCTCGCGTTCAGTACAAAAACCTTTTTTTTTCTGTCCCGTCTGTCACACTCACCCATCATGTTGCTTTCATGCTGGGAATGTAAATGGTTTGTGAACTGTTACTTAATTTTCCCTGTGGCTGCTTGATTTTAGACCAAGTCGCAATCGATTTACAAATATACAATATACATTAATCAGCCCTGTGCATGCAATACATAGTGTGATTGCCATGCACACAGTTTTCTTATGATTAATATCTCTTCCTCACTCTGTTCATTTTTCCAAAAACACCAACAGATGGCCTTTCTGCCATCCTAGAGCTCCTCTGTGCTAAACACTACATTATAGCGATAAATGTCACTTAAAAATCAAGTGATGAATATTCTCGTGGAGATTAAATCTCCTAATCTGTATATCCCTGAAATATTAAAGTTATGAAAATGAATGGGCGCTCTCGGATATAGCGCCCACAGAAATAATGATAAAACCGCTGAAAGCCATTGAGCCCTGCTTTGCCATTATTTAAGCTTACAGGAAGTGCCTTGGGGTACATGAGGATTTGTCTCCGCAGAGGCTGGGTCAAACCTCAGCTGCCCTGCGGTAACCATGCTCCCTGTCTGAGCCCAGCGTGGACGGACGGACCAAAGCGAGAGTGCAGGGCCTGGTTTAGGAGATTATTTTTTTAGACCTATTCGTATTAACTTGTTAAGTTAGGGTCAGTAGCCCCTCAGGAGACAGAGGGAGGTTTCGTTTTTGTGTTTCTGAGGCGATTGGTCGATTCTGTGGTTGGATCATCACATACTTAAACATCCGTGAGGAACTCTGTTTGGCGTGTCAGGCTTTTAAGTCGGCGCAATGAAGGATCACATTAACTTGAACACAGCTTCAAAGAAGATTTTGGAGCTCATGTTGCACAGTGTTTGGGGGTAGTGAGGTCAGGAACATATTCTGGTCTCTGGCATGGGTTTCAAACCCTGAAATGTCCCACTTTCTGCAAGTCCGTGCCCAGGGACTTGGGGTTTCAAATGCTAAAGGAAGGTGTGTGCATGCATGTGTGTACAGTTCAGGGATTAGCTCTATGCCCATAACTTTTTCACTTCAGTCACCATGGCAGTGAAACAAAGGTTTCTGTGTACACATCTAACCAGGCCTTACAGGCCTTTAGACCAGGAGGTCTAAAAATAATGCAGTACTTTCAATTAGCCCATCAGCTCTGCTCAGGCAGCCAAGTGAACAGAGTCTGGTTTTTTGGTGAAAAGACCTTTGGGAGGAGAGTGAGTGCCTTTCCTGGTTATAGTCCACCCCTGCTCTTGCTATAGCTCCTGCAAAGTCTCCTTAATTGTCCTGGTTTGTGAAGGTATTTGGGGTGTTTTACTTCTCCGTGGCAGATGTCCACACTACAAATGTCTTACAATCTCCCTGGTCAGGAAAAATCCTCCTCAGCGTTCAGCTAATCTCCTGGGACCTCATATATAAAACTTAGCGGCAAATTTGTGCAAGAAGTGGCGCACGGATGAAACATAGGACGTGAGTACGCACAGAAATATTCTGATTTATAAAACCGTGCGCACACACGTCATACGCCGGTTTCCCTTTATAAATCACAATCGACTCTAATTGTGGCGCAGCTTTGGCAGCTTCATGTCACACCCATAGTTGCCCTTAAATGAAATGCCCCAAATTAATATTTATTCATACTGACATGCGCAGAGAGAAAAACAAAACAAAGGACTTTCACTCAATGTGAAGTTGTAGTTCTTGTTAGAAAGGTGGAAAAGAGGAAACAATGTTTGGAGGGCACAGTGTGGCACTTACTAATGCGAAAAAGCTGTAGAGTGACAACATGTTGCAGACACAGCTAATGCCACAGCCTCAGAAGTTGGACTGTGCCGAAATTAAAAATAAATGGTCTGATATTAAAGGTGATGCAAAAAAACACAGAGAAAGTGTATTTGCCACGGGACACCGGAGCTGACCCCTACTGAAGTGGGACTGTCACGGCATGGTTTCTCCGAATGCTCCTCTGTAACGCTGGGCCCAAAACAGCACAGAGATCCAACAGGACAGCTCGAGGAAGTCGGAACCGGCTCTGAGGCCACTCGTCCTCACTCGCCAGCATCTCTTACTGCTGTTTGTCTCCATTTGCCACATTTTCCAACAGTGCAAAGCCAGCCATTGTGCGTCATTACGCCTGGCATGCCTTTTTATATCCATCAATTTGATTGTATCTAAAAAGCTAAATGTGTCAGAATGAATCTACTTGTAAATGAGAAATAGTTCTGCGCAAGGAGCATGTATTTAGTAAAACTTTATTTCTATTGAACTTTCACAATGGTTAAACATGCCTTAGACCTACATTAAAAATAAACATTTAAAACAAAAATAAAAAGTATAAGTACTGTATAAAACACCTATGATAGTGTATGTATATGATGACCATATTAAAACGACGTGCTCTGCCAGACGGAGGCATCGAAAACAGCCTCAGTGTTAACATTATTTGTCCTGTTTATTGTATTATTTATGAGAATAAATTCCATAACATGCCAATATAATTACAGAACACAATTTAAATTTACGATAGTAGGCTTGGGTGTTTGTGTAGGATATTTATTGTAAGAATGACTTTGTGAATTCTTCATATCATCAATGAGAGGCAGTAGTTTAATTTGTTTTACACAATGGTCTCAGTTTCACGTGTTTAATCCATCTGCTGTCGGTGTCGCCGTTTCTCATTTCACCCGTTTCTGTGCGTACACCTGGGTCAGGGTTTCTGTGGAGGACCGCACATTTTCCCGTCAAGTTTGCTTTTTATAAATCCCAATTCTTGGGTAGAGAGCGGCATTTGTGCGTACGCCGCGTTTATAAATGAGGCCCCTGCTCTGAGATGTATTACAGTGTCATATCACTGCAGCGCAATAAGACATTTAATCAAGGTTAGAAGTTCTGAATAAGTCTTTGTTTTGGAAAGACTTCTCACTTTTCCTTATCCTAACTGTCACAGGATTTAAAATCCCACTCGGGCAAGAGAGTAAACTTCCACTTAATTTAAATAAAGTTCAGTTTTAGAAGGCAGGTATGTAAGATTGATATCGCGGAGTAAGTTGAAGACACTGCGCATAATGCATGGATTGACTGATGTCCACTTCAGATCTGAGAGAAAATGATCATGAATGGTGAATGGTTTATTCATAGGGGTTTACCCACACAATTATGAGCATCAATGATTTTCCATATTTAAAAAAACTTTGATAAAGTCAGAGTCAGATGAGATTTTATTCAAACCCAGTAGGTCTAAATATTAATGCTGTATTAAAGGACAGGGCTGCCATGTTGACACATACCTGTCAGGCGTACTGATGGATAATTCATGTGGCATAGATTGAATTATATACTCAGAGTAATTGGCTTTGAATGAACTAAGTGCTTAGTTTAGTTGATTTAAGGTGGATTACTGTAATGTCAGTAAATCCTAATGAGTGAAGACTAACTGAGATTACACCAATTGATGGTTCGCTTGTTCCTCTTGCTACACACCTGTCAAGCTTGTTGTCCTAGTACGGCGAACATGTAGGTTACAAAGATTTACCACTTGAAATTCAGTGTCATGTTTTTTTTTAATAATAAAGAAAACAAAAAAAAAAATAGAACAGAAATAAACAGAACCTCTCATTTCTAGCAAATTACTGTGGATTTTGCTGGCTAAAATAGCTGTCATTAGCAAAATTTTATCTGTAGGTAGCAAGATAACACTAACTTCACATCTCGGCGTACAACTTTGTCTCCAGCTGACTTTTTAATGTTCCTGCTGATAAACGAGAACCATGAAAATCTATAAAATGTGCACTTGGTGGTTGCATACTTGATTAAATACTAAAAGACGATGATCGAAAAAGAAACGGAAATAAAGAAACAGAATTGTGTATTTTAGGGAAGAGATAGTCAGCCCTCTATTACTGCATTATAATAAAAAATGTAATTAACTTTCTATTCAGGCAAGCATTTTGCAGTTGGTATGCCCATAAGGTATGCATAGAAAGGAAGAGAGATGTGGTGCTCTTGACTTTTGCAGTAGACAAACAGTAAGAATTTCATACAGTTTATGCTAACATTATTATTATTATTATTAGTTATATAAATGTACATTACTTGTGTAAGGGTTTTTTGTGGTTTCAACCCCGTCTGGACTCTGGAGTTCATTTCCCACAAACTAACCTGAGCTAACTTGGGCGTAGTCTTGGTGGCAGCATCGCTACTAGCTGCCGTTTCACACACTGGTATTATTAGCTAGATACAGATGAGACAGGTGTCTGATAAAAAAAATAAATTGAAAAGCAAGGAGAAGTTCTGCATACAATTTTACCTTTAAACTGTATTTTGACTTGTTTACAGAAAGTTTCCACATTTCCTAATACTGAAAATGTTCATGATTAAGCTGCTGTATCATGACATAGCACATGTTTTCTTCCTGGTTTGTTTTTCGAAAGACATACTTGGACAAGCAACTCAATGGTGAGACTTTTACAAGAGAAAACATTACACTACATCTAACACAAATTTGGCTTTAGTGTAAACTTCCCCAAACCATATTAGGTGCAAGACAGAGCTGCTATCATTCAATTCAAATGTATTTATTGTGTTGAATCATAACAGTAGTTATCTCAGGACACTTTACAGATAGAGTAGGTCTAGACCACACTCTATAATTTACAAAGACCTAACAATTCTCCCCAAGAGGAAGCATTTGGTGTGACAGTGGCGAGGAAAAACTTCCTTTAAACGGGCAGAAACCTCAGGCTGAACCAGGCTCTTGGTGGGCGGCCATCTGCCGATGTCGGTTGGGACACAGAGACACTGATACAGATATACAGAAATATGATTCATAATAATTATAGCAGTTGGTATGATGAACAGTGGCAATTATAGTAACAAAGATAATAGAACTATGACTAGAAATAATAGTAGTAGCAGTGCAAGGCATAGCAGGGCATCCATTGTTACTCTCAACTCTGATATTGTAGCATCTTAACTCCTACTTTTCGTAAGGTAGCCCGTAACTGCACAAAATAATGTAGTTAACTAACACAGCCGAGTGTGACGGGGATGACCTCTAAATCTGAGGCCATGGTTCTCAGCACTAAACCGATGGAGTGCCTACTCTGGGTGGGGAATAAGTCTTTACCCCAAGTGAAGGAGTCTCTCAGAAGTATCTCAGGGTCTTGTTTGCGAGTGAGAGGAAAATGGAGCAGAAGATTGGCCGGAGAATCGGAGCAGCGGGGGTGACCTCTAAACTCCTGAATTGAGGTCTGCCATGCCCAATTACTGTTGCTAAGCTATGATTGGTAATTGCTTTTTGGGGGTGGGGCTTTAGTGATTGATCAATTTATGATTGAGTTTGTTAATGTTTAATATGTTGCCATGGATTGCAGATTGGCTTGAAAGCAGATGATCTCTCATCTGTGTATCTGTGAAAGATCGCTAAAATATTCATTAAGTGTAAAAAGAGATTGTATTGATTGATTATGCAGGAGTAATATGCTTTGGTTGAGAAATAAAGCCTGTCAGCTGTAGATACGGGATGTGGTCCAACATGAAGAGTGTGTTTGAAAATGTGAGCCTGTCAGCATTCGACTATGAATTTCCATTGTACAGGAGGTCTCATGAGAAGGCTCCAGTTCACAGTTCACACTGAGGCTTTCATCTGTCAATCACAGACAAAGATTAGACGATATCAAAAGGTCTCCGTGTCAAAGTCGTCTCATCCTGTTGTCATCCACAGGGTGGCGTAAGTGCAAACTCAGGGGTGACATGAGGATAGATATTCAGTTCAGGGCTGATTTTATTTGAGTCTGAGTTTTTCAGATTCGTAAGATAGCTTTTGGAATCAGACACATAATCCCTTCAATAACGCAGGGGCCTTTTTTTCTCCCTCACACATGGGCTAAATTATGAATGTGCTGTTATTTGTTTACTCCATGTTGGACTGAGAGATGTGCATTATTCATCTGTTCTGACAGGAGAGACTGCAGAGTAGGACGCAGGCCTGGGAAAACATTAAAATGGAGCGCAGTCTAACAAGGACGTTGCCAGGGATTTGAGCAGTCATGCACATGCAAACACTTTCTCTCAATGAGCTTGTTTGCCGCCAACCCTCTACAAGAAGATATGGTCCACTCAAGAAAACAAGTCTTAATGATTTCCAAGATTTGAGGACAGTGATCATGTGTCTATGCTGCTGCTCACCGATCTGTGGGTTAGATTTACAGTCCTTGTTTTGAGTACATCAGACAGACAGAGCTCCTGAAGCTAATTAGATTTCACGTTTTCTTTTTAGTCCTGAGAGATGATTTCCGGCAGGCCCCGAGCGATGTGGTGGTGGCTGCTGGTGAGCCTGCAGTGTTAGAGTGTGTGCCTCCACGTGGTCACCCTGAGCCCACCGTGTCCTGGAAACGCAACAACGTTCGAGTCAGCGCCAAGGATGAACGCATGTCTGTGAGTTCAACATAAACACTGAACAAAGACTGAGTCAAGCTCTCATTTCAAATGAAATAGGATAAACAAACACAGCTATTCAACCTATTCAACTCTCCATGTTGTGCAGCCAAGCATCAGTCAAGTTTCAATCCAAATTTAATGCAAATTTTAACAACATTTCCAGAAAATCTGCAAAAGAAAAGAATGCCATAAATTCTCACTAGAGCAAATGTGTGTGAATCTGAAACTGAAAATAGTCCCAAAACAAATTCATTATTTACTCATATTAAAGTAAACTACAGTGCCCCGCTGTTTTAGGAAATTAGTCAGCCTTTTTTTTTTTTTTTTAATGAAAAGTATGTCACGTTACATTTACCTTTGATGTCTTCAGTAGGAACAAATGGCCTTGTTGCTCAGAGCCATAGATAGGATAGGCAAGTCAGAAAGTATTAAGAGACATCCTGATGCATTTTTGGTTTCTGTCTTTTTTGACAATAACAAAAAATATAGAATATCACCATCCTTATCTTTTAAGGGGGAGATCAGGAGTGTAAATGGCCAAACTATAGCTAAAATTAACAAAAATGAACAATTTTACAAGAAATGACATCTGAAACCTCAACTACAAGACGGCTTCTTTCTTTAGAGCTTCTTTATAAACCCATTTATTACCATCATTCAGCAGTCCTGGAGAAAGGCAGAGTCACTTATTTACATGTACAATAGTTTCAATAGACCATAATTCAATGCTCTCTCGTGTAAAATCAACAGATGGACACAATCTCTAGTTGTTTTTAAAATTATTTTTTTTCTCAAAATGTAGGAAATCACAAGCAGTTAGATAATAGAAGCTGTGGTGGAGGAACTAATCAGACCCTTTACTTAAGTAAAACAATACTGTGACGCACTATAAAAATACACAAATAGAAGCAAAAATTCTGCACTGGAAATGTTACTTACGTGAAAGTTTGTATGTATTATTGGCAAAATGCAAGAATCTAAAGTAAAAGACAATTGGCCCCAGTGACAGACAAATATTATATTATTGGGTTATTATTACTGATGCATTAAAGTGTAAGTAGCATTTTCCTCATATGTTTTGTATGTAAAATCTTAATCTCCAAAATTACTTAGAAAAATATTTATAAAAATAAATGTAGTAGAGCCAAAAGTACATTATTTCTCTCTGAATTGTAGTGGAGTAAAAGTATAATGTAACATAAAATAGATATACATTTGGGGGACTTGTACTTTACTTTAGTATTTAAGTACAATACTAGAGTAAATGTATTTAGTTACATTAGACCACTATACAGAAGTTTACCAAAATGACTAATATAGTACTTTGAGTATAAAGGATTAATGATTTATAACCAAATGTGGATTATTTTTCCATTAAAGCTATAGTGCGTAGTTTCTGTCTCCCCATGAGGAATTCTAAGTAATGACAACAAAAGTGTCGGCATGTCCACATGATACAAGCCTTCCGTGATTGCGCACGCACCCCCACCCCCTCCTCCACACAGTTGCTAGTATGTAAAGAGGACACGAAGGATTAAAAAAACATGGACTCTTCAGAAGAGTTAATTATCTTCACTCAAGCTTCTGCGCGGCAAAGTCGCCGGACGCCACAATCTTCTGAACATAGTCATACTGAGAAATACAGAGAGAGTTGTGTGGAGCTGATAGTCTTAATTAACTTTGTAGCAGCTCATTTGGCATTGGCTTAAATGTAACGGATGTTCAATAATATCAAAAAATGTACGCACTAAAGCTTTAAAGGCTGTGATGATAACGATGAGTAGTGTAAGCAAGTAAAGTGTATTTATTTTGCACTTATCACAGACAGTCACAAAGTGCTTCACAGGCCAAAAGAATAAATACATTAAAAACTGTATTGTATTACTATGTATGTTATGCTTTTGTTTGTTGTGCTTTTTTATGATTATTATAAAAAAGCACAACAAACAAAAGCATACATAGTAATATAGTCGAGAATGTGGCTAATAAAAAGGCCTGACTAAAAAGATGTGTCTTTAGCTGCTTTTTAAAGATTTCATGGATATCTGTTGTCTTCACCCAGGACACTGTGAAGACTAATCTCTTCCATTATCACTGTACCGTTTTTTTTAGATGCATGGGGGCAAACTGATGATCTCTCACACCATGAAGAGCGACGCTGGCATGTATGTTTGTGTGGGCACCAATATGGTTGGAGAGAGGGACAGTGATCCTGCAGAGCTGGTGGTGTATGGTGAGTAAATGTCTGTGCAGCAGTATTAGGTCTTTTAAGGAATATGAGCTGGACATGTTTGATATCTTCTGTCTTCCTGCAGAGCGCCCTGTGTTGGTACGGAGGCCGGTGAACCAGGTGGTCATGGAGGAAGAGACTGTCGACTTCATGTGTGAGGTCCATGGAGATCCCCCTCCCACTGTCCGATGGCGGCGAGAGGAAGGGGAGCTTCCCCGCGGGAGGTGAGTGTGACGGACATGAGCACAGACCAATAGAGAGACTGGTGCTGCACATATACATTTTATGAGGCTGAATAAGAAATACAGCTTTACCAGAGACGAGTCATGCATTGGATAATTAAAAATGTGACCTAGAAAACGTATGTGGAGTAATTGTTAATTCATATCTTTCTATCAGTCTGCTAATATAAACTCATAAATGGATCAGACCAAAGAGGATTCATTAGATGGCAGAATCCTCCTGAGACCAGTTTCATCCTTTTTTTCCATCTAAACTCAATATAATGTACTGTATATTTAGCTAAGCCTATTAAATATTTTTCGTTTTTCACTTTCCAACATACTCTAAAACTTAATATAAAACGCTTAAAAAATAATGAAAGGCTATAGAGCTAATCACTTATACAGCCAACACTATGTTGAGCTGAGGTTATAAATTATAGGTATTCTCTACTTTATTTATTTAACAGATGTATGCAGATGATTTTGTTATGTTTCCTGCCTGCAGCGCTGCATGCTCTACAACAGCTCTTGAATAAATTGTCTGGTGCTGGCATTGAAATTTAATGCCTAAAAATTAATGAGGTGACATTTAAATGTAAAGCAGGTAAACCAAAAAGTAGATTATTTTAAAAGAATAGTTCAACATTTTAGGGAATAGCTTTCGTGCTGACAGTTAGATGACAAGATTGATACCTCTCTAATGTCTGTACGGTAAATATGAAGCTACAGATAGCAGTGTGTTAGCTTAGCATAAAGACAGAAAACAAGGGGAAACAGCTAATAAGCTAGTTAATCAGCGAGCTACAAAAAGGTAGCTGGCAGACTTTGTTACCTTTGGACAGAGCAATGTTAGCCGTTTTCAGCCTCTATCTTAAGCTTAGCTAACTGTCTTCTGGCTTCAGCTTCATATTTATTCATACAGACACGAGTCCTTTTGTCCACTTTAAAAACAGGTACATGTAATGACAAACTCATGAGATGATAGTTTCTGAAGAGCTATATTTTTGTCTGTCTTTCATCTATTCCTTGTTATCTTTTATTTCTTATATCTTTTGCTTTTATGGGTTATGAGTCTGAAATTAAGTGAATTATACTGGTTTGATTCATTGTATCCCTTTGCATAGTCAAAGACAGCTGAATTAGCTTTCTGTATTGTGGTTCCATTTGGCATTTTCAGTAATTCTGCTCTGCGAATCCATCTCAACTTCATATTAAATCCACTGCAAAAAAAATGCTGTTTCCCCAGGATAACGTGAAAAATCCTTTAATGGGTTAAGATGATTTTACTTGTTTCTAATTGATTTTCAACTGTACCAAGACTTTTCCAGGAACTAGTGACAATATCTGAGGCAGATAAGGCACATTGTTCCAGTCGTTTCAAGATGTTACTCGATTTGAAAAAAGAAAATCCTTGCAACAGGTTGATTGACAAGAAAGAAATTACCTTATCTCGTTCTGCTGGCAGATTTTCTTCGCTTTGTGTAAATTAGTATGCTAATTTTCTTTTGGCTATGCTTCTCTGTTAGATCTTACATTACCTCTTTTTCTCACTCCCAGGTTTGAAATCCGCAACGGCAACAGCCTCCATTTGTTCCGTGTGAAAGAGCAGGATGAAGGGACGTACACCTGCACATCTGAGAACAGTGTGGGCAAGACTGAGGCATCGGCCATGTTGCAGGTCCACGGTAAGAAACACATCATGCATATTGTATATGCGCACACTTAAGACTTAGACATGCATACAAAAGTTCATGTTCATGTATACAGGCACAAGGCAACAGAATCATGCAAAAGCCGGTTCCCATTCCCCGTCCAACGCTCTGTATTTGTATTAGTGTATCTTCCAGCGGTGCTGCCAGGAGCTTATGCTAAACCGTATGGATTACGCCATTTGACAGATGTTTGGTAGATGTGTGCTTTAACTCAGTGTCAGAGCAGTCCCAGTATTAATAAGACATGACTCCCTCCCTCTCGCCTCCTCGCTCTCTGTGTGTCTTGATTTAAATAGTCTCAGACAACTTCATCCACTAATGCTTTTAGCGGTGTAAATGTAATCCAAACCGAGCAGTTTTCCATTCACTCTGGGGTTTTTTTTGTTTCTTTTGGCTCTTTCCCATGCTAGCGCTGGTTTTGTTTTGTAGCTAAGCGTTTTATCCATCTCATTAATTTTCCATCTCTCTCAATCATGTTTCAAACCCTATCATCATTCCAGTTGGCCCATTCCGTAAGTTCACTTTCCATCTAATTCTTCTCTAACAAAAGGCATTTTGTTTTATGCTAATTTATTTTTGAAATGGTGCTCTTTTGTGTATGGCATTCTTAATAGTTTTTTTAAATCAACAAGCAATGCCTGATGGTGTGAATAAGTCCCTCCATTAGGCACTGAGTGAGTGCAGTCAGGCATTAGGTAAGCCTCAGACACAGTGAATTAATGTACAGCAGATTAAGGACTCCTATCAAAACACACATCTGCTGTGCATAGAGGAGTGTGTCAGGATAGTATGACACCATGTAAATCCCTCTCTCATTTGCAGCTACCAACTGTAGCTGCAAGGATTTTAATTGCAACTCAATGGAAGTCTTGGTCTTCATTTGTAAACAAGGACATGATTTGACTTCAGGTTACATTGCTGATCATTTATAAAAAAAATACACACACCCTTTTACATACTGAATAACAATAGGGGTACTCGAGCCATTTAGAATTGCTTTTCCCTAACATTAGGGGAATCATACGAGACAGAGTAATTGTTAAAATCATTGCATGAAAGGACATCCTGAGTTGTAGTCCATTGTAGCTCTAAAAACAACTGTATCTTACATTTCCCATAATGCAACTCTGATCTTTTCATTACACCTTTCATGACCAGTAAACAACCACATCTTTCTTCCATGCTCCTTGTTTTTTTAAATTTATGTTTTACATTTTTGGTGTCAACCTCAGCTCAAAAACAACCCTGATTATGTCATAGTGATGTCATCAGGGTTGTTTTTGAGTTATTTTTTTAGTAGTTATGTTCTCTGACTTGACAAAATCTGCTCCAGAGCTGCAGAAGAAATACAACTGTTTTAAATGGCTGATTAATACTCATCATACAGTAGCTATACTACCTTTCATGTGTAGAATTTGTGGAGTGTCCCTTTAAGTAGTACTGTAGTATTAGTAGTTGTAGTAGCATCTCTTTACCATTATAATATTATAAAGATTTTCTTTCTTGCATCCACTGGTATATCCATCTATTTTTTATTTAATCTCAGTGTTTCCCATACATAGGTTCTACTTGGGCGCACCGTCCAGGTAAATTGAGACCCGCCCAGGTAGATGAAATCCCAATTACATTTTTTCCCCCAAACAACGGTGTATTTTTTATTACAGCGCACCCAGACCAGCTGCTTCAACAGGAGTTGAACAGTGTTGAGATTTACAATAACATGTAACATGTAACTTTCTGTATCATAGTACAGTATTATGGGTATTTTATCTGCTGAACTGTTAACATTTGGCAAAAAAAAATATTTTAATTGACAAATCACATCATGGCTACACTTTCCTGTAATTTGTTTTAAAGCTTATATTATGCTTTTTCCCTTTATTTTGTTATACATCTTTTTTGTGCATGTAATAGGTTTATAAAGTGAAAAAGCCCAAAGTCCACCCCAAAGGGACTTACCATCTCCAACAGAAAACACTGTTCACAAACTGCTACAAACAGCTCTGTTGTAGTCCAGCCTTTACTTCCGTGACCAACGTGCGTCACTTTGTAACACACGTTATAATGCTCGCCTAGCTGCTAGCGTGGCACTCCCTCATGCTCTGCTTCTGACTGGCTAGTAGTCCTTACCTAGGCACTGCGCATGTACGACTCCCAATAAAGATGGAACAGAAGTGAGATGCCTCACTCTGTAGCTAAAACAGAGAGTTCAACACACAGGGTGAAAAGAGGAGCTGCAGCAATGTGCAGTACAACAAAAATGTGGTGTTTTTTGAAAATTAAACCTATTCCGACATAACCTCTAAATACAATTATGAACCTGAAAATGAGCGTAATATGAGCACTTTAAATTCAAAGAGCAATGTGTTGTATTTTAGCAGAATACTAAGCAGCAGAAATGAGTACATTTTAATCTGTTAATTTATCGCAAGTCATTTTTATCATTATCGCGATATTCAACAATGTTAGGGCATGTTGCATATTTTCCTCATATCGTTCAGCCCTAATAAATACCCTTGTGTCAGATGCAGCATAGTCTAACAATAATTTCATCTGTATCTGTATCATCTTTTAGTCTAATTTGTTTAATATGTAAATAGTTATTTCATTTAAAAATTATCTGATAATGTTATCTAGTCATTCTTTTCACCTTCGTTCAACTAGTTTATTGTTGAACCCAGCCAGCACACGCCACGCCGTCACATCCTGCGCCACCAACCACCACAAGTACATTCTCAACCTGTGGCAAACACAGAATCTTCATTTAATCAGAAAAATTGAAATCTGTAGTGTCATGATGGGATGCTTTATATTTAGAGTGAACCCAGGCCAAACAAGCACATATTTGATTTGCGGTGCAGGAGCTTAACTAACCTAGCAAAAGAAAGATGAACAAAAATACACACTAACCCTAATCCCCTAACAGAAACTAAGTACAAACCACAGCTGGACTTCTTATATTACTGACCAACATGGCATCATGACTTTGCGGAAACATACACGCCACTTTCCTAAAGCCAAATGGCGTGTTATCTGTACGCATTTTGAGCTATCCGCGTGTATGTCTATGCTGTATTAAGCGAATGTAAACATACACGTCGTGGCCACGTGGCGCGTTATTGCGAGAACATCACACACGTGTAAAAAAAATAAGGCTTTAGTAACACAAAAAAACTATAAAACCACAACGGTGACCAACGTCACACGCTTAGGAAAACAATAAACGGTTGGGTTTAGGAAAATAACATTGGGGAAGGCTTTATAAAAAAAAAGAAGAAAAAAAATGGTTGATAAACACCTCACGTGGGACGCAATCCCGGCTCTGGGTGAAAGTCCTGTGTTTTACCCATCCGCCATCCCAACCAACCTCCGTCCTTTCATACTACTCGCTACAGCGATAATTCACATGTAATGTAGGTCAATGGAGGCCAAACGCGTTGATAAACATGCTAAAAAAACGATTATGCGTCTTGATAACACGCCAAAATGGCATACGAAATGGCATGTCATACATACGCATGTGAGATCACATGCGTATGTAGTGAGATCAGTCTGTGAGATCAGTCTGTACTGACAGACAAACATAACTGCCACGTAACTGGTGTGTTAAAGAGACGCTGATTATTTAACCAAGCAAAACAAATGAAGAATGTCCAATACTACCGTCATAATGCAGCCAGCCTGTATAACATTATCTACTGTACATCAGAGATGGGGACTCGAGTCTGAGACTCGGACTCGAGTCGCACTTAAGTCACACAAACAGCGGACTTCAGACTTGACTCGGACTCGACCCAAAAGACTTCAGACTTGACTTGCGACTCGACCCAAAAGACTTCAGACTTGACTTGCGACTCGACCCAAAAGACTTCAGACTTGACTCGGACTCGAGCTTCGAGACTCGTCAACAACCTATTTTCATGCAATTATTGCTTTTTAAATCTAAATTGATTTATGTATTTCTATTTTCTTTTATTGGCGCATATACGTTGGGGAAACGCATGACGAGCTGCGTGTCCCTTGGCCTTTGCCGTAATGTGCAATGTACGCGTGCGCTATGCGGCTCGCACGGACACATCAAAAAATGCAGCGACGATGGCGAGACCAAGTCCTCCTGCAGTTGTGCTTTTTGTCATTAGTTTTGCTTACAATAACTTCATAAACAGTGGCAGTAAGCGAACAGCTACATGCAAGGAGTGTGGCACCAAGATACATGATGCTGGATCAACAACATCAAACTTCATCAGACATCTCAAAAAGCACCCAGATAGGTCAGTCACTCACGCTAATGTGAAAGAGACGTTACATTTAGCAGATATCACCACAGGTAACAAGCTAACCATCGCAAAGTGGTGTGCTAATGCTGGGGACAGGCAAATTGTATTGTTATAGTTGTATCCATATGATGTGACAGACTTAGGTTAATATTTCACCAGTAGCAGAAGATTAGACTATACGATGTCCTAAGTTGAAGAACACTGAAAAATGTAATGCATGATGAGGTTGGGCTTTACAGCCAGTTGGTAACACAGACAAACATGTATTCTTTGGTGCAGATACCAAAATGTTGAAAAATATAGTTATGAAATTGAAACAGTCCTTAATTTGTGTTTCTTCAGATTGCATTGCAGTAGACCCCATAAAGTTATCCTACAACTGATTTTGATACTGTACTGTATGGATGGTAGCTACAGGACATGCTTTGAATTCATAAGATTTAACAATACAGTGTTAGGGACAGATCAGACTTGAGACTTGACTTGGACTTGACTTGGACTCATGGCAAAAGACTTGAGACTTGACTTGAACTTCCCCTCAAAGACTTGAGACTTGACTTGGACTCGAGCTCAAAGACTTGAGACTTGACTTGGACTTCCAAAAAATGACTTGTGAATATCTCTACTGTACATTAATGATAAATATAAGAAACAGAAAATACAGTGACTTGGACAAAATCCTAAAAACCTAATTTCCATATTATCCAGCAGAAAGCAGAGATCCACTCAGATATTCAAATGCAGGTGTTAAACAATCTGATCAGTTTAAGTCCAAAAACTGCAGATAAATAAATCAGATACAAATTCCACAGACAATGATCTTTGTCATTATTACTCCTTGGGAAAGGCCCAAGGCCCCATACTCCATCAAAAATATCTGACCTAATATCTATTCTCTCCCAAAACAGTCCATATGTCAGTCCCTCCAGGATGTCACAATGTCGTGATCGCAACAATTCACGCAAATTCAACCAATCACCGGGAATTCGGTGCGACTCGCAATTTTGACCTTTACTGCAAATTTGACCAACAACCGGAGTTTCCCGTGATTTCAACCAATCCCAGCAGTCCCACGTGCCAGACTTTGCGTCAGTATGTGACTCTGAGAGCCACTGACCAAGCGGGAGTGAGAATGGGTTGACATAACACACGTACATCACCAAATTAATTTCCTTGTTTCTGATATGAAGATGAGACGTATGTGACTCGAACATCTCACATTTACCAACAAAACGTACAGTGAAAGACCGTGCAGAACATTTCAGACCGCCCTGCCAACCTGTATACATTTTAACATTAATGTACGCTGTAACGTTTTTTTCACTCTAAAGTCACTGAAAGCTGCTGCTGTTTCAATCCTGTCGGCTCTCTGCAGCTGGTGGGGCTGCTGCTCAGTTCCCCCCGCGACAGATGGACACACACACACACACACACACACACACATGGTGGATGCAGGAAAAACCGGAGATGAGACGTAGGCTCAATTGAGGACAGCTACGCTCGTTATTTTAAGTGCAATGATAAGTTAAAGTCCAATAAGTACTTCATCAAACCGTATGAATGTGTGGCCCAGGACAGGATAGGAAATTAACTAGCAATGTAAAGATCAACAAGCCACTGACAGATATGTTCAAATTTGATTCATTCAATATTATTTCTTGTCTTAAATCCACCAGCCATTTCCATATTATAACAACAGTTGCAGCATCCTGAGCCTTTTTGGTAAGAGTATTTTTATTCTCCCCGAAATAAGTTTTATTTTTAAAAGAAGTTTACCAACAACAACAACAAAAAATCACAACTTTTTTTTGCAATTTTCACTGTCTCTCACAACTTAGTTGCAACAAAAATACAAAAGACATCGCAACTTTTATCGCATTTTTTTACAAAAGCTCCCACAAAATCAGCCATTTTGGGCCGCAACAATCTCAAAAAAGGCTGCGAAATCCTGGAGGGACTGATATGTACCGTCTTCATATAAAGCTATTTTACATCAGCTGCTCGACTTTTAACTTCCAACTAGACGAACAGCATTATACAGATAACACAAAATATATCACACAATCAAAATATAAATCAAATAAAATCATAGAGTTGCCAACAAGAGTCATATAAAAGATGAAGCTAAATAGATAAGACCAATCTAATGCTATAAGTCATGAGACCATAAGTGTAGGAGACTAACCAATCAGATTTGACGAAAGACATTACAATCAAACACTTTGATATTGATGAAAATGGGAGAAGTATTCAGTGTTTGGGAACATGCTCTTAGTGAGAACACTACAACACACACAGATGACTCAGATACCTTGTTAGTGAGCCAAATATGTGTTTTCATGCTCTCCTGTGTGTGTGTGTGTGTGTCTGTGCATATGTGCTCACAGATTTATAGAGAGGATGAATCCTGACTGGAGAAGCTTCTCATCCTACGGGAAGCGTGAGCCAATTATTCAGACGTGAGGTAGAAGGCGGTGGTCAGTGTAAATCCACAGAGGATGTGATGATGGGACTAACGCAATGATCTGACCCGAGCTGGAAATTGGCAGCTCTGCCCAGACCTTTCCCAAAATAACTGAGTAAATGTCATCTGAGCGCTGCTGCCGAGCGCCGCGGTGATTTGTTAATTTCAGAGGACACGGAGGTGATGTCTCTCATTAAAGATGAGAAGACGATGACAGTGTAGTGATACATCAAAAATCTCAAAAGGTTAAAGAGGCAACTCTTACATCTTTGCTTGTTAAGGGCAGATGATTGCTTTATTGGTACAGATCTGGCTTCCAAGAAGTGGTGGAAAGTGAGTATTAAGAGTATATTTACTTAAAACTGTCAATCAATCAATGCCTTTACTAGCATGTTTTACTACACTATGACAGCTACAGTATAGTTACTTTTGAGATTAACATTTTACTTCAAAAGCATATTTATTTTATATGGACATCACAGTAGCAATTGTAATCGTAACATATTTGCACAAGAAGCAGATGCAAGTGTTTGTATTTAAATGCAAAGGCTTTTGTTTTAAAAGTTAAAAGATACATACATATACAGATACTAAAACACATAAAATATCACAAATTCATTCACACATGATTCATCCATCCATCCATCCATCTTCGTCCGCTTATCCGGGTCGAAGGGGCAGCAGCTCCAGCAGGGGACCCCAAACTTCCCTTTCCCGAGCCACATTAACCAGCTCAGACTGGGGGATCATGAGGCGTTCCCAGGCCATGTTGGAGATATAATCCCTCCACCTAGTCCTGGGTCTTCCCCGAGGCCTCCTCCCAGCTGGATGTGCCTGGAACACCCCCTAGGGAGGCGCCCAGGGGGCATCCTTACCAGATGCCCGAACCACCTCAACTGGCTCCTTTCGACGCGAAGGAGCAGCGGCTCTACTCCGAGCTCCTCACGGATGACTGTGCTTCTCACCCTATCTCTAAGGGAGACGCCAGCCACCCTCCTGAGGGAACCCATTTCGGCCGCTTGTACCCTGGATCTTGTTCTTTCGGTCATGACCCAGCCTTCATGACCATAGGTGAGGGTAGGAACAAAAACTGACCGGTACGCCTTGATATCCTGTCCATAAATACTACAACAGGATTGGTGACAAAGCGCAGCCCTGGCGGAGGCCAACCCTCACCTGCAACGAGTCCGACTTACTACCGAGAACCCGGACACAGCTCTCGCTTTGGTCATACAGAGATTGGATGGCCCTGAGAAGGGACCCCCTCACCCCATACTCCCACAGCACCTCCCGGGGGACCCGGTCATACGCCTTCTCCAGATCCACAAAACACATGTAGACCGGTTGGGCATACTCCCAGGCTCCCTCGAGGATCCTTGCTAGAGTAAAGATCTGGTCCGTTGTTCCACAACCAAGACGGAATCCGCATTGTTCCTCTTCAACCCGAGGTTCGACTATCGACCAAACCCTCCTTTCCAGCACCTTGGAGTAGACTTTACCGGGGAGGCTGAGAAGTGTGATACCCCTGTAATTGGCACACACCCTCTGGTCCCCCTTATTGAACAGGGGAACCACCACCCCTGTTTGCCACTCCTTAGGCACTGTCCCAGACTTCCACGCAATGTTGAAGAGGCGTGTCAACCAAGACAACCCCTCCACACCCAGAGCTTTCAGCATTTCTGGACGGATCTCATCAATCCCTGGGGCTTTGCCACTGTGGAGTTGTTTAACTACCTCAGCGACTTCCACCAGGGAAATTGACGACAATCCCCCATCATCCTCCAGCTCTGCCTCTACCATAGAGGTCGGATTTAGAGTTCCTGAAAGTGTTCCTTCCACGCCGTATTACCTCATCAGTTGAGGTCAACAGCGTCCCATCCTTACTGTACACAGCTTGGATGGTTCCCCGCTTCCCCCTCCTGAGGTGGCGAACGGTTTTCCAGAAGCACCTTGGTGCCGACCGAAAGTCCTTCTCCATGTCTTCTCCGAACTTCTCCCACACCCACTGCTTTGCCTCTTTCACGGCAGAGGCTGCAGCCCTTCGGTACCTTGCAACTGCCTCTGGAGTCCTCTGGGATAACATATCCCATATGTTACATATTCACACATGATGTTATTAGTTTATACAATTGAATGCATTGTTAAAGATTGAACCAGTGATTTCCAAAGTTTTTGGCTTGAGACCTCTACAAAAAGCAACATTTTGTAGGGGGTTCTTGTGACATTTCAGATGTCTGAGTTGTTAACAGTTCCATCACAGAATGGAGAGACTCCCCCTCTAAAAAAATTATTGCTTTTCTTTTCTCTCTTTCTATCTCATTAATCATCTCACGACCCCTCAGATTTATCTTGAGACCCTTTGGTGGGGTCCAACCCCTAGATTAGAAACCACTCTGGTATATAAAGTAGGCAAGGCAGCTTTATTTGTATAGCACATTTCAGCAACAGGGCAATTCAAAGTGCTTTACATAAACCATTAAAGAGCAGTTAAAACGATAAAAAAAACAACATTAAAATATATATATATATATTTTATAATATAACAGGCAGGACCATATTTCTCATCTCATCCACCACGGGCCCCGCAGGAACATGTGACTTTGTACTCTTGTTACCCATAACAAGAGTGGAAGTACTTCTCTTTACCTACAATATAGCCATTGCTATAAGGCTTAGTTTAATCAAAGCAAACTTTGCAAACTTTGCAAAATCCTAAACAGTTCCAACTGTTTTCCTTTAGATTTGATCATAAAATCAATGTCACAACCACGTTGGAAAGATTCTCAGAAATATCTGTATATCTGTTCAAAAATACCACTAGATAAAAGACGAGAATACAATTGACAGTGCAGTATAAGAAATTAACAATTATTTAAAGAAAGGCAACATCAAAAAGAAAGGTCTTCAGCCTTAATTTGAAAGAACTGAGAGTTGCGGCGGACCTGCAGTTTTCTGGGAGTTTGTTCCAGATATGTGGAGCATAAAAGCTGAACTGAACCCCTGTTTAGTTCTACTTTAAAGTAGTTAAAACTAGCTCCATCTTGACCAGCTAGCTACTAGGGTTGGGTCCCGGTACCGACCGAATCACGTCGGTATTATCGAATATTGGTTCACGTAAAATCAAACAGTGGCAAATTTCGGTACTTGAGAGCACAAGCTTATCTGTCCTCTCTGCATGTTGACGCGGAGCGGACAGACACACAGACACACACAGACACACTCTGCAGTTTTGTTGAAGTCACAGTGAGTCATGGCAATGCCGATAAAGTGGTTTCAAGTGTGGTTACAGTTTTTCAAAACTTGACGCAGACACCATTCACTGTGATATATTAATGGCGAGCCGAAAGCAGTCACGGTGCTGTTGACATTACACTTCCTGTGAGACAAGCAGGCACAACAGTGGTTTATATGCCCTGGCTGACTGACAGGCTGAGGTTGTAAGGCAAGGCAACTTTATTTCTATAGCACCTCTCAGCAACAAGGCAATTCAAAGTGCTTTACATGAAACATTAAAGAGCAATTAAAAATGGTGATGATGAAAATAAAACAGGCTAAAAAAGAATAATATACAAATACAAGAATAAAAGTTGAATAATTATTCAATTTAATTAGGGCTGTCAGCATTAACGCGTTAATCGCGATGCGATTAAGGGCAGAGCATAATGCGTTCATTTTTTTAATCGTATTAATCACATGCCACCATTTATTCATTTATTTTCACTTCACTCGGCTTTGCGTGGTGCCTAACAGGCTACTATTTTGCCGTACTTCCTCGTAACACATCCTGCTGCTGCAGGAATAGCAACGTGGATTTCGGTGCCTCATTCTGGTGCCACTGATATGTCTGCTCTTCTCTCTGATGCTCTGAAACAGATGTTACAGGCATCAGAAACATCGCTGCACGTGATGCTAGTTAATACTATACTCGACAGCAGCTAACGTTAGCCTACCGCTAGCTAGTAGCTGGATGTCTGTATTTCACTGTAGAGGATTCCGACACCGGAATGTATCAATCTGCAGCTGGTAAGAATTACTTTCCATTGTTAATATGTACTTAAAAACGGTTCTGAAATGCAAAATAATAGAATTTTAATCATGTGATAAAACATGTGATTAATCACGATTAACTATAGAAATTCAACGATTAATCGCGATTAAGAAAATGTAATCGTTTGACAGCCCTAAATTGAATAGGTTGTAGGGACGGGTTTGGGAGGAGAGAGGGAGGGGTTTTATTTTTATTGAATTTCTGTCAGTGTAAAATATTCTAAATTAATAACAATGTTCTAAGTAAATAGGATAAATAGGTTTGGAATTATTTAACTGAAACAATTTTTTTGTAATTACAGAGGGAAAGTACCGAAAAAAATACCGTTTGGTACCGGGAACCGAATTTCAGGTACCGGTATCGGTACCGATATTGGTTCAGATGCGTAAGGTACCCAACCCTACCTACTACAGTAAAATGCTGTTACACATTGATGCATCACTTAATCTAATTGTTATACAGACTAGGGTTGCACGATATTGACTAAATGTGATATTGTGATATCGATTATGAATATTGCGATATCAATTTAGATATTTTTAAACATTTGTAAAATTACAAAAGTTATGGGAAAACATATCAAAATCGATTCATAACAAATTAAATAAGTTTTCTTACAACACAAGGTTTATTTCAACTGACAGTCATATTGGACTGGTACAACATGAATAAATAAATAAATAACGATCATGTCTACAGAACAGGACATGTTTTACTGGTTGGACAGTATAAAATATATAAATAAAGAGAACAGGACACAACTTTTCTTTCGCTTCTCCGATTCATTCCGTTTTATTGTCTCTATCAATTTCTTCACATCACACTGTCATTCTGTCCAAATATGCACACACGTGGTACGTTACATAGGGTTTGTCACGTAGTGGACCTGTGCGCAGACGTGTACTAACATGTGCAGCAAGTGGCACGGTAACCGGCCAATGAAACATGATCATTATAGTGTTTCAAGTGGGCTCTAAATCAAACACAGCTAAGCCACACAGCCAAAGGACGGGACGCTGCGCTCCACAAAATAGACTAAATATTGCATACTTATTGCGACACTTTCGATATAATATTAAGCAACGTGATATCGCGATAACTATAATTGAATAAAATAATTGAGTCGATATATCATGCACCCCTACAGATTTTTTTTCTTCTGTAGAACAAGCACTTTAAAGTACTTTTACTTGTGAAACTAGTTTGTTGATAATACTTCTGCACTTTTACCTAAGGACCTTTACTTATAATGAAGTATTTTTACATTGTTGTACTGGTACTTTTGCTTACGTAAAAGGAAATAAATACGTTTTTCCCCACTGGTCAAAAGATCAGGTGTTGGTACACAGTGGAAATACAGAGCAAAGCAGGAGTTTGACATAGACAGTATGAGTTTGACAGTTTTCATGCAGTGGAAACTAGGGCTGGGACGATTCGTCGACATCATCGGTTACGTAAATGCGTCGACACAAATAATTTGCGTTGACGCGTCACACGTAGAAATCTAAAAATAATTCCCATAGAAAGGAGAGATAATTGTTGTTTTTTATTTGTGTATTCCTCCTGAATGTGACTTGAAATGTTCATTTGTTTTATTGTTGGATTTATTTGATACATCTAATTTCATATGTTGCTAAAATTGCACTTTTTTTACTGTAAGATTAAAGAGAGAAGAGCTTGGATGTTAAACAAGAGCTTATTCATTATTTTACCTACTAGGCCTACTGTTAAAAATAAAAGCAAATACGGGCTACTCTTTTTGCACTTGCTCTGTTTACTTTAAGTTTTTATTTTGTATTCCTCCTGTAAGTGACTTTATTTAGTTGTTGGATTGATAGCCTACATCTGGCTTCAGGTTGCACTACAAATTCATTTTATTTGAACAGTGCAGTGTTAAACAATTTTAATAAATAATGATTTGAACCTTATTGAAATTTGTTGTGTGTAAATTGTTAATAATTGAAAAATGAATCGTTAGATTAGTCGACTAATCAAAAAAATAATCGCTAGATTAATCCTTTAAAAAAATAATTGTTTGGGACAGCCCTAGTGGAAACGGTGCAGCTTTTAATGGGTGGTCACACCTCTTTTCCTCCTCCAGTACCACCTCAGATTGCCACAAAGCCCCGAGACCAGATTGCCAGCCAGGGGAGGAGCATCACCTTCCAATGCGGCACCACAGGAAACCCCCCACCTGCCATCTTCTGGCAGAAAGAGGGCAGCCAGGTAAGAGACTGGAGCAGGGAACAAGACATCCTCTAATGCTGAATACTGCAGCAACATCCACTACAGTAAATCCGGTCTTGGAATCACTGGATGAGTACAGTGTGTTTGGGGATATTTGTAAACCTTACTCATACTGTATAGTTTATCATATCCACAAGCAGAGTTTTCACACTTCTTTGTTTTAAAGGCGAGAACAACTCACCGCAACATGAACAGGTTTTGTCCGATTTAATCATACTTTTTCCTGACACTTTTTTTTAGGACTCTCACACTTATTAACACACATTTTTCAAAGAGAAATAAGCGAGAGGCGAACAAGAGAATGCAGCACATTTGCGTTTGGCACCGAGATATGACTAGAGACAAAGTGTTGGAAGGCATTGTGGCATTGCGTTGGCGAGAAATGTTTCTCCTGCTTGCGGCTGCAGTGTAAGAGAGTTGTGATGAAGAGGGGGTGGGGGTAGAAAAGAAGAGGGAGAAGTGGCAGGAAGGACACCAGGTGTGAAAACTGCATCTTCAGGGCAAACCTGTAGACAATCACTGTCCTCCTTCCACATTGTACTCAACTATAAATACCCTGTTGCTCAACAGCAGCTGGGATCAGTGACTTGGAGGAGCAGCTTCAGATGTTTTTAGAAGCTTGTCAGAGAGCAAACAGGAAGTTCAGCTACATATTTTGTGAATAAGCTTCCGTCTGCAGGATGGTTCGGGCGCATAGCTTGGCTGTTTGTAGAGCTTTTTGCTGTATTTGGGGGATTAACTGTAGCCTTATAACCTTGGTCCTTCCACCAAGTCTAAGCCTCTTAGAGGAATGAAATGGATGGCTGAATGGATTGATGTGGATCCCTTCCCCCTTGTTCACATCCATCTCATTTACAGAAAAACAGAATAGGACAGCTATAAAACATCTGTTAACGGGCATCATCCCAAAAATACCAAAACAACTGTAGCCCACTCACTCAATTCTAATTGGTTACAGGATTATCACGTGCCCCTTTAAATCTGATAGATCCGTTGCATGGGAGATGACTTGGTGAGGGGTACTAAAATGTAAAATTAGGATGCGTCTACAGTAGCCAACAAATTCGGGCATATGAGTCTGAATAGGGTGCAGAGAGTCACTGTGTCCATGTTAGGACACCACTCGCTGCTGTTGGCCATATCCAGAGACTTCCAACCTGATGCACTTTCCGGTCTTTTCGCGTACTTTCCAATTGCGATCATCGCCAGCAGAATTGATCTATACCCATCTAACAATATATATATATGAGTTTTCATATATGTACATGGACATTTACATGTCTAATTAGTATATAAATGAAAATATTTTTACTGTACTGGGAATTAAGGAGCTTTTATTGCATAATTCAGAGTTGTTGAAACATGTCATTTTATTGTGAAGAACGTAAGTTCGATCCCGGTAGTTTTGACAGCGTTGATTCGACTTAATACCAAGAGGGTAAGCTTCTTCTCACAACGCGTAGCTCCTATGGCACCATTTTGATGCTAACAAGCACTCACCCAGCGTTAGCATTCCGATGACTGACATTCATTTTGATGTCACGTTGAGAGCGAATAACTTTACATCTGAAGCATTTAAAGACTTTATTTGTCCATTGTTTATTTCTAAAGAAACACGACAATGTATAAAAGGCTCCATTACCTTGTACCTCACGTTATGGCTCCGTAGCAGACGTAAAAATACGTAAAAATACACAACGATTGTGTCATAACCACGCGACTTACTGTCACATAGTAGAGGAATTACCGTATAGTACAGGAGAAGCTTGCAGGCAGTTTCAACTTACATTAGCTGTTTAAGTTTAATTACTAATGTTAACTAGCATTTTAGTTAGCAATAATTAGCCTGTTTCCATGTTATCTCCTTACATATACCTACGTTCTCCGTCTCTGCGAGATTGGGAATGATTGAGATTCCTCTTGGCACAGCTACCAGAAGACTTCCAACTTTCAGACAGGTTGCTCACGTCACATTTACGTCGTCTCTCTCAGTTGGAGGCTGCGCAGTAACGCTCAGAGCTCACCGGAAAAGTGCTTCTAACATCCTTCACTGGTCTCCGTTAAGAGCAACGGGATCTGTTGGTCCATTATATATAATGTCTATGCTTAATACCCCTGAAAAACCAGCAACGCCCAGTGTTTACATCAAGGAGATAGGGGTGTCCGGTTACGGCGAAGGGTAGCGCACGGCTAATTCACCGGTGTTACCGTATTATAGCCAGCTCTTGTAAAGTAAAAGCTTATTTGACACATGAATCACATTACTAGCACACCTGAATAAACATTAAAACCACATTGATTGAATGTCATTCAAGAAAATGTTTATTCCAGATTCAGGCAATTCAACCTTTAAAATGTCCTTATGACACAAAAGAAACAAAAATAACACAACCGGGGTTTTTGTGGTACCACAAACGTTGGCGTGCTTGTTTAAGCTCATTTAAAATCCTCAAGGAGAATACAGCCTGTACTCACTGTTCCTCGGTAACTCAGAAAGCTGTGACTTTTTTGCAAAGAAAATTCTTTTGCGCGGAAATTAGCAATTTATGCGGCGAAAGTGCGGCGTATTTGAAAAAAATGCAGCCCCCGCATAAATATGCGGACTTTGGCTGATTATGCATTGAATTATGCGATCGCATAATCACGTTTTTCTGGAGGGACTGACTATTTCATGCCATTTTAAAGATTAAATTATGAATTAATTAATTGAAGTATAGACACAATGTAGCCTTGCTTTTAAATGGTATCTTCTGTTCTGCTGTCTGTCTGTGTGTTTAGATGTTGTTGTTCCCTGGCCAGCCACCGTTGCAGTCTGGCCGTTACTCTGTCTCCATGAGTGGAGAACTGACCATCACTGACGTCCACCCAGAGGACTCTGGTTTCTACATCTGCCAGGCCATCAGCGTAGCAGGAAGTGTGTTGACCAAGGCGCTGCTGGAGGTGGAGGGAGGTGAGACTTCAGTCCACACAGTTAACGTTTGAACCTGGAGGAGGTTTATTCTTTATTCTCTACTCAGCTAATGAGAAGAAAACATATTAATTACTAAGTAGGTGCATAACAATACGGCTCATAAAGACTAGGAAAGAACACAGTTAGAGACCCCATGCTCGATGAGCAATGAATTTTAGGCTTAATGTTCTTCCTCAGGCTGCTTGTAAACACCAGATTTAAGCTTCTTCTTTTGTGCTTTTTATGCAGCCTATTATTTTCTGCCTACTAAACATCTGAAGTACTCGCACCCTTTACACTTGGGCAGGTATTAACTTTATAATCTTATTTTCTATAGGCCTTTTGTACGCCCTACAAATATGTTTTTCACCACCGTTTAGCTGTCATAAAACAATCTGATCTTGATTGTTTTGTGGTTCGTATCCTATCATCTATTGGCTTGACCTGAGCGAGTTGGTTCTGAAGCAGTTACGAGTGCTTGATAAACAAAGTGACACAAAGCAGCGTTCAGTTCATGATTTTCCAAAGGTTTAATGAGACACACAAGATTACATACATTTTCTCAAATTGAATCTACTCTTACTTCGATGACGTGAGAGTAGATAGATAGAAAGAGGCACCAGAGGAAAGGAGAAATTTAACTCAAGGTAGGTTCATGCAGATAAATCTTCAGGAAAGAAAACAGTGTAACATATGATACAAATGTATGATACCAATTAAAGCAGATGAGAGAGGTTTTGTTCAGAGTTTTTACAGAATTGAATGTAACAGATTCACAACAATAGCCAATCAGAAGACAGACATAATATTCTGCCTCCTCTCCCCTCAAACTGTAGGTCCTTCAGGTCGTGTCCCACCGATTATTCGCCAAGGACCGGCCAATCAGACTGTATCTCGGGGCGCGACGGCGCACCTGCACTGCCGTGTAATCGGAGGACCATCAGTGAAGATTTCATGGGAGAAGGATGGAGAGAGACTTCTGGGAAATAAACCTCGACTGACCTTGATGGAGAATGGCAGTTTGCAAATCACAGACATAAAGGTGTGTGTGTGTGTGTGTGTGTGTGTGGGTGTCATTTATTAGAAAGGGCATGAAAAAGATGAGCTTTGCTGCTAAACTGAAGGAAAAACTGACTGTGTGACTGCACAGAACAGTGTAAAAACTTCCTGTCTGATCTCTGGCAAGGTGGTAAGCGAGCGTCCACAAAGCGTAGCTCCTGTAGAGCCATTTTGTTGCTATCAAGCCATCACCTCCCATTAGCATTCCATTGACTGCCATTCATTTTGGCGCCACTTTGACAGCGAATAACTTTACATCTGAGGCGTTTAAAGACTTTATTTGTCCATTGTTTATTTCTAAAGAAACACAATCTTGTACCTCACGTTATGGCTCCGTAGCAGATGTTTTTGTAAAAAATAGGCTAACGATTGTGTCATAACCACGCGACTTACTGTCGCGTAGTAGAGGAATTACCGTACAGTACAGGAGAAGCTCGCAGGCAGTTTCGACTTACGTTAGCTGTTTAATTACTAATGTTAACTAGCATTTTAGTTAGCAATAATTAGCCTGTGCCTATGTTATCTCCTTACATATACCTACGCTCTCCGTCTCTGCAAGATTGGGAATGATTGAGATTTCTCTTGGCACAGCTACCAGAAGACTTCCAACTTTCAGACACGTTGCTCACGTCACATCTACGTCGTCTCTCTCAGTTGGAGGCTGCTCAGTAACGCTCAGCACTCACCGGAAAAGTGCTTCTAATATCCTTCACTGGTCTCCATAGAAAACAATGGCGTCACTTTGTCCACTTCTTTAACTGTCTATGATCTCTGGCCTTCTTTCACTTTCTCTGCAGCCCACATTGCAACATGTTTTGTTTTTTTTCCTTGTCCATTATACATTTCATTTTCGTTTGTAAAATGAAGGTGAGACTGAGTTTCAAAGACCAATCTCTCTGAGGCAGAGCATATCTCTCCAGCGCAGTTATGTGCTCATACGGTGTGTAATTGTAATGTTAATGAAGGTGCTTGTTTGTAAATGCTAATGTGTTCTACTTTGATGGAAGAGCAGTTGGCAGCCCCTTTGTGCTTTAACCCCTCCTGGAGGTCAGCGAGTGCACGCAGGACGGAGCGAAAGCAGCATCTTTTCCGTTAATTGACTGGCGATAGATGATTAATCATCTGACCAGCTTTTAATTTAATCTCCTGCCCCGACTATGCTTCACCACTTCCTCCCACTTCCTCTCTCATCCTCTTTCCCCTGCTGTGGTGCTGAGCAAACTTGCAGCATTAAGGTTTGGTCCAATGCACCACTGAGGCTGGGGAAATCTGCCATGCCAATGGACTCAATGGAACAGAAGAGATGCATTAGTGTGGCATCAAGGGGATGACAAGGAGAAAAAAAAGAAGAGGGCAAATGTAGATGATGAGTGAGGGACTAAAAATATTTACCCTGCTGATGCCTACCCACCATCAATATTTTAGCAGCAGTCGAAGTCATCTAAAGACGTTCACCTGCCCACACGCTGTGCTGTCTGTCAGCCAGAGGTCAGCACTGCGGTGGATGATCTCATATGGTCTGATGACGGCTCCGGCAGACTGGCTCTCAGCCAGGGCAGGGCTGGAGCCAACACTAGGAGTGTCAGTGAAGCATGAAGGCATATACTGTACAGGGCATAATGTAAACAGGGGGGCAGGTACAGTAGAGTTTGGTGTGGTGCCTCATGGTTTGTAGCAATGGAGCTTTGAGAGCTACCAAGGCTCAGGTGAAGACTACTGAGCAGTGTTGGAAGAAGTATTCAGATCCTTCACTTAAAGGAGAACTCTGGCCTATGTTTATGGTAATCTTGATAACTATAAATATTCGAGACCTGTCGATAGAAAAAAAAACAAGCCGAATCGGTGCTAGCATCACGGAGCTGCTGCAGCTAATGCCCAGAGCTCCCAGTTAGCTAAAACGGCAGTTATGGGGGCATAAGATAAAGAGTGCATTTGTGCCTCCTAATAGACACAAAATGCAATTAAACTGTCTGTGCAACCAATGAGGTATTCTAAGTAGTGACCTGAAAATGGGAGGCAGAGGTTAGAAACACACCTCCACAATGTCAACTGCAAAACCACTCCAAAATGACACCACAGGGGCATCGCAATTATGTTTTATTGGGATGCATTAACATGTGAATAGCATGTTACATGTAATGTTGTGGCTACATTATACTTTAAAGTGTCCATATTAAGAAAAAATCACTTTTTCTGGGATTTGGGGTGTTATTTTGTGTCTTTTGTGCTTCCACACGCAAACCAACTTTGAAAAAAAAAAACATCAATGCTGTTTTGAGTGAGATACGGGTTTCTGAATGTGTCCTGAATGTGTTTTTTGAAAATTAAACCATGTAAACCTATTCTGATACAATCTAAAATTACAATTATGAACCTAAAAATGAACACAATATGGCCACTTTAAAATAAATCTGTACAGTACAGAAACTAGTACATGTACATGTCAGGTGAATGTAGTTAAAGGAGAATTCTGGTCAATTTCAACACGTAGCTCTGTTGTTTGGAGTGCTGGCAATAGCAAAAAAAACGAAAACAATCGGTGCTGCCTACACCGTGTTATCCCTCTGCTAGCGTTAGCACCCAACAGGCTTAAACAGGGCAAGTTTTAAACGTGTTTTAAGCCTCTAAACATGCTTGAAATGTCATTACAAGTGCCTACCCATGTGCAGTGATTCCTTCCGAGGGAACAGCTAATCTGACTGCAAAAAGGCATACAAATTGTGTTAATCCAGCCTCTGCACATTGTTTTCCTGTTTTCCGGTCATGTCCACACTAGTCGATTGTCAAACTCATACAATCCAATATTCTAGTCAAGGAATCACTGCACATAGGTAGGCACTTGTAATGACATTTCGAGCATGTTTAGAGGCTAAAAACACGTTTAAAACTTGCCCTGTTTAAGCCTGTTGGGTGCTAAAGCTAGCAGGAGGATAACACGGTGTAGGCAGCACCGATTGTTTTAGTTTTTCTTGCTACTGACAGCACTCCAA
Source organism: Zingel zingel (assembly GCA_023566125.1). NCBI lineage: Eukaryota > Metazoa > Chordata > Actinopteri > Perciformes > Percidae > Zingel > Zingel zingel. The sequence continues at coordinate 20,667,304 of CM042316.1, read as the reverse complement.
ATTTCCAAATAACAGAGCTATGTGTTGAAATCGACCGGAATTCTCCTTTAAGTAAAACATGCAGTATTTACCTTTTTGAAATGTAGAAGTACAAACTAGCATATTATGGAAATGGTATGTACAGTAAGCACAATATTTATTGTAAATGTATAGTCTTCTACTGCCAGACAGATTGAGAATAGGATGACTTTGCGGACTTTGGCGTTCTTGATCTAAACATTCTTTCAGTCATCTAAATAGATCCAAACTATCCTTCAAAAATGAATAACTGCTGGCAGCATTTGTTCCCTCTCCTTTTTTTTCCGGGTGTCTGTCTCAAATGTTAACTTCTGTTCAACAGGATGCAGATTCAGGGATGTACACGTGTGTGGTATCTAGCGCCACAGGGGAGACGAGCTGGAGTGGGATGCTGACTGTCAGAGGTACTCCCACCAAAACTCTCCACACTCCATCTCTCTGATACACTCAAGTCGCTCTCACACTACACCTCCATGCTCAAGAAACTACACGCTCTGCCAGTGTTCTTCATAAGAGCACAGTCTGTAACCATAACAGGACAAAATCCTCTCCAGCCAAAATGTTGATGAGAATCAATCTGTCGTTGTGGTATAACAGTGCTGTTTGTTCTCTGGTTTGTGTAACAGAGGATGGAGTTTCTTCTGTATCCAGAGAGTTCATCCAGCTTCCGGGGCCTCCACAGAAGCCTGTAGTGACAGAGGTGACCAAAAACACCGTCACCCTCACGTGGCAATCCAACCCTCATGAAGGCGGGGCCGCCGTCACCTCCTACATCATCGAGGCCTTCAGGTACACAGTGACACACTGATACAGGAACACCTTCATGTTTTTTGTACATTGTACATCCTTGTACATACATGAAAAGCCTTATCTATTAAAATATATCATTAAAAGCATATCAAAATATGTTTTCATGATTGTAGTCTGGTTAAAAGAACACTTTGATGTTTTTGGGAAATATGCGTATTTGCTTTCTTGCTGAGAGTTAGATAAGAAGATCGATACCACTTTGATATACTATGTCTGTTCAATATGAAACTACTGCAGCTTGTTAGCTTAGCTAAGCAGGAAGACTGAAAAAAGGGGGAAACAGTTAGCCTGTCTCCCTGCTTAAAAAAATCCACCAACTAGCACCTTTAAAACTCACAAATGAACACGTTTTATCTCGTTTGTTGAATCCGTCCAAACAGAGCTAGCATCTGTAGCTTTTTCAATTGTATACACACACTTTTTTTATTTTGCCAGTATTCCGACTATTCACACATAATGAGGTCTTCTTCATTTAGAGTTATTAGAGTTGGAGAATGACTCATCAATGCCTGAGGGAGAGACAGTTCTATTAAGTGACTGAAGTGAAACCGTGACACTCATTGCATCCGTATTTAGCCTTGGCAATCCCGAGGAGAGCCATAGCAGTTCTAACAACAAACTAGAGGCTTTAGTGAGACAGTGAGTGAAAGAAGAGACAATTACTGCTGTGGTCAGCTCGGCAGCTCTGTCCTGTCCTGGGGCGAAGGAAGGAGGGGATGCTAGCCCAGTTGGAGAGTTCACTCATTACAGAAGCAGGAGAGAGGGTACAGGCCAAGTGTACACACACAAACGCACACAAAAGTCCAGTTAGTATGTGTGGAAAGAAAGCTCATTGTGGTAGACTTTCATGCAGAGCTGATGATGAAGATCCACTCACTGTTGCACGCTCCACCACCAACAAATTGTTTGGAAATGTTTGATTTCAGGCTTCAGCAGAAACAAAGTAAGGAAGTGCAAACCACTATGTTTCTGTTATAGTACTGCTTGTATACAGGGTTACAGGCATGTTCATTTCTATTTTTAATTTAAAAGAGAAGAAATAGTGGAAGGAGGATTTATGTAAAATCAGCCACTGTTTCAACTCCAAACCCATTTACAGATGCAGCTTTTTAAAAAAGCTGGATGATTCTATTGAAATGGCAAAACTGTTACTCTGGAGAACATTTGGCGTGAACGGAAACATTAATGATAGGGAATCGCTGTGGCCTGCTCGTTGTAATTACCTCGCTATTTTCCTCTCCAAGGAGTTGAAGAAAATGTTCAATTGTGCTCACACTGTCTGATAGTCACCCGTCCCTGCACAGCATCAGGCTGTCATATCCTCGCAGGACCCAGTCAGAAGCTGATGTTACAACCGGCTGCAATAACAAGAAGGAAAAAAACTCATTGGAGCTGAGACCAGCCATGTGTTTTTAGATGAACAGAATCTCGTGGATCCAAGATGCAGCGGATTTATTTAAGATTGAAGTTTTTATTCATCCAATAATGGCTGTTAAAAGTGCACTATGAGTTCCTGCATGGTTTCAGCGCAATTTCATTTCTTTCTCAAATCATAGGCATCTCTCCTTGATCCGCTAGCTGCCTGCCACTTGAATACACTGTGAAAAAGCCCGGTCTCGGGAGACAACACAGGGGTCGTAAACGTCAAACAAACACTAGAGGCACAGGATAGGCACCAAAATGCAACAAACCACTCCAGCCAATCACCGACAAGATGGTTGGGGGTGGGGGTTAGTGACAGCTAAGGCCCGGACAGACATAGACGATAATCGGCCGTTGGACAGTCTGGCGAGGTCAGTGGCTCGAGTCTGTTCGGTGTGTTCCGTGCCGTCGTCCATCCGAGGGGCCGTTGTCCTTCATTTTGGCCGATTTGACATGTATAAACGGCGGGGCGGGCACTGCCGGCAGTCAGACTCAAATGACCCATCTGATTGGTAGAGTGCTAACCCGGATTACGTCTCGTCACCTTGGTGTGTTCCGAGGCACTTTTTTGACCAATTTGGGGAGACTGATCAGCCCAACTGCCTTTTCTGCTGACGTTTGGCCGGTGGCTCTGTGTGTCTTTAGTCAGTTAGTCATGACAGTTACGGACACATGGGGGTTTTGTTTGAAATTTACTAGGAACGTCAACAGAAGTGACCATGCAGGAACTCATAGTGCACCTTTAAGAGCCATGGCAGTGCCAACAGATGATTCTCACACTGTCCTGTATTTAAAAGAATTGTTTTTACATTTTTTGTTTGCTTTCTTGCAGAGTTAGATGAGAAGATCGATACCCTTCTAATATCTGCCCATTAGAGGTCCTGATAGATGGATATGAGAGTGGTATTGATCTTCCCATCTAACTCTCAGCAAGAAAGCGAATAAGGGAATTAAGTGTATTTCCCAATATGTCAAACTATTGCTTTAGGACACCAACCAATGCTGAAGGCAGTTAATTGAAAAGGCAATTGACATTAAAGTAATTACCTGCAATTTTAGTAATTATTAACCATTTAAGTCATCTATCAAGACAAAATGTTCTCAAATGTGTTTTATGTCATTTTAACTAACATGAAAATATGAATATGGACTTTGACTGTCACCTTGTGCTCGGGGAAACGGCGATGGGCCTTTTCTGACCCAAACAATGAATCGGTTAATTGAAAACATAACAGACAGATTATCTAGTCATTTTTACTTGCAGCCGTAATCCCAACTAATTTATGTCATTACCCTGAGATATCACACTTTGTTTTCTCATAATCCCAAAGATAGCAACAAATGTTTTCAAAACTTAATAGATGTGTGATTTACCCAATATGTCAAATTTAGATATCTTTATTGTTCTTCTGATCTGTCAGGCTTTCAGCAATCAAACCCATTATGTTGTTATCTCAACGTTATAATGAAGCCGTGCTCTCAAGATAGCAGCAGGAGAAAAAAAAAAGTTTGCCTTTTGAAACTGTGGGCCCTGTTTTAACGATCTAAGCGCACAGTGTGAAGCGCATGGCGCAGGTGCGTTTAGAGCGTTTCCAAATCCACTTTTGCTAGTTTGATGGCGGAAAAAACGCCGGGCGCATGGTTCAAAAGGGTTGTACTTAGTGTCTTCATTAATTCATAGGTGTGTTTTAGGCGTAACATGCAATAAACTAATCAGAGTGTCATCTCCCATTCCCATTAAAAGCCAGGCACGTTTGTACCTTGGTGCATTGCTATTATGATGGCGGATTTACACCGAAATATTTTTATTTGTAATCTTTTGCATGTGTGTGTGCTGCTGCGCTTCCCTGTGTGTGTAACAAACATAGTGTGCGCGTGCTGTGCATAAGCCTAGGCGCATTTTACTAATTTGCTGTTAAAATAACAATGAAATGCTGCGCTATTGACTTTAGACCAGGTTTTTGTTGGTCAATGGCGCGATCACTTTCCGCTGCCTCAAGATAGCAATACACCAAGAAAGCACCTGAAAACACCTCCCTGTAAGACCAGCACGCCCATGGGCGCAAAGATGGGCGCAGGTGCATTTGCTATTTAAACGACGAGAGATTTTAAGAAATGTTTTAATTGTCTTGTTTCTTTCCCTTCAGCCAATCAGTGGGCAGCACCTGGCAAACGGTGGCGGACCACGTGATGCATGAGAGGCACACAGTGGTCGGACTCTTCCCCAACACGGTTTATCTCTTCATCGTCCGAGCAATCAACTCTTATGGCCTCAGTGACCCCAGCCCCATCTCCGAGCCTGTCAGGACGCAGGGTGAGTTATATAAACAAAAACTCATCTTTTTCTGAATATACTCTTGTGTAATATAAGTACAATCTTTATTTTAGTTTATAGTTTTGAAGGACGACATTAGAGATACTGAGGCTGGCACCAAGATAATGAGGTTTAAAAAAAACTTGCTTTTCATGTGCAGTCTCAAAACTAATTTGCTTTCCCAGTGTGATTCTCTTTTACCTTGAGCGCTGCTGAATTTCATCAAAAAGCTTATTTTTTTTTGTTTTTTTGCTGAATAATTGCTATCCAGCTGTTTTTGTGGCTTGGATTGACTGGAGTTCTTTGTTGTGTCAGATGGAAGTCCTACAGAACAAGGTGTGGACCACAGACAGGTGCAGAGGGAGTTAGGAGAGGTGTCTGTCTGCCTGCAGAAGCCTGTGGTTCTGTCTCCTACCAGCGCCAGGATTTCTTGGACTGTGAGTTGAATATTTGGCTCATCAAAAAGTCTACTTACTCAATGTCGGCTTGCAGTGTGCGGAGGACACGCTATTCTCCAAGAATTAACTTCAAAACCCCCAAACATTACGTGACACGAACAGATTAACTTGAAGTACAGACATAGCTGGTTCTGCTTGTCATTACTGATGTAAATGTGAAACTCGGTTTCTTCTTCTTCTTGTCTTGCCAACGTTTCTCAGGTCGCCTTTCAGCCCCGGTACGTTCAGGGTTATCGTATATTTTACCGGACTATCGGCAGCTCCTGGTTGGTCCAGGATGTGGAGGCCACGTCTGACCACAGCATCGTCTTGGTAGATCTGTACAGCAGTACGGAGTATGAGGTCAAGATTCGCCCTTACTTCAATGAGTTACAGGGACATGACAGCCTCATGGTCCTGCTGCGTACGCCTGAGGAGGGTAAGAAATGACATCATCAATAACTTTGTCAATAGCATAGAACTGTAATTATCAAGTGAAGCTCAGGAATGATTAGATTAGCAGTTGATATTATTGTCCCTTAAAGGAATACATCAAAGTTGGTAACACTTAATTTCTAAAAGGTTTCCTGGAAATAACTATGCAATTTGGGAAGTAATACAGAGAAGAGTGTTCAATTGCTACACTTTAAATTAGTTCATTTGCAAGTGTAAATGGAAACAAATCTGTGCACAGCAGGTTTGCTGAACACGCACACATGTGCCAGATATCGAGAATAACGTTTCCAATAATAACTAAATAATTACAAATGATTTAATTGGATTTAAACAGAGCCTTTCTTTCAAGGACATTCCTATTTCCCCCTAATAATAGCACCAAATTACACAGTTCTTCTTTTTTTTTTTTTCTTCTTTTTTTTCGGGAAACCTCCTGGACATTATTGGGAAATTAGCTACTAATCACAGACCTGTAAAATCGATCGCTACCATAACACTGATATCAGTTAATAATAATAGAAATGTAATTTTCTTCTTCTTATCTCTGTCTGCAGTTTTAAGTGCACCCCCACAGGCTGTATCAGTGGTTCAGCTCACCAACAGCTCCAGTATCAGTGTGTCCTGGGAGCCTCCGACTCATAATACTCAGAGCGGCATCATTCGAGAGTACAAGGTGAGACCTTCTTCCTGCGATTTCCTACACTTTTTCCCCCGTTAATGGGTTTTTTTTGGGGAGTTTTTCTACAGCTATCAGTATATGACTAGACTCAGTGCGGCATCATTCAAGAGTAGAAGGTGAGACCTTCTTCCTGAGATTTCCTCCATTTTTTCCCCTGTTAATGGGTTTTTTTCGGGGAGTTTTTCTACAGCTATCAGTATATGACTAGACCCGACTCCTGAGACAACACCCGACTGTCTGTCTTGTTCTCTGATGTTTATTTCTTCTTTTAAGTTGTTCAATCGGTAGTCTATATCCACAACGTTCCACTTCCGGGATTGCTCCAGTGCTGCTGGAAATTCCGCCAGATGTGGCTCTTTTCGGCCAGACGTCCGTTACCTTCCATTTTCTTTGTGTTGGAATTTTAAACTCCATTCGATTTATGAGGGCTATGGTTAACTGCTCCTCAGATCTCTGCAGGGTAAATCCAGACAGCTAGCTAGACTATCTGCCCAATCTGAGTTTTCTGTTGCATGCCTAAAACAACCTTTGAACGTACACGTTCCACCAAAACAAGTTCCTTCCCGAGGCTATTTTGCAGCGGCACCGTTGCTGTGTCCGGTACTTAGCGCCGCTCAAGACGATTGTGATTGATTTAAAGAAATGCCAATAAACCAGAGCACGTTCTTCTTCCATCCCGGAATGCTGTGTGGACTAGTCAGACCCTCCCCTGCAGCACTGTGGAGGAAGGTCTGGCAAAGCAAACAAGTCAATCAGTGACGTAGACTGTAGACTGTGTAAATAGAAAGGAACAAATTGTTCTTTTAATCCATGATATATTTACGCACTCATTACTCAGTGTTGTCCAAATTTGTTGTTTAGACACAGAAAATTAATTTTTAATTAACAATTAGTAATTACTCATGCCTCTAATCTTCTGCCAGTGCATGCACTGCTGTCGCCGAAAGAGCCTCAATATTGTCATCAGATTGAACACTGACTGTCCCTGTCATCTGTTTGCTCCGTGAAAAAAACACTGAGTTCTGAAAAAAACTGACTGTCTCTTAGTATGAGCACAACACTGATTACTAATCATCAGGCTGCTATTTCAGAAAAAAAACGAGGAACATGCAGTTCTATTGTTTTGATTTATTCATCCCATCTGTGTCTCCATGTAGAAAGTTAGTGAGAAAACCGCACATGTCTGATCATAAAAAAGACAGATCCTTTTTGTGTGCGGAGGCTCCTCAGCCGAAAGCAAAGATCACACTTAATCCCCTTAAGCATTTAATTTGCTGAAACCTGCACACAATGTTTTGTATAAGCCTTCCCGTGGCTTAAATGTTGAATTGGCAGTACGGTGTTACAGGGTAGATTTTCAAAAACAGATGATACCAGAGGTGGAAGGTACCTAAGAAGTTCTTTACTAATGTATTGAGGAACTAAGGAAAATATTCTACTTTTTATTCCACTATATTTATTTTCAATAGTTGCAGATTTTAGCTTACTGTTTGCTCATTTTAAAGTAGTATGTATGATCCACCGTTGTTGATTAAATTAGCCAACTGTGTAAAAAGTATTTCAAATTTTCTCCATCTTGACCAGCTGCAACAATAAAATGCTACAAACAATCTGCATGATACTTTTATTTTGAAACTTTAAAGTATTGCTGTTAATGTATGTTTAAATTGAGACTACACAGAAGAACAGAAGAAATAACATATTCCTCACTTGCAAATTAAAAGTGGAATTCATGAGCAGTAAAACACACTGTTGTTCAATTTAATAGACTCAGGGTTACTTGGTCTGGTATGACTGGTAGCTTATGGTGGCTAATGTAAGCAAATTTCAGATAGATACTGCTGTCTGACAAACATTACTGAGTCAGTTTAATGATGATGCTGACTTGATGACTTCATTTTATTTCTGCAACTTTTACAAATACAGCTTTAGCATTTCCCATCCTGTAATGGTCACTTGGCCATAGTAGCCAAAACACATTTAAAAAAATCAGATATAATTAGTTGTTTATCAACTTGATTAATCAGTAAATAATGTCAGCACTTAATTCTTTTTTGAAGTTATTTATCAAGTAAAGAAGCAAAAATATGCTCATTATTCACAGCAGTTATTTGAAAATATGACTCTGAGCTCCGGGAACTTCTCATCTGTGGCCATTTATGATCTTATAAAACATTTTCGCCATTGACGTGTTGCTATACTTTTACTGAAGAAATCTGAATATTTCTTCCACTGCAGGATTTTAAAAGACATACTTTAAATCCAACATGCATGAGAGTAACACATACAACACATAAAGTGAATGCCTAAAGGCACGTACATTTGGAACATCAGGATTTTAAATCTGGCTTTTAACTGTCATTGCATTGACATCTCTTTCTCTTTCATCTCTGCTGTATCTTTGCTGTCATTCTCCAATGCGTTCTGCCAGATAAAGCTTCAATGCCTGTCTTATTATAATAACAGACCACGGCTTGTCACAGGGTGTGCAGGATAAATGAATGTCTCTATGATTCAAACATTAACCCTTCATGTCTGGTGTGGATCAGGTCTGGTGTCTGGCCAGAAGCATGGAGCAGAAGAGCCAGATAAACCGAACAGTGGATGGATCGGTGCTGTCCATCCTGCTGACAGGCCTGTTGCCCGACGTCCACTACACCGTGGTGTTGGCTGCTGTCACCGCTCTGGGCGTGGGCGCTGAAAGCGCACCCGTCAGCCTGCTTCTCAGTGAGTCACTCTTACTGTAAAAGCCACTACAGATAGATAAATATGTTTACCACAAATAAAATCTGTATGTGGAATGTTGATTTGTGAATGACTTTACAACAGATAAGTCATCAACACTGATACTCTGATTGTGAAAATGTAAAAAGTGTCAGAAAAAGTCAGAAATTCACAGTGAAGCTGAGATATTAATTAAAACTGCATTTAAAGTCTGGTCAGCTACACAGCCAGTTACCCAGACAAGTTGTAGCCCAGAGGGAGTGAGCCGTTTTCTGAGACCTTTAGCCTCTCCTCTTTACCTTCTGCTGCAGTTTTTTTGAGGGAATAGTTTGACATTTTGGGAAACACGTTTACTCACTCTCTTGCTGAGAGTTAGATGAGAGGGTTGATGCCATTTTCATGTCTGTAGGGTAATTGTGAAGCCACAGCCGGTTAGCTTAGCTTAGCATAAAGCAGGCACATATTTGTGTTCCTGTGGTCCTATGTTTCCCAGCTAAATGTATTTTTAATATGACACATTAAAGGACAATTCCGGCGCAAAAGAGTCGACTGTTCTCTGGGATATGTTTTCATGCTAATCGAATGTGACCAGTTTTATCGCAAACCGCTAATTAGCTTATAACGCTAGTCGTCGTGGTGTGCAAAAGTAAAAAGAAATCGCTATTTCTATACCACTAACAAGGCTCAAAATAGCACCACACTTCCATGGTAGCATAATGAGAGTCCCTACATGTAAACCGCAGCATTGAGAACTTTGTAAGTATTACTTACTTATGCCTGACACCCTTTGGGGGGTATAGGCTGTCGACAAAGGACCTCCAGAGAACTCGGTCGCTGGCTTTCTTTTCTGAACCAGGTAAGTATGTAAGTGTAGAGACAGTTTATTAAAAATATAGTTTATAAAGACAGTACCGTTCGGTATACAGGCAGGCGCCATCTTGGGAAAACAGTCATGAGCAGTCGAACGATGAACGGCGTGTAACCAGTAACCACTAACATAGCTCAAGCACGTCGTTCGTCGTCTACTAGCGTTATAAGCTAATTAGCGGTTTGCGCTAAAACTGGTCATTTGATTAGCATGAAAACGTATCGCAGAGAATGGTCGACTCGGTACCCATGTGTTATTAACCCCTAGGTTCATTTTGCGCCGGAATTGTCCTTTAAGGCGACCTTTCAAAGGGTTTTATGTTCTCAGCATTGTTTTTTTTCCCTAGGTCAGACGTTCAATGTATGTTTTCCCTGGGTCAATATGTTAAAATCAACCACCTACAGCTTATACTCCTTAAAACCTACGTCCTCAAATTTGCGGGCAAGCCCATTTTCTTGAATTTAGACATTGCCATCTCCACAGTGACGGATCTTTACAATTCAAACTGCATTTCAAAAGTCCATCTCCTTTCTCTCTTTTGCAAAACTGAATTGTGAAGATATCCCTTACCAATCTCTTGCGGTGTTAGTTTATATCAAGAACATGGGATCCTGGGAACATAGCCCCATAAGGCCTAGAAACAGCTGGAAACAGCTGGGAACAGCTAGCCTGGCTCTGTGTCCAAAGGGAACAAAATCTGCCTACCAACACCTCAAAAGCTCACTAATTAACACAAATGTATGCTGTTCGTTTAACCTATACAAAAAAACAACAAGTTGGGATTTTACTGAGGGCTATGTGCCACATGCCTAGCACCACATAACTTGTAATTGTGGTTTTACAGTCAGGCTAGCTGTTTCCCCGTTTCTAGTCCTTACGCTAAGCTAAGCTAACCTAACCAGCAGCTTCACATTGAACTAACAGACATGAGAGTGGTATTGATCTTCTCATCTAACTGTCAGCAAGAAAGCGAATAAATATATTTCTTAAAATGTCAAAATTTTCCTTTGAACTGTCACCAGATCGTTGTTACATAACCTAAATGATACAGGATGATATAAAAACAATACAAAATGCATCAGTAGAGAACAGCCCTCCACTTTTTCTATAACTTTGCTACTTTTCTTTCAGCTCTCCCCCCGGACAAAACGTCAGTGCCTGTGAAGAAAGGCGGTAACCTCAGCATATCAGAGCAGATCACAAGCGTGGTGCGGCAGCCGGCCTTCATCGCAGGGCTGGGTGTGGCTGCGTGGTTGGTGCTGATGGGCTTCAGTGGTTGGCTTTACTGTCGACACCGCAGGAGGAAGCAGCTGGGACACTACACCACATCCTTCGCATACACACCGGCAGGTACGTGGAAAAAGCTTTGACTTATCTTAACTGAGTTTCAGCATCAGGACAGGTGTTGGTAGCTTAGTGTAATAACAGGAAAATAAATCAGTATATTGAGTTTCTGGAATTCAACATTTGTAGAGATTCTCCACAGCTTGAGATGACAGGAAGATTTATCCTTAAAGAATGAACTGTAAAAAGCAGAAAAGGCTACAATGACATGACCCAGGATGGTTTTCAGATGCACTGTGTCACATCTTATTCCTTATAAATCTCTTGTCCATGAAAAGGAGAAGTTACAGACAAAAAAAGCTTCAGTTGTTCTACAGCAAACTGTCAGATTTGAAGTTCTTAATAAACCACTGGGGATATCTCCAGCAGTGATGAATTTTTTTAATTTTAGTTTGCACACACTTGCACTGGATATTCGGTTAATTAAAATCTATTTATCCCCACTGGGCAGTTTTCACGAAGACACATTGAAGCATATGCAAACAGTAACCATTGTGTGCAGTTTATTTTAAATTTGTATGCCCTTTGGCACATTAGCACATAAACACATCAGTTGTTTTCTGACTTTGAGAGATATTTGTCCATGTTCATTAATAATCAATGGACAGCCCAAAGCTTTGAGCAAAAATATCAGCTATTTGATTTTCCCATAAATATTTCACAGTGACTATTATTGCCATACTAATGACTAAAATATGTTTTTGTTTAATTTTAGTATGGAATCTTTTATCGTCTTGTTCATTTAAACAGCTTCACTGATTCATCAAATAACATTTGTATTTTGTATATATTGCAGGCATAATGTATATTGATGTGTTTATGTAGGTCAGCAGTATAGCTTATAAAATATTGATTAAAATCTGCAATCTTCAAACTTGTGCTTTTGTTTTTTAATAATAGAGCACAATTCAGTTTGAAATGTATTTCATTTCCAGTGAGTCTTTTGTTTCTTTTCTGCTGTAAGATAAGATTAATAACTGAGCAATATTTGTTCTTTCAGTAGGCTTTGCTCACAGTGAAGGATCTGGAATCATCAGTGGAGGGTAAACTGAAGATTATGATTTGATTCAGATAATAATTTGTGTACTTGATGTACAAAGTATTGATATAATCTCACCTTTTTTTTTTTAGGCCTGGCTTGTTAGGATCAAATATGGGCAACTACCCCTGGCTGTCCGACTCTTGGCCGACTCCGAACGTCATTCATAACAGCAAAGACTCTGTCAACTGCTGCTCTGGCAAACTGGACTCAGACAGATATTATAACAGTAAGAGCTCTCTGTCTCTGAACGTTTGGTAGAAATAACTCTTTTTAGAATACTGAATGTATAATTCCCATTGTTAATGAACCTTTGCTGTTCAGCAGTCGGCATCATGAACTACCCGAACCAGTCCGAGAAACACAGCGCCGCGTCCAACGACAGTCCCATCTACAGCACCATCAATGCAGCCGCTGAGGACGACCTGCTGGCGTACTACGACACCTACTCCAGTACGTCCTACAACCAGGGTCCGGACCCGTACAGCAGCAACCCGGTACTGTCAAAGAGTGGCCTTGTGGGCCTGGAGCTAGATCTGGACCAGTGGACCATCCAGTCTGGTCAGTCTGGGTCTGAATATGCCAAGCTCCAGTATACCAAGAAAAGCAACGGTGAGTTTTCTAACTCTATAATCCATAAATATAAAAATAAATAAATAAAAACAGTGCTGGAATGTAGACGCTAAGTGCTCAATCAGTTTCACATTCAGAAATCCAAGAGAACCTTGAATATTAAAAAAAAGCTGGTCAACCAAGAGAAACATCCTTGTGTGGTCTTCCCACATGGGCGTAAATCTGATCTAACAGTACCCCCCTACTGAAATTTTATGTTTATTGTCCCCCCCCCCGACAATAAACATAAAATTTCTGAAGAGCAATTTTTGAAGGGGACACAAATAATACAGCCACAATTATACTCGTAGAGGACATGTGTCAAGCCACAAAAATACTTGCGTTCTCCGCATAAATATTAGGTTTGGTCTGGGACAGAGGATATATATTTAACTGCAGCAAACCCACTGACCAGCCACTTCAAACACAACTGTAGATCTTCAATATTAACCCTAATGTCAGTTAGGCTTATCGCCGTGGTAACGTTAGTTGTAGTGGGTGCATTTCTATCCAACAAGCTATTAAACAAGCTAGCTAACGTTACATTATATTACACTAACATAGCAAACTTTTTGTCATAACTAATTAATTAATTACTCAGCATCATTTCTACTTGAGAAAAGAACAACTTCATCCGATGTTTAATGTGAATAAAACAGCCTTGAACCGCCTACTTACTACATTCCTGTCACTACCGATGTGACTGTGAGTCGAATGAAGATGGGTAACGTACAGCATGCAGTGGACCAAACCACTGTGAGGCAAGGGACCCCCCCGACCCTCCTGGGATTTACGCCCTTGTCTTCCCATCAACCTTTTTTCGACATTTTAATGCCTTTTTTTCACAGTTTGTTTTTGTTTTTTCCAACGTTTTAAATTATTAAATTTTTCTTCTACACATTTTCAGCACTTATTTCTATGTCCCATATTTTCTGATATAAAACAAAAATTGAAAACGGGTCAATGTGACCCGAAGTCAACATAAGGGTTAAGGCATTTATAAGCAGAACAAAGATAAATAAATGCTTTAAAAGTCTGTATTGACTTGAGCATATTTATACTTTAAAACCGCCAGCAGATTCAATCTCAGGGTCAGCCTGGAGATAATAAAAACACAGCGGTTATACCTTGTACACAATACTGTGTGACATATTGTGTTTTGGCTTTATAGACAAACTGGTAAAGCAGAGGTCCGCTGGGTCCTCGTCCAGGTCAGCTCCTCTCACCTGGGTGGATGTTTTATCGCTGCCTCTTCCTGCCAACAAAGACAGAGCTCACACAAAGACAGACAAAGAGGAGCAACACAGGTGAGACTAATTTAGACTTATTTAACTTGTACATCAAGGCCCTTTTGTCTTTTCCTTTAAGAAGCTTTTTGTTCCGTCTAATATTCTGCTTATTTATAGCATTAAGGCCTCCGACTTCACCTACATGACAGAGAGAGTTAAGGCAGATGGATATCAAACCTGCCCTGTAACTCTGCCAAGGCTGTCAAATAAAAGTTTGGAGTCTGGGGAGTTTTCAAATTAACAACAATTGCGACTGCAGGCAATGAGTAGATTGAGCTGTGGGGTTTCGGGGGGGGAGCGTCTCCTCTAACTAGTTCTGACAGAATAGATTGCGGACATAACGGGATGGGATCCGAGGGCTGTTCTTACTGTGCCGTGTCTTTTGTAATGGCATTAGCCACCATCTGACAGTCTGGATTAGTACTTTCCATTTTCAATGACACGGCCATCATTAAATTAGCCCTGACAGCACTGATGTGACAAAAGAAATCACGGGGGTGGTTCTCTCCAACTCAGTGGTTCTCAACCTTTTTTGTGCCAGCACCCCCCTATCCATTATCTAGGTCCCTAATGTCCCCCATCAAATAATATGTAGGTTAATTGCCCCAAATATTAATGATTACGCCCTAGGCCTATTATTGTTGCTACTATTGTTATCAAAAATAATCAAAAAATCATATCATTGAATGACCAACAACACATGGTATTTGTTTCCCAGGTATCAAAAAAGCCATGTGAATAGACATTATATATATTTACAGGTTGTTGTTTTTTTAAATGCAACCATTTGACATTCAATTTAAATAACAGCAGCCAATCAGAATGACTAGATATGCAACATTCAAACTATAATTGGGTATTATCAAAAGGCCTGCTGCATGTCCCTGGTGTGAACCTCAGCACCTTTAATAAGATGACTATAATGTGAATGTCCTTTTTTGTTTGTGAAGTGACCTTGGGTGTCATGAAAGGCGCTTTAAATAAAATGTATTATTATTATTATTATTATTACAAACACTAACCGGCAATTTCCACTGGATGCGGAACGTCTGCGAACCGGCTCCGTTGCGGAACGGCTGCGTGCTCCGCCGTCCATCAATACCCACCAGGTCCGGATTTGTTGCGGCACGGCTGCGGCCATGACTGACAGCTGTAGTCACGAGGACCCACAATATCTCGCGAATTCACGTAGAATAGAACCACAAAACCAACAACAGTTAGAATCCATCCAGAGGAGTAGAGGGGAAACAACTCTGTGCTGTGTTTTCAAGGTGTAGTGCAGGGAAATATGATCCACCGTGAGCACGGTGGATTTTACTTTGAAAATTAACCGGATTATTATTTTGTTTCTGTGCTCGACTTCCTGTCCCGCACTATCTGCCGTGTGCTGAACACAAGGGTGTAAGCTTCCCCTCGGACCGCGAATCTCCTATGGCGAATCTCCCGACGTTAGCATTCCATTGACTGCCATTCATTTTGGCGCCACTTTGACAGTGAATAACTCGACATCTGAAGCGTTTCAAGACTCTATTTGTCCATTGTTTATTTCTAAAGAAACACAACAATGTATAAAAGGCTCCATTACCTTGTACCTCACGTTATGGCTCCGTAGCAGACGCTTTTGTAAAAATAGGCTAACGATTGTGTCATAACCATGCGACTTACTGTCGCATAGTAGAGAAATTACCGTATAGTACAGGAGAAGCTCGCAGGCAGTTTCGACTTACATTAGCTGTTTAAGTTTAATTACTAATGTTAACTAGCATTTTAGTTAGCAATAATTAGCCTGTGCCTATGTTATCTCCTTACATATACCTACGCTCTCCGTCTCTGCAAGATTGGGAATGATTGAGATTCCTCTTGGCACAGCTACCAGAAGACTTCCAACTTTCAGACAGGTTGCTCACGTCACATTTATGACTGACGGAGCTGGAACGGAGTAGGGACGCAGACGTTCCGCAGTCAGTGGAAATATACACATTGACTTAAATGGAAACATAATGACTTCGTCGACGTTCCGGAGACGTTCCGCAGACGTTCCGCATCCAGTGGAAATTGCCGGTAACAGTAGCCAGTCAGAAACAGCTAGCAATTTAACATTAAAATATATTTTTCATTCAAATCTAAATCTATAATCGAATTGTTCCAACAGAAAACAAGCTGACACTTATCAAGGGATAAAAGCAGAAGGATTACACACACATACACACACACACACACACACACACACACATATACAAAAGTATTTTGGTGATGACAAACGACTTGAAGAACGACATCCAACTTGAAGAACGACACGTACTGCAGAATGGAAATAAGTTTACAACCTTTGAAAGTTAGCGAGAGCCCTTTGTTGATGCTTAGAAGAGTATAGGTTAGAAGATTATAGGTCTGCTATCGCCTGTCTTGTGAGTAAATAGCAGTTTGGAAAAACGCAACCCCATATCGCGCTGCGTTCTGAGGAGGTGTGAGAATCCTGTAGCCTGCAGTAAACAGTTACATCACTGCCTCTATCGCTTCCACAAGAAAATACAAGTACACCAAACACAAGCCCTGAACTGCCCGGGAGTTTGTGAAACAGCTAAATGTTTGCCAAACAACAAAACACAGTCGATATCTTTCGATCATCTCTTTTCTTTCTCTCTTTCTCCGTGAAATGAAGCTACCTTCAGGTGCAGTAGGAAATGTTGTGTTCTATAAACGATCTGACGAAAAACTGTTACTGTGAAATATAAAGTCTACTTGTGCTACAGTGGGGGGTTAAAGAACTCAACAGGACGTCGCAGCGATTTCTTTTTTTTTTTTGTTTTAATCTGAACGCATCTTCACGTAGTACAGAGCTCATTTAAGATGATGATCTGACGTCCCGTTTAGATGAAGGCAGCACGGAGCTGCGCCAAACAAAGCTGACAGAAGCACAGAAGAGTTAGGATACCCGTCTCGTCAAGTCGCAGTGCCGTGAACTGGCAGGTTTTAATGTTGCAGACCACTGTTTTTTAGTAGTTTAAATTGTAAACATGTATTGTTATTGTGAATATTTGGTTTAAAGTAGCTTTCAAACCTACGCCCACCAAGGGCATCTCAATGCCCCCCTTTCTAAAATATTGCTTCCAGCGCCTCCCGTCATCTTCTGAACGCCCCCCGTTGAGAAACACTACTCTAACTCTAGTTGACTCCCTTTTTCATAGAGTATAAACTTGGAAATAGATTTTATTTTAACAATTATTTCTTTACTTGTTATTCATTCTTTCTTATATTTAGTAATTGTGTAGGTCAGCGG
The DNA here is from genome assembly GCA_023566125.1 of Zingel zingel. NCBI lineage: Eukaryota > Metazoa > Chordata > Actinopteri > Perciformes > Percidae > Zingel > Zingel zingel. The sequence continues at coordinate 20,650,012 of CM042316.1, read as the reverse complement.
TATGTCTCTAAGGATGGCAGTGTTAGTTTGTCTATCTGCGGCTTTGGTCCAGACTGAAATATCACATGAATTGCCATAAAAAGGCAGTTAAATCCCCCTAAGACTGATTTAAGGGGTGATCCCTTAACTTTTCATTTTCAGCCATTAACAGGTACAAAATTTTAATTTGTCCAATACTTTGGTTTATGACAAAAATACCTGAAAAACAAATCTGTTAGCTGTACTTTTGTGTTTAGTGCCAATAAAAAATTTTTAAAAAGTTAGCATGCTAATACGCTAAACTTATTAACACTGACATTTGCATTTAGCTCAAAGCACCACTGTACAGCCTCACAGAGCCGCTAGCATGGCTGTAAACTTGTTTTACATTTATTTTACAAGAGCAGGTTACACGTTGAGTGTTTTCCCTCTGAGACACACACTCATGCTGCCATGACTCGCTGTCCGTCCTCTAGCTCTGAGGAGGAAGATGACAACTGGTGTCCTCCGCTGCCTGCCAGAACCTACCTGATGGACACTTCCAGGGAGGAACTCTCCAGCCTGCCCTCCAAACCAGACAGACTGTCCTACGCAGCAACACTGACGTCTCCCTCCCAGCGAGATAAGCCCAGTGACAGTCCATGCCTACAGCACTTTGACCTCTTGGCCCGTAACCACTCAGGCTCCCAGGTCTCCCAATCCAACCCAGATCTGTTTACCAACGCCAAGGCCCAGGTTGCAGGGGGGATGTACCACACCAGCCAATGGGCAGAAGATTTCAAGGGGGAAAGCCTCGGAAAAGGTCAGTTCATATTCAGTTTAGAGCCTCACATCTTTGGAAGTGACTTCCCAAGAGGCAGCGCACAACCACACAGTGTCATCCATAATTTAGTTTATGATGATGTTACCCAGCAGAAAGCATTTGTACATGAAAATCATGTTGCATTTATTCAAAGTGCAGCTCAGTGTTCTTTAGTTTCCTCTAAGTTTTCTGAGGATGACATTAGTGTGCTTTCTTGTCAGGACAATCTCCTGCTGCAGCTGCCGAGTCTGGCCCCGCAGCCCAGGCAAACAGATCCAGGAGTAAGAAGAAAACACCCAAGGATGGACAACTCAGGCGAGAGCTACACAACCAAGCAGGTATGATACAATGTTTGTAACTCATCTAACTTCTGTTTTAGTTTTAGTTTTATTTTTTTTAATGCAAGAGAGGAATTACTACTCAAAGACTTTTTTTAGAAACATTTTAAGCCTAGTGTCCCTCTCAGGCTGAATTGTAATAACTTCCCTTAACTTTTTTATCTAGCGACACCATCAAGTCAAAATTCGAGTTTGTCCAGTTTATGTCCAAATACCAAAACTAATGACATTCCCATCAGCCTCAACTGTGCTTTGTGTTTAATGGCAATTAGCAAATGTTAGCATTCTAACACAGTACGCTAATTTCATTGTTATTCGGTTCTTTATAAACTTATTATTCCGTATGTTTTTTGGCTCTCCGTAACTTCTGCATACGTTCAACTATTAAAACCATTCAACTTTTAAAATGTCCAGCTCTTTCAGCTAATGATGGGACTTCTTCAACTTTTTTTCTACTATTTATACTTGTTAAAATATTAAGCTTTTTAACACTTTTTTTTAACATTGAAGTCAATGAGAGCATGCTTCAAATCCTTAAAATCTTCTTCCGCTCCCAAAAGATTCAGCTCCTTTGTACTTTCACCTACAGACACCAAACACACTTTAAAATGTTCACAAAAGCTTCAGGTATTAGGCTATATCTTTTCAGTTTGATATATTTTACAGTTTGTGTGATAAAGCTGTTTAAGTTTAGTGATCATTTCGGGAAATTTTTATCGATTAAACAGTGTGTATGGCGTCTGCCAGAGTGAGTGATGTCATCAAGTAGAGTGTGGAGCCTTAAAAAATTATCTTTGTCCCTTCTCTATAAATTGCTCTCACACCCACAATTTCTACTTGTCATACAGAATTTATACATCAAAACTTAGGTATTTTTGTCTAGTTTCAGCCAGTGTGCTCATTTATGCGATTTGAGTTATACATTTGGCTCGATGAGCTTCCAAATGACAACAGTTACAAATCTTCCTCCATTTGCTGCCATGTTAAACATCCTCCACATTTCCCAGCGAAACTCATAGCGAACCACTTATTTAAATCACTGATATGCCCACATTTTTAAGTTTATCCACATACATTTTATATTGATGCGTTCACAAAGGCGTTGTGGTAGTCACGATTACATCATTTCACTGATACCCCTTATCGTTTTAGCAGTCTGAGCCTTTATTTGAGAGCTTGCTCTGTGTCTTTGAATAGCTCCAGTGTGGCACAGCTGACAGTTTCAGCAGGTGACACGGCCGTTAACTGATTAAAGATCAAAGAGATCTCATCACAGACTTCAAAGGATGTTTTCACTGGTCATACATTACCATGACAACCCTTTCACGGACAGTTGAATACTACAGGCAGTAATATGAAAATTAGTCTATATGTTTTGCGCTCCACTTCTGTCTGTCTGTCTCTGTCTGTCTGTTTGTTTCTCTCTGTCTCTGTCTGTCTCTCTGTCTGTCTGTCTGTCTCTATGTCTCTGTCTGTCTCTGTCTCTCTGTCTGTTTCTCTCTGTCTGTCTCTGTTTGTTCATTTCTCTCTGTCTCCGTCTGTCTGCCTCTCTGTTTGTTTGTTTCTCTCTGCCTGTCTCTGTCTCTCTGTTTGTTTGTTTCTCTCTGTCTCTCTGTCTGTCTCTGTCTGTCTGTTTGTTTCTCTCTGTGTCTGTCTGTCTCTCTCGGTCTCTGTCTCTGTTTGTTTCTCTCTGTGTCTGTCTGTCTCTCTCGGTCTCTGTCTCTCTGTTTGTTCGTTTCTCTCTGTCGCTGTCTGCCTGTCTCTGTCTGTCTGTCTGTCTGTTTCTTGTTGTTCATTTAAGTTCATAAAAAAGAAAAGACATTGTATTCCTGTATGCACTTTATGTCTTTGTCTTGCACTTGATAAATAAAAGTTATACATTTTGGGAATTGCTCTTATTTGCATTCTTGCCGAGAGTTCTACATGGTGTTATGTGCCAAACCTTTTCTTAGCCACGACCAGTAACATCCTCTACTGGTTACCTAGCAACTGTTCATTGCACAGAATTAGTTTGATCCATAAAACGTCCAATTGACAGCTTTACTCTGGGTCTTTTGTACTGATTAAACAAACAAGACATAATATGTTAACCAGTCAGCTATAGAGGTCCTGGTACACTTTTGGACAGAGCCAAGCTAGCTGTTTCCCCGTTTCCAGTCTTAATGCTAAGCTAAGCTAAGCGACTGCTAGCTGTAGATTTATATTGAATGCACAGGCATGAGAGTGGCTTCAATCTGCTCATCTAACTCTTGGCAAGAAAGCAAAAAAAATGTATATTCTAAATTCCTTTCAAGCAGTATTTATATTTGCAGTTTATTAATTACCATTGATCAATCATATGTAGGACTTCCCCCTGCACCAGCCCCTCCCCCTACAGATGACTCCCTGCAACTCTTGGCTGATGTTTTGACCCGCAGCCGAACAGACACTCAAAGAAAAGAGGGCAGCGACTCGCCTACTCTTCAGAAGAGGGGAGAACATTTCTCAACCCAAAGGAAAGGAGCTACAAAGTGGTTAACACAGGGTAAGTACAATATGTAATACTCGCCTCTGTAGCATTATTCTGCATCTGTCAACAATAGATAAAAGAACAATTACTGCTCCAACAGCTGGAACCCAAATAAATGGGTATTAATATTGTGATGCTTCATTCCCTTTGAGCTTAGAAAGAACCAACTGCCACCCGTGTATCCACACTTATTATCCCATAGTAGTAGCTCTGCTTTTAGTAGCAGGGGGTCTATTTTCAGTCTGCTCCATCACTTAGGGTTTAACCTATATAAATACAGCTGTAACTTGGGAGTGATTTGTTTGCCATCCACAGATGAAAATGTAATCCCACATGGACAGTCCAGCGTCCTGCCCCAGGTCCAGATGTCAGGCTACAGTTCCCTGGGTGGAGGGGTCCTTTCACGACCCTCCACCACTGGCCAAAGGAGAGATGAGGTATGTCTAGACTTAAAATAGCAACTGCTGAACAAACATTGTGTTTTTATAATGTGGGTCAAAGTCTGTTCAGCAGTAAACGGAGGGCATTTTGAGCCGCTTGTCAGAATCCTTGCCTAGTGCATGGTAGAGGTTTCCCATGGGTTTTGGGAAAGAGCCATGTAGCATAATGACTCGACAAAAGTCTCTAAGAATCTCCTGATACAATATAGGACATTGCAAGATTACTTGGAGTGCTGTTAAAGCTCTCCTCTAGTTTTCTTGTGTGTTAAGTATGCACATGAATAAGGATGGTTTAAAAAAAAATAAAAAATAAAGCATGTATGCTTTAATAGATAGATGAAATAAATCATGATTGATACTGTACTCCACCCAAAATCTGGCTTTTGAGAATAAGAGTGGAAACTGTAATGAGATTGATTTCAAGGTTTCAAGCTTCAGTGGGCATTTAATGCCTCACGTACTTCATGATTTATTCGCCAAGTCTGTTTCGATAACGCTACTGTATGTTGAATTTTGTTCTCATCGATCCACCAACCTTTCCATTTCTGCCAAGAAATAAAAACATTTGTCCACCAGAGAGCATTAACAGTATATTTTTCAACAATGAAATGTCTCCGTCAGAACATATCAATTTATGAACAAACGTATACATTTAAGGGACCCTTATCAAAAGTGTTGGCTCATGTTATGTTTATGAATTAAAGAATAAGGAAAGAGTAAAACATTGCTTAAAAATATTGATATCTATTTTATATTTGCCTATAAAATTTAATTTAATTTAATATTCTCTATGTTTGTGTACGTACATGTTACTCTCCATCTCAATGCTCTTTGTGTTTTGTTTGTTTCCAGAACCTCATGTAGACAGACGCCGATTACATGACATGCCATCCTCCTTTTTCCTCCCCGATTTCTCTCATGAAATACTGAAGACTAAAGGGAAAGCGTCAAGGCTAGCCATCTGCATTTTCACAAAATATTTTGTTTTACTTTAATGATTTCATCTTTATTTTTTGTGGTTTCCTTCACCCTTTCTCAGTGTACATATATACTGTACATCTTTGCAATTTTATAAAGATGTGATCAGATGTATTACTAAAAATGGATCTGCTGTTTAAAAGAAATACTGTATTTTCAGGCAGTGGGAAGTTAATGCAACTATTACATTATTGTACAACAGATTAATGAATGTATCTTCTGTTTACTCCTGACCATGAAACCATGATGTACAGTATGTGTTTGACGAAAGACTGGAGACATGATGCAGAAAATGGGTTAATAAACGTGTGTGTGTGTGTGTGTCAGTACATGGTGTAGTGTTGTGTGTGTTATTGTTTTTATCTCTCATTTCTGTGTGACTGTGTACTGTGGTATCCCTGTAGATCACCAGTGTGTTAGTTCTGTCAAGATTTTTAAATTGACCAATAAAACATTTATTACAAAAAAATGTGAACTTTACTATATACTACCGAAGTAATAGCTAACGCATTTCTAACCACGCTAGCCAGTGCTTAATTTGTAAAGTGGGAGGTCCCGGAGCGTAGAGGGCGGGTGGATCCGGCGACTCAAAACGGGGGTTGGAGGTAACGGAACCAAAAAAATTACACCTGCCTATGTAGCTTCTCTGACTCTGACTAAAAAAGATTAAACAACGCTGTGTGTACATCAGGGAAATGTTTATTTTTATTTCAGAACGTGCACTGCAGCAATTATCTATCGGACAATTAAAACAAAAAACCCACGTGGTCTCCACATTCTTGATCGGCAGAAACGGTTTTTGCTTGTTTGGGATCCGACTGGCCAGCATATTTGAAAAAGTTAAGCAAACTTTGTTGTCTTTTTGACATTTTTCACTATTATAACTTTGGTAATCACCTGACTGACCCCCGCCTTTCGCGGTTTTACACTCAGTGGCAGCCTGACGAATGTCAGGGAGGGGGAGAAGATTAGTCGCAACTGCCGGCAGATTTGAAAGCCTGTTGAAGATGGAGTCGCCAAGGAAGTTAAAAAGAGAATTAAAAACGACAACGCGACAAGCAAGCAACAAGACCAAAGTTAATATTGGAATGGCTATTCCAAGATAGAAAGAGCTCATAAGGAGCAAGGATTTTAAAAAAGGGACACCAAAGTTGCCTGCTTTCTTCTCAAAAGGTAATTCTGCCTATTTGTGTAAATTTTATGTTTTATAGTTGCTACTTGCTTGGCTAACTATAGCATCGTTGTGCATAACGCTAGAACAACGTCTAGGATACTCTACCTCGCATCGATGAAAAAGGATTGTCTACCTTGTAACATAAACGTAATCATATGTGTCGTGATTTCCCTGGCAGATAAATCACGTCGTGCAGTTGCAACACAGACTAGCTACAGCTAGCTGTGTGTAAACGATGGAGATGCTAAGAGCTAATTTCGGTTACATTGACATTGTTCATACTGCTCAGAGAAATATATTAAAAACACAAACCTCCGTTGCTTCTCTCCTACGCTGTAAACATTGCCTTACACTATTAATCTCAATATACAGAATAACGATAGCACTGATACTTTACTAACATTAGCTTGCATTTGTTTGGGAACCTGATAGCTGATGTTAGCAATGAAATGGTACCAAAATAACGTAAAACTATTATTACACTGGAAGGAACGCTCACGGACGAAGTTGTACTTCTTGGAATAACACGGCCTCCGTAGGAGTTAAAATGCGCTCGGAATGGGGGGGGGGCTAGAAAGTAATATTCAGTTGGTTGTCATATACAATTTCACCGCTAGATGGGAGAAATTCTTACACAATGTAGCTTTAAATATATCGTGAAATAATTTGAGTACAGACCATTTGAGTGAAGTAAACAAAAATCCTTCTTTATGACAGACGACTTACAGGAGTACTATTAAGAGAAGATGGAGAGAAAGAGGGGCAAAAAAGAAGACAGAGAAGTGAGCTCAAATTTTTCCATCAGAGCCAAATGTCTCAGAGGAGTTTATCTCGTGTTCCCAGTAAAATGGCTATTCTGAAACAAGATAAAAAAAGAGGTAACCTTCATCTCATGGTGCGACTCCTAGTGTGTCAGCGATGGGACATAAAAAGGCTTCCTTCATGTCTGCACCTTCATCTGCTCTGTGTCCTTGTGTGCAGATCTCATTGTTTTTGGCAGGGAGGCAGTCGGATGGTGTGGAAAGTGAGTTGGACTCTCCTTCCTCTGGCAAATACTTACTGGGTCCCACCAGGCGGCAAATACTTACTGGGTCCCACCAGGCTAGGAGGATAATGGTAATCCGATGCAATTTAGAAGGGTTCTACAATTTTATGCTTTTAGGCCTTTAGCATGGATTAGGCTCTCTGTGGTTTACACCCTCCCACACACACACATACACACACACACACACACACACACACACACAGACAGCCATGGTCTGTTACTGAGGTCACTTCACATGTGTTCGCAAATGTACTCAACTGGCTCAACAGGAAGATTTTTTTTCTTTTGCTATAGAAACTTAATTTCTTGAAACAATGTATTTTAACTGCCACTGTTTTACTTCATTAAAGATCCTCTCCGGACAAATTTTAAGACATAAAATACTCTGCTTGGAATAATAAAGTGTCAAGTTTCCACATAAAACTCTAAGTTGCATTTTGGACAACGATTGGCCTCCAAACAGGTTGTGATGTACAAGCAAATCAGCCCGTACGTACAGGTCTTAAACTTAAACCCTCTTTAGCAGATGGATGTGAGAACAGCCGTCTAGTGTCAAACTCTGCACAAACATTCTGCACAGTGAAGCTCAAACATCCAAGTGAAGTAGCATTAAGTATAACACATTTTTTTGTGGAGAGTGACTTTAAAATCCACATACTGTATGTGATGGTCAAGGTGGCCAGAATCATCTAACTTCTCAACCAGGGATGTGTGTACCCTATAGGGGTAGGTTTGCAGTTAGTAAAGTGCTTGTAATGTCATACTTCTCATTACAGGCATGTACAAGGGAATACATGCAGGATGATGGAGTAGCTCAACTATTTAAAAAAAAGATGAAATTATGATTTCGGTAAATATATACTGTAAATCCAGTTTAGGAGGAACGTAAACATGATAACCAATACAATGTACATGCCTCCCACAAACCAGAATGAGTTCTAACACCTAATCAACACGTGCTGTGATTAAGATCATAAGTTAGAAAGTGAGCAAAAAAATCTAAAGTCAAAACAACTGAAACATTAGTAATGTGAATATTGAATGAATGGGGTTGTGAGCTTGCGACTTACAATGACTTACAAATATACATAACAGCTACAAGTATATGCACTAGACAGGATTTACCCCTATTATACTTCATTGACAGGGATTGATAGGTCAAACTGCAAACAGCCACCCACAAATAGACTATAAACAAAGCATCAGTCTGTCTTTGAGAATTCACATGAACAACGGTTAAAGTTACTCAGGCTACCGAAGAATACCATAATTCCTCCGTTCAATTAGGCCTTAGCGATGCACCCCAAGCTTCCATCCTTAACAAACAGCCATGTATATTGGCTCTTCCAGTCTCTCCACTGCTGGCTGTTCCAATTTAACGGGAGAGAGGAGCAAGAGGGGTTAGGATCGTGACCAGCCTCTGATGAGCTGTTACCACCACCATCTTCAGCCATTGAGAACATTATTCTTCAGCTTCTTCTTGCGTTGTCACCCTGGCGGGAGGGTTGCTATCAAGGCTTGCAGCAGGTGAATCGGTCGTGCTATTAACGTCATCGCCACACAATTTCTTAGTAAAACCAAAATTAAACTGCCTTGTTTTCTTTTTGCCATGGCTATATAATGCTAACTGCAGAATGGATTTCAAGGACTTTGCGCGCTGATTAACTCCAACGTTTATATTTTTTCTACGAATCTTTGAGTTAACATGTACGAAACATGAGTTGAATTTGCATCGCAGCGCCGCCACGCCTTGATGCTCATGACAAGAATAGCATGTATAGTTATCTTTATTGAAGTGAATTAGGTTCAAATCGCAGAAATGCATGAATGAATGGTATTTTTGCCATAGTACACATAATAATCCACGGTGTTCACATTACACAAAACTGAAATTACACGTCAAAATGACACATTGTCAATATTTTTAGAGACCCCTACCCAAAATTTCACAAATCACGTTTTCAGGGGAGCCCATGTCTTATTAAGGGGAGCCGAGCTGCCCCTAGCTCCCCTGTAGTTCGCACCCTGCCTTTACCCAAAACACAACGTGCTTTATATAAGACGTAAAAATGTGTCCAGCATACACGGCAATATAAAAAGACAAAGGAAACATAAAAAATAAAGAAAAATCTCAAATTACTCCCATATACAATGTAATTAAAAGCAGTGGTGAATAGACAAGTTTTAAGCCTCAATTTAAAAGGACAGATAATTAAGTAGAGCACTCTGCATAAGGGATGACTGATAAAAGAAAATGGATTTGGGGTAAAAAAAAAAAAAGTCTGGCTGAGCAGGTAAAAACATGTATTCATCATTTAAGTAAGAATCTTACAGTGAACTACGATTGTGATTCTTCTATCCCATCATGGCACACTGGCAACAAACCTATTCACTTGACGTGAGAGAAAATCTAACCAATGATTCAGTCTTTGCTGCAAAACAAAACAAAAGGCCCCATCTAGTGGTCATAACTGAGACACACAGGGTGACTGTGACGCCTAGTGACTCCATGTGCTCGAGTTTGTTAATCATCAGTAAATCCTCATCCAGAGCTTAAAGCTGCAGCACTTTGTGTGGAATGTAATGTAACTTACCAGGACATCCATTGATATTTCAAGCATTTAGTTTGACTGTAAAACCAGCATCAGTAGGCAGGACAGGGTTCAGGAAACAATGGATGATAAAAGCCAGGTATAACCCAAGGGGGTAAGCTTCTCCTCGGACCGCGAACCTCCTATGGCGCCATTTTTATGCTACAAAGCCATCACCTCCCGTTAGCATTCCATTGACTGCCATTCATTTTGGCACCACTTTGACAGCGAATAACTTTACATCTGAAGCGTGTAAAGACTCTATTTGTCCATTGTTTATTTCTAAAGAAACACAACAATGTATAAAAGGCTCCATTACCTTGTACCTCACGTTATGGCTCCGTAGCAGACGTTTTTGTAAAAATAGGCTAACGATTGTGTCATAACCACGCGACTTACTGTCGCAGAGTAGAGGAATTACCGTATAGTACAGGAGAAGCTCGCAGGCAGTTTTGTCTCACATTAGCTGTTTAAGTGTAATTACTAATGTTAACTAGCATTTTAGTTAGCAATAATTAGCCTGTGCCTATATTATCTCCTTACATATACCTACGCTCTCCGTCTCTGCAATATTCGGAATGATTGAGATTCCTCTTGGCACAGCTACCAGAAGACTTACAACTTTCAGACACGTTGCTCACGGCACATTTACGTCGTCTCTCTCAGTTGGAGTCTGCACAGTAACCCTAGCCATCACCGGAAAAGTGCTTCTAATGGCCTTCACTGGTCTCCGTCCAGAGCAACGGGATCTGTTGGTCCATTATATATATGTCAGTGGTATAACTGGGTAAAAAAAAGACTTGTCATAGCAGGAAAAGCACGTGTTACTAATAACATTAGCGTTATTCTATTCAAATGTCCCATTAAGTCATGACAGTGTGACAGTGAGCCACAGCATGAACATGGTGCAACCATTACAGGCCAGTGGATTGTCCACTAGAAACACAATTGCAGGGAACTGTAAAATATCCTTCAGAAAAACCTCCTTTGGCCAGACATCATTCTCTATTAAGGGAGCAAAGGCACGGAATGAGCTGCCCATTGAGCTAAAAGCTGACTGTTTAAAAAGCCCTTCTAGGGACAATATTGGAAATTAGCAATAGCTATAAATGCTCTACACTGGAGATTCTTTGCACACATGTCTACGTCTAAGCATCTGTCCCTATTCAAATGAACATGAAATGAAATGAGATGAACAACGCAGGATCCTGAAACTGAAGCAGCTAAATGTAATTCAGCCATCATTAATAATATCATTTAAACTTTAGCTTATGTGACATGTCAAAACATCCATTGTTATAAAGGCTTACTGGACAAAGACACATTTCAACCCACCGGGAAATCAATAAGAACACCAAAATAATGAAGTGAAGTCAAAAATCCTACTTAACTTGCCATTAGCAGATATAAATCTTTTCTGAACAGTGGTCTAAAAGCTTTCAAGGAATTGAAGTTGTTTACATAATGTTGAGAGCACTGTGCTGAAGGTCTGTCTTACTGTTTAGGTACATAGTATCCATTAATTGCCACGCAAGTCTTAACAGATGTATAGCCTACTCTCAATATACAGTATGCATATTGCGTAACCTACTAAGCCCCCCCCCGAACAATTTGCACTACCCTACCCATACTGTTCTATTTATTTATTTACAAATGTACATACTGTAATTACACCTATACATAGCCATATTCTACTGCTCTTCATACTATTCGTCCTGCACATACACTTACTACTCGTATTATGTCACCACACTGCACATACTGTACATATATGTCCATATGGGTCATGCAGAATATCCATATTTATTCTGTTTTTTTTTTTATTATATATTCTGCTAATACACTGCATATATCTATATTATTCTTACTACTGGTATAATGTCACTGCTACTACATTGCACATATCTGTACATGTTGTTCATACATTGTTCATATTGCATAGCCATATTTATTCTGCTATTATAAGACTGCAATATATTTCTTGTCCTGCCAATGCACCACCTGTCTATACTTTGTATATCACATTGCACTTTTCTGCTTTTTTGCACTTCTGGTTAGACACAAACTGCATTTCGTTGTCTTTGTACTTGTACTCCGCACAATGACAATAAAGTTGAATCTAATCTAATTAACCCACTTCTGTAAACACAGTGGAGTTACTTCCATTCTTGCACTACTTGACCCAAAACCCACACATACAGTTCACAGCAACAATATTATAAACTACAAATAAATACAATAAACTGTAGAAAGTTTGTCTGTATAATAGCTTTATGCTTAAGTTAGTTTATATCTGCTTAGCTTGATATCTTTGTTTAGTTGTAGGCCTATGTCCCGTCAATTTAAAATATTTTGAGTGTACTGAGAACTGGGGTCCAATTCCTTGTATGTGTCAACATATTTGGTGCAACATTTAACATAATATGACATAACGGAGTAATCAGTGGACCGTACACCTGCTATTTATGAGCTCATGATGCAAATAGGCCAGTCTGCTGAAAGAGACTAGAAGAGATTTGCTGCAATACACAATGTATTTAGGTTCTGTGTATTATGTAAGGGTTTACCAACAATACTGTATAACTTGCACTTTTATAATACAGTTTTTAATTTAAAAAAAGCTGTACTGTATCTTTATTTTCATAGTCGTAGTATGACTCTTTGAGAAAATGATAATGATTTTATTTTGAAAATCAAATGAGAACAGATTATATTTCAATAAAAGGATACACTTCTGATGGGGAAATACAGTATCTTAAACTTGGCCTAAAAGTACAAAAAAAAGAGTAAAAATACGGTTCTAACCCTTTAAATGATACCATGTCTAAGTTGTAGATTTCTAGAAGGGCTGCACGATGTGAGGAAAATATCTAATTGCGATTATTTTGACTGATATTGCAATTGCGATATGATGCACTATATTGGAGGGAATGATCATTTTGGTGATTTTTGTGAGGATCTGTACCAAAAGAAGATTTGTTCTTTAGTCTATAGGATACAATTTCAAGGCTGGGATGTCTCTGCAGCACCACAATACTTAATTAAGAATGGTTTGACACATATTTAGCCTTTAACAAATATTGCAATATGGATATTGCACTAGTCCATATAATTGTGTAGCCCTAGTTTCTAAAACCCCAAATTACCAGGGAAAATACAGAGAACATGACCTCTGTGTTTGCTGTGGTATTATTTACAGCCTACAAATCACATTTCACCTTAATTCAGTGGTGGGAGATAACTAAGTACATTTACTCAAGTATGTGTACACACATGTACTTGTAATTTTCATGCTGGTTTATACTTCTACTCCACTACAATTCAACAGGCAGGATATCAAACATCTTATTGAGAAGGTTACCAAACTTGAGAGCAGCAGGACAACGTGGTAAAATTGGGCAAAAAGCTAATTTACCCAAAACAGACAAACGAGGGATTGAACAGCTCTCAAATCGGATTATCACCTGTGTTAAACTGTGTGGGAAATGTGAAATAGTGCATAATGTCGGATTGTAAAATTCTGTCATTTCCTGGTTTGGCATCTGTGCAAAGTAACATTAGTTAGTTACAACTAATGTTACTTTGCACAGATGCCTAGGCTACGTTCAGACTGCAGGCAAAAGTGGCCCAAATCTGATTTTTTTTTTGGGGTCAAGTGACCAGGTCAGACTTCTTCAGAAGTAGTGTGAACACTCAAATCTTGCCCAGATCAGATTTTTTCAAATCAGATTTAGACCACTTCCATATCCTGAATCAGACCTAGGTCCATTTGTCATAATTCTGCGCCGGCGGGAGTTAGCCCTAGATACAGACAGTAAAATTAAAAACTTGACTAGGCCTACAAAATGGAGAACAGTGATGGAGAAAGTTTCCTGCAAAAGGCCAAAATAGCCAAATTGGCTCTCTTTCTCTTCATTCTTCTCCTCAGCACCTGCTCATTAATGTTACGGCTGCCATTACGCAAACATTTTGAAATAAAAGTGAAAATGCTTACTTCCTCCATAACCTCCCTAACTTTAGTGTGCTGCTTCTGATGTCATTGTTATTGTTCTTTTGCGCATGCAGGTCAGTTCGAAACCACAAACAGTTCACACTGGTATCTGATATAGTCCACATAGTGATATAACAGCTTTGTATTTTTGCATAGGTAATGTGAACAGCCAAACAAACAAAAAAAAATCGGATCTGAGCAAAAATCTGAATTAAGCATTTAAGACTTGCGGTGTGAACGTAGCCTAAGTGTGCTACACCATCAAAACGTGACCAATTTATCAGCCATAACTCTCTCTACAAGATGCTGCAACAAAGATGAATCCCTCCTTATTGCAGCAGTTTCACCCAAAGTGTACATACCCACAACTCTATTAGCTGTCCACCACCAGCTCGTCATACTCTGTCCTGCCTAAAGTTAACTGTATGCATCATGGCCTGTGAATTTATGTTGTTGGCTGTGTTCAAGATCACAGTTACATGCATGTCATTTGATAAATGTCTGAGCAGTTTTCCATCTGTAATTAAATAAATTGCACTGGGCTTGCTGTGTGCCAGCTAAATGACAGGAACTTAATGAAAATACGAGACTAAATGTAACATTAATTAATTAACCTTCAGTCGCTGTAGTATCTTCATCATTTATACCATATGCCTGAAAAAAAAAAGATTGATTTGATGTAAATGAGCACATTGCACAACCTATATTATAATTATTTGTACACAAGCTGGTACAGAGATTTGTATTTAAATAGGCAGAAATGACCTGATATTTACTGAAAATAATGTTGCATTTTCATCAGCATACCAGACAGAAGGATTTACCCACATCAACTGAAACACAATTCAAAATGAGTTTTTACATTTTTACCACTTAAAATAATCTCTGTTAAATGAACTTTTCCAGCAATGGCTATGGGTAAGCCTATTGGATGCCATGAGTTTACTGTGTGTGGTTGTGCAGCATTTTGAATTAAAAGCCTTGTGTCATCAGTATTACGGAGATGTGCGCAGCGCTTTATCAGTTTTGTATTTTCAGCAGATTCCCTAAAACACAAAACTCATCCTCTGTGATTGGTTGTGGCTCAGCATGCTCCATTGTTCCATCAGCCCGTTTGTTCACTTGGTTTCCTACGCACAAACAAAACTTTCCTGCCCGTACTGCGCAATATTGGGCTCCTCTGTGCTTTGACAACCCGAAATATTGGAATCTCTGACTTTTTTCTGAGGGGAGAAGGATAACGGTAGGTTGTTAATATCAAAACATAATGTGTGAAATAGTGTATTTGTGCTCAATATTTCGTATTTTTAAATAGATAAAAGGGCATCTTATTCATTCCTACCCTACAGTTGGCAGTGTGTAACTCTAAATATCCCTAACATAAATTGGGAGGAAATTTCACTTTTTATGAACTTTTAAAAACGCAAGATACCATTTTTTTATGGATGCAGCACTGAATCAAATAAAACAATACTTCTAGATCTGTTGTGCATCATTTTAAACACTTTTCCCCACAGTTCAGCGTTACATGTTTGGTATCTTTGGAAACCTGGTGGTCTTAATTAGAATTTAAAATACATTCGTGTGGGTTTGTAAAAGGTTTTTAAAGATGGACCCACCTCTCAGTCTGGCAGGTTAATGACTTGTCTGACTGAGCTGGCTCGTTGTCCAACATGCAAATTCCCTCAGTGTCATTGCCTAAGGAATACTGTTTCTATAATGAGATATGTCAAGCTCCAGCATAACATTTGTGGCATCCTGCTGAATGTATTTAGGTGTTGTTTTATTCATATTCAGTGTATCCCCATGCTCTGTAACAGGAAGTGCCTGCTCTAATTGGTAAAGCAGGGGCCAGATGTTTGACGAGGCCCTGACCTGCTCAGTTTTCTCTCTGTGTGTCAGTCAGTGCTTTTTTGGCAGGATGTACAGCTTCATGGGAGGTGGCTTGTTCTGTGCCGGAATCGGCAACATACTACTCATTGTCTCTACGGCAACTGACTACTGGATGCAGTACCGTCACTCCAGCAATTACATGCACCAGGGCCTGTGGCGGTACTGTGTGCCTGGGAAATGCATGACACACACAGACAGCATTGGTAAGACTCGCTGGGTGTCTTCCATGTGCATGAGCACAGGCACAGGCACAGGCACATCCTCATTTATATTTATTAGTGGGCTGACAAGCCGTCTAGGAACTCCACACTTACCCTGATCAACACTAGGGTTACTTCCCTTTGGGGCTTCGTCGGGGTATTTGGTAAAATATGGCTGAGATTCAAATGCAAAGAAGTCACTGTCATTGAAATATTTTCAATTAATCTTTAAAAAAAAAAAAAGATTATTTTTGTGTAGGTGCTGTTTTAAGAGATTTCTACATATAAGTATATATAGGTTATTTTGTGAGTTTACGTTGTGAGTTATATTATAGTACATACTTTAGGTTAAAATAAATCATTTTCAGTTATCTGTCAGGTTTAATTCATCAAATTGGGTGCAAATCCATTCCCAAACACTAGATGGCAAGCTAGATCTGTCTCCTGTGAAAATGTAAAAATGACATGAGCTGTGTGTATAGAATAAAAAAAAACACATTCTGAATTCTCCCTGTAGTATTGGACATACTTTTAGGTCTGGTTTCTCAGTTCCCTGGCTTTATCCTCGTCTCCTCTCTCCTCCCACCCACAGCGTACTGGGATGCCACCCGGGCCTTCATGATTCTTTCCCTGCTGGCTTGTTTCATCGGCATTGTGATCGGTGTTATGGCCTTCATCCACTACTCCTCCTTCGACGGGTTTGACAAGACATTTGCAGCTGGCATCCTGTTCTTTATCTCCTGTAAGCTACTCCGCCTTAGCTACTGTGTATGCAAGCCTCTGTGATGTAGTAAAGACCTTTTTCAGGTACACCTAATGATTGTATCTCTTGTGCAGGCTTCTTTGTGTTGCTGGCCATGGCTGTCTACACAGGAGTGACAGTGAACTACTATGGTAAACGATATGGCAGCTGGCGATTCTCCTGGTCCTATATAATGGGCTGGGTGGCAGTGGTGCTCACATTCTTCTCAGGTATGCATCCTAAGAGATTAACGATAAAAAAACACATAGATGTGCCTTGTTCTCATGTTTCAATTCTGTTCTCGATAATGTGATTGTTCTCTTCTAGGTATCTTCTACATGTGTGCCTATCGGATGCACGAATGCCCAAGAAACTCTAACTCACGTTGACCTGCCAAAAACTTCAACACACACATCAGCACTGGTCCATTATATGTGGCCAAGAGCAACCAATGCCCCTATGAACTTTCCAACTACTTTCTATTAACCTGAATATTAATGAATAAGCAAAATAAATGAGAAAAAAAAATAAGGCATTTGTTATATTGTCTCTAAATGAATGAAACTTAAATAAAATACAGTATAGATTTTATATTTTATGACACTAGTATTGGAGCTGATACAGCGCCTTGTTCTTGGGTTAGCAAATTAATTTGCCAATTTAAAACCTGCAACATAATGACATGCGTTTTTACAGTGACAAACATCTTCTATTAGAGAGGAAATGGCTGTGATGGATTTAATCGTTGTAGTTTGAAGTAGTAGAGTATTCGCCGTAAGCTGGGTTTGTAGTTACAATTTTATAAATCAACATCTATCTGATCCACAAACTAATGTAACTCACTGTTTAATTTCTTTGTCTATTACTACTATTACAGCACAACTGAGCACTTTAAAAACTACTCTCAGAGCTTAACTAATTAAGTACTTAATATTTGGATAATTTCTGAAACCAATGATGCATGTAAAAGGACAGACTATTCATATAATATATACTGTAAGTTACAGCATATTGGTGGGCCGTGTATTTTACACCTGGGCCTTCAGTCCTATCCTACAGCAAATAAACCACCTTTGAATAACCTCACCATGACACTAGGACATTATCGTGTGGAATAAAGTGACTTAACACAAGGCTCAACACCTAGATAGTTTCATTAC
>CM042316.1:19089670-19334670 GCA_023566125.1 Zingel zingel | reverse complement strand
ATTTACATTGCACACAGTTGTTGTACTTAGTATAAAAAGTACCCACTTTGGAGGCAGAATGGCCCCTGTCAGTTTTACAGTATATTAGTTTACATTATATAAATGTTATAATTATTTGTGTATTAATGTGCAAGCGGCATTCTAATTTTGTAGATGGCTGGAATGGAGTTAATATAAACTAGTTTATAGGCTATATTGTTGTAGTTTGATTCATATTGCATTATATTTTAAATGCTCATTGTAAGGTTTTAAAATATGAATCTATGAAGCACTTGTTCCTGCTGAGACATAGTGAAGTAGAAGTGCAGATTAGTATAAAATGGAAATACTCAAGTAAATAACAAGTACTTCAGAATGATACCTTAGATCTTGAGTAAATGTACTTTCCACTGGCTTCTTGTCTAAAGGGAGAGACGCAGTGATGAAGAAACAAGGCACAGTGACAGGCTTTGGACTTGCTGATAATTGCTGCAATTGTGGATAATTTGATGCACACTAAGGTTCCTGCTCACTGCTCTGCTGATGTCTGTGTACGGGAGAGAGCGAAAAGGACTTTCGAGGCACTGCCTTCTAACACAAGCCAGTGTCTCTCACGTCCTAGCTCGTTTTTATCATTTCAAAACGAGGCCACAGATCCATGAACAATGAGTCCCTTGTGTTCCAGATCATTAAAGACAAGAATAAGGTGAAAAAAAGAGAGAAAAAGAACAAAGACAGGAGTTAAAGTTGGACAAGGAGAGATCTGGATCCATATATCACCTTTGATCCACACTGCTAAGCAAAGCCAGAGCTGGACCGAGAGTAAGAGAATATCCCGGACAACCTGGAGAAGGATCTTACCGAATGGAAAATCCAGCAGGGTGACTCGGTGTGAGTCTGAGAGGTTTTCAGCATTCATAGCAGACCTCTGCTCTATTGTGGAGTGTCTAACATCAAATTATTAAACAGATGATCATCAAACAACTGTAGCTATTTCAGTCTATTAAAACTGCATGACTTTCTTTTAGGTCTGAACAGCTCTGTGTTCTGGTACCAATTCTGGGGCCCAGAGATGTGACCTCATGGTAAAATGTAGGAATATGTCAACACAGAGCTCTATAACAGACAAGTAGTAGAATATATGAATGACCATTGTTCAAAAAGCTCCTAGACTCACCACTGAAATAGCTCTGGTATGACCAGTGTTATATTGCAAAAATTCATACAAACCTGTACGTCCGTCTGCTTTTCTTTTCCTCACATACAGTATCTCTCGGCTTCATCTTGAATTGAAACACTTGCTTTATGGAACACCTTATATACCCAGATGACTATATAGACACATCTCTACATACTTTAATCAAGCAGCTTTCAATCTCCTGAACACCAACGCTGAATTATTAAAGAGCAAAGGCAGAGATATAGATGCTACTGTCATATAGGTGTCTGGTGGATAATTCTGTCACGCGACAACACAGATAGTGATGGGGGGGGGGGCTCTTCATGAAAGGACCCATAATGAAAAAGAGGAGCCTCTCCATTTTGAGTTTTGACAGGTGGATTTCTGCAGGGGAAGTGCAGATACGAGCCGTGCTCTCTCAGAGCTAAATGGAGAAAAACTGAATATTCAAAAGATTTCTTTTTTTTGTCTGATCTGCATTATGGCTTTTTTGCATTTCATTTCCCAAGCCGCAAAATCTCTTTGCATAGTCCGTTACAGTGTTCAGCATACACAACTTCCCACATCCACATAATACACACTGTCAAAAGGTGCAAGACACACATGTAAAACTGTCTCAAAGCTCCTTTGAGACGTTTGTGTGATAAAGGGTAAGATAAATACAATTACTTTGAGCTGTATTTGATTTAAAAGCTGGATTTTGAGATATTACAAATTGTGTTAGATATTTTCTTTAGGGATCTCTACGGCATTGAAATGATAACCTTTTGGAGTTAAGGTTTCATTTAGAAATAATTAAGTTTTATTTCAAACCTTTTTACTCACGTCTCCAAATTACAGTGTCGAAACATGATTTCATGATGGAGTCCCATGGGTGGAGGACTGAAATTTCCCATTTGAGTGCTGGGGTAATAAAGTTTAAGAGTCCCTGCCCTAAGCTGCTGCAATCGCATGTCTCTGGCGCAACAGATACGGTCACAAGCCTCAGTGGCTGTTAAACCACAAACTGACCCGTCATGGCCACGCTTTTAACCGCCACTCAGCTTGCACCAGTGTCACTTGTCACACCATGTAGGTATCTAAAAAAACAGGCTTAGTTTATTGAAGTATTTGAAGTTTTGGGGTACCAATTATTTATATTTATTTTTAATTACAAAGAGCTTCGGAAACTTAAACCAAAATGCCTCATAAGTGATCAGCATTATAAAAGTGTAACTTATAATGCGTCATCGGGTCAAGTTGATATTGACAGGCACATTCGCCTTACATTAAAAATAACATAACCTTTTTTTTTCATGAAGCATATCAGACAAAATCATGCAACATTAACTAGATATTTTGCGAATAAACTTTTAAAGCCAAATTGTACTGTTAAATTCCTATTTCTTTGTTGAATAATTTTATAAGATTTGAAATTATTTTGCATTAACAAAAATATGCTGAACTGTACCCAAAAAAGGTAAACAGTCGTCAGAATGACAAAGTGTAACATAATGTGCAATTCCATGATACAAGTTATCTTTCCTAAAAGTTACGCTGTCTTCACCAGCACTTCTACAACATAAATACACGCAAAACCTTCCCAGCATAGTCAAATCAGCTACAGATAAACACTATCTGTAAACTGGAGTGAGGGAACTATGCAAAAATGCAAACCCAGTAACAGACAAAAACAACTGATATTTTACATGCATGTCAGATATTTCAAATCACTCTAAGATGTGTTCTCACTTTTGAAAAATCCCAAACTCAGACCTTTCCAAGTAAGACAAAAAATCAGCAGCATTCACGAGCAACAGGCAGGGAAGTTGTCGGAATCATAACATGTCAAATATTAATGACACCCTGTCGTCTCCACAGAGCAACTCTCCCCTCTCCTCCTCCTCTCAAGAAGCAATAACAGACGGATAAACAGATCATCCTGTAAAACCAGTGGATGTCCACGCGGTCAGAGAAAAGCTGCCTTACCTGCCTGGTTGTCTGTGTGTTTCACTTGCACTCGGTCCTGGTGTACGAATGTGTGTGTGCACTCACACACAATCCCTCCGAACAGGAACTGATGAATCTGCACGACTTCAGCCCTGCAGCGTGCAGTGCATTATGGGGTTTCAGTCTCTCTATTTCTCTCTATCGGCTGTGTGTGTGTGTGTGTGTGTGTGTGTGTGTGTGTGTGTGTGTGTGAGTCTCTCTCTCTCTTCCTCTCTCTCTGTTGGCACAGTGTTAGAGGGGGATGTCCTCGCCTCCTGTCTAGAAAGAGGAGGGTGAACTCGCACTGTATACACACACACACTCAATGCAGAAGAAGCCTCATGATGACGAGTACCGCGGCTCTGGTTGCCGTGGCAACAGCCTCCCCCCCCCCTCCTGTAGCTTTCTCTCAGTGTATTCTGTTTGAATAGTGAAAAAGTGAAATATGTTTCACAAACTTATTCTTCTAGTCTGTACTTCTTCTATTTAGCATTATGTTAGCATTTACATTACTTTGAGCCAGAGCTAACCAGCTAACGCAGAAATGAGAGACTCAGTTATTGTGATCACTAACTGTTGCTTCTGCCTTCTGTGATAAAGAGAGGGTGGCATGTAGTCAGAGGGGATAGAGACAGACACAGATACTGAGTGTTTTATGTGTGTGTGGTGTGTGTGTGTGTGTGTGTGTGTGTGTGTGTGTGTGTGTGTGTGTGTGCGTGCGTGTGTGTATGTGAGTGGGTTTGAGTGGGTTGATGTGGTGGTTTCCTGAAGCAGGCTATAGTTCCTCTTTTTGGTTTCTTCCTATTGCCAGTGCACTGAGGCCTGCAGCCATTTGATAACATACATTTTCAGTCACATTACCAACAAGGGAAGTACAGCTGGACTGACCAATGAAATGAATGGGTCATGTGCACACATGCATGCAGACAGACAGACACACAGAAAGACTGACTATGCCCACTGGTGTAATTATTTAAATTTTCATCATTATTCACCTTCCTGGAGGTTGGTATGAAGTGTTATTTAGCGGCTGATTCAGAATGATAATAGGAGCTTGGTAGGTTATCAAGAAGGGGGAGGGAGGTGGGGGGTTGACAGGCAGAAAAAGAACAGAGAGACAGAGGAAAAGAGAGATAGAGGGATAAGTTCTGTAAAGGAGAGAGCATGACGGTGAGGAAGAGAAAGAGACGAGACCTCCTCTCCACCGTCTCCCATAGCGACAGAGTGGGTGGAAGGCCGTGGCTGTCCTTCAGGCCCTGTAAATCAGCAGCTCACAGCTGAGTCCTGCAGCGCAACCGCCACACTGGTCACCCCCAATCCTCAATCTTTTCATATCTAGCCTTCCTGTTCTTTTGTCTCGCACCTGTTATCTCGGTGTTTGGTGTTTTTTGCCCCCAAAGTCGCCTTCCAGGCAACGCGGCAATGGTTATGTTTAGGGTTAAGGTTAGGCTTAGCTGCCTGGAAGGCGACGTTGGAGGCAAAAAACACCATTGAGCTGTTATCTCTGTCTCTCTGTCTCTCAGTCTTGCCGCTGCCCCATTCTGCTCCCAACCCTACCTGACCATCCAGGAATCTTCTCTATCAGCAACACATGTATATTACAGGTTCATATTTAGATCAAGATGAGTGATACCACCATGCCACCGGAGCCAGAAACAACCTGATTAGTCAGACCAGTTAAGAGGAAAACTACATCACCCACAGTTCTGTTCTCTGTCCCTCCGGTAGCCATGGGAACAGGTAGGAACTGGGATTCACTAAGCATTGATTGTTAAAAGTCTTGCGAGGATAATTTAACCAGTGAGCTTGGGAAAGGGAGAGAAAGAGGGCAGAGAAAGGTATAGACAAAGTGGGAGGCAACAGATGGTAGTGAGTGTCGATGTGCCAGGATACGTGGGCTTGTGCAAACTTATTATCATCAACAAGTTTGTATATCATACGAAATATGATGTTATATTTATGTAACATTGTGAAACTACGGTACTTTTTCGTCACCTTTCGGTGAAGATTAAGTTTAGGTACCAAAACTATAATTACGTGACCAGTTGACCAATCAGGTTGCCACAATCATACTTGCCACTCTACTTATTCTTAAAGGGGCGCTATGCAGTTTTGGCCATTTCTTCACTGTTTTCTCGCTTTTTGCTCTTAAGGTTCTCTATAGAGCTCCTCCTACAGCTTCGGAATAGATATTTGGCAGCTCCTATGTTTACTTGTGTCTGACTCCTGTTCTGTGCATGATCTTGCGTGATCTTGTGTGATCTTGCGGGATCTTGTGCGGTAGCAGCCGACAGGAGTATCCATCAGGCAAGTGTTATTTAAATATACTTCTGGTGTAGTTACAAACTTTCTAATGCCTTGTTTTATAAGTAAAGAAATTATTTGTACTACTGTAGAAGTTTGGTATCATTCCGGGGATTATTAGTGGGGTAATTTACGAGATACAAACGTGGATCCATTAGCGCCTGCACTAAACTAACCAGCTGATAACGCTAACTCGACCAACGTTATAACAAGGGAAAAAACCTTATGGGGAGTTGTTTGGCTCGAGGTCAAGGTGCAAAGCAGCCTATGCTGAAAATACTCCGAACCATCACTTTAAGGCCTGCCAAGAATGTGCCTCTATAAAGTTAAAGCTACTCCTCTAGTCGCTAGTGCTCTGCAGGAGAGAAAACTGCAGTGAATCAATAAAAATGGGCTTTTCCGTGGCGCTTTTTTGCCTTTGGAAGAAGCATATATCTGAATAAGCTGGCATTATAACTGAACCCTCATGTGCTCTGTGTAATGAAGGGTCCTTGAGTTGGAGCGATACTGCTATAACCTGCTCAGAGACAGTGATTAGTGGCATCAGCAGGTGTCTACAGGGTCCGTGTGGCATATCTATTCATTAGAGACATTAACAGTAACCACTCACGCGCATACACACACACACACACACACACACACACACACAAACACACACACCCACGCTAACACACACACACAGAGGTAGCTGCTTATTGGAACTATTTATTAACACTGCAGCTCCCCTTAAGCGCAATGACCATTGATTAGGCTTATGCATAATGATGGTGGTGGAACTGCTGGTGTAATTATTACTAGGCATTGTGCCTCTCTGATACTGTGGATTAATTGTAGTCTTGCATGCAGTACTGTGTGTATATGCTGCATTAAAGAAGCGGAAGTTTTGAACCATGCTCAGTGGGAGTCTGTGGAAATTAACTTATCGGCAAATGTTAATTTGCAGATATTTAGCATTCGTTTTTAGCTTATTTGCTAATTTTACCGGGTGTAATTTGCAAAGACCCACATGCCACAATATGAAGATTGCTTATAGTAGTTACATCACAACAGAGGCTGTGTTTTTTCAGCCAGTAAACACTTTTATTTCTTTTTATTGAATATATACTTTCAGAAGCACTCTTTGATGTTGCATCCTCCATCCTTATTCCCAGCACAACCAGTAGCCTTCAGCAACTAGCTGTGCCTGCACAGGTCAGGGCAGCTTTATGTCAAAGTTCTACAAATTCTACAAACAAACTTTGGGCAGTTTGACTTAAAAAAAAAACTACTACATCAACTATTATGTACTGTAGGTGGCCCACACAAAAGTAGTTTTCCCGGGATGTGAATACGGCTTTTCAAACATTTGTGCAGAATTTATTTTTTTCCTTTTTCAGCTATCAGAGGATGCAGAGACTGTAGTGGCAAGTAGCAGTTGAAATATTGAAGTTTTCCTTTGTTATTGGTACTCACTGTTTTCATTACAGCTTGTGATGGTTGTTGAAGAATAAATACAGAATGGTATAGGTGCAAATATAATATTTAGTGTACTCTATCATCAGGCTTAGGGAGTAACGGAATACATAGAATGGCATTATATAGTAAAGACACAAAAAAATATAACTGTATTCCGTTACAGAAAAAAATATGTCATAATCAGATTACTGATACATTTAGTAAAGATGTGGATCGTTAGCGGGATTGCAATTTTTAAATAATTTACATTTTAAAATAAATAAAAAATGTATTGATATACAGTATGTGCAAACACTACAACACTTCACAAGCCTCACACAACACCACTCTGTCTTTAATGAAAGCAGAGCTAACAGTTGACAATTCCTTGTCATGTCCTCTAACGTTAGTAAAAAATTGTGTGAGTTTGAAGCTGAGAAAGTTCCACTATATAATACCAATGAATTGCCAAGTGCAGCTCCTGTATGTCAGGGAATCAAACAGCAACAGCTCTCAAGAGTTTGGCAGGAGCAGAATACCAATAAATATCAAACCCGTAACCCCTTCCAAATTAACATCACATAAAACAAGGCCCTTGTGAATGTGAAGCCAGGAGTAAAGTAACACACTTAATCACTAAAACAATACTAAAATCTCAGGTTTAACCTTTAAACGAAACCATTATGTTACATTCATTTGGCTTGTGCAATTGTCTATAATAATATATGTTAACTATATAATCTAACATTTATAAAATCCCCATTTGTTTCAGTTAAAAGCCATTCGATCCAATATGCTTATTGTCCTCTGGCTGTCAGCTTGGCAACCAGTTCAGCACTGCTGCCCCTGACAACATTCCACAGATGAATGCCACTCCATTGTTGGGACAATAATGTGAATTGTTGAAAAGTGTTGGATAGAAGACATTTCCTTGTTAATGCCACTCACACAGAATGGTGCAATGTAGCTGCAACCTTGTCAGTGTCTTGCTGGGTGTATACTGTAGGCTTACAGCTAGAGTGCAATGTACTTACTGACTATGTGTAGCTACAGTCAGTTACCCAACAATTCAAACAGAGCTAGTACTGCCAGTAGCATGTGGATGTGAGGAATACAAACTTAACTTAATTTCTAATGCATAAGTATGCAAAAACACTTTGCATATTAATCTACAGCAGGTCAGGCTCTGTACGTGGGAGAGATGTTGACATCTCTGATAACATAGGTTACTCTAGGGTTTGATCTAAATGCCTGACCCTGCCTAGAGGAGAGATAATAACACACACACACACACACACACACACACACACACACAGTATATACACATGCATACTAACACACACACACAAACACACACACATACAGTATACACATGCATACACATGAAAGAGTGGGAGTGAACAAATCTCCACAGATTGCCATTGGTAACTAACTGTTTGGTAAATATTCATAAGGACAGTCTCTAGACCCATGGCAACTAGAAGAAGGATGTGCAAATGTGTTTTAATGGAAGATAATGGTTATTGGAGAGCGTGTTGGAGAAAGAGAACAGATGCTACGATAGAGAGACAGAAGGTGTTGGATAACAATAAAAAAGCAGAACCAGTGGTTTAATTATTGGTTGTGGTAGTTTAAACACAGTTAAACAGAAGTGAAATGCTTTGGTCAAAGAGATGCACATACTTTTTTCTTTAACTAATTGGCAATTACGGTAGCTTACTAATGCATAAATAAAACTAAGCTGCTGTCTTTGTTCATGTGGAGATAAATAGCTGATTAGAGATGCATGAGTCAAATTATCAGAGAACATATGCAACACAACTGGATCACTGCCTTTCTGAGCTAACAGGGAATTTAATGACAATAACATGTTGAAACAGATTCCCATGACTCATGTCTACACTTTGTACTTCACCAAAATTCGACTGGGAATATCAAACTCAAACTGTTAGTTTTGTTGCGGTGAGAAAACCTCAGAAAATCACCTGCAGCAGCCCCCAGGCAATATGTAATCGAAAAGTTTCTGTTTGATTGGACAAACAAATGCCTCGTGAAATAATATCGCCTGTGGTGAATTTGAGTCCTCAACACACACTGTACATATTTGTAAGGTCATGTTTTTTTGCCAGATGATGTACCTGGTGTTAAAGGATTCTGAACACTTCTTCATTTCTTATTTCATAATTCAAAGTCAGAATGTCTTTCCCTGAAGGCACACACTCTTATCTAGCAGCTAGTTATAGATGCACAATTCACAGTGCAGATCAACCCAGAAGGTAAGCTATAGGGAAATCCTGGTGAGCAGAGCAGATCATGTCCAGTATGTGCACCACATACGTATACAGTAATCCTCTGTCTTCCATGTGTTCGTTTACAGGGGTGATGTATAAAGATAACCTTCAGCTCGGCCTTCTGACGTAAGTAAAAAAAAACAAAAAAAAAACAAGATGCTTAATTTATGAAACTCTGTCCACCTGTCAGGGTTGGACATTCTGAGCGTTGGATATAGTGTACCTAATTTTCCTTCTATATTTATCTCTAGCAATGAAGACACTGCACAGTATGTCTGCTACCCATTACAAAGAACTCAGTAATATATCTTACACTGATCAGAGGACTAAGTTGTTGCACAGGTGGAAATGTAAGAAAATGGAGAATGTGTTCAAACAACAATCTTCTCAGCAGTGCTGGGCATTTAAGTTGAGACTTTTACTGTAAGGATTCACTTTTTGACTTTTACTTACATTTTGCCTTGTTCACATGTCACATAATACTTTAACAGGCTTGCATGACACAAGACAGTCCAAACGGATCAGTACTCTGCTTCTGTATCACATTTCAACTTTGGCCTTCTTGAAAAAATACTAATCACAACATCTATCTTTCCTTTAGCTAAAAATAAGTCTGTTTCTGAGGTGCTGGCCAGCTTAATAGACTAATTAACTCAAATCCCAGGAGTACTATAACAGCCAAATGAAATTAAGAAACAGCTCACACAACACTTTTCATTAGAGCCAGTGACTTAGTATTTTTGTTGGTGTGCAATAGTCTGCATGAATATCCCTTTTTTAATCTCTCTATTTTTCTCTAAAATACAGTACATGTACAAACATGCAAATCTCTGTCACACACACCGGAATTATTTCTCACTTTTCATGCCCTTTCCCTCTTTCCTTTAGAGACAGTAATCCCCAGCTGCAGTACTAATAGCATTAGCAGAGCATATCCAATCCCTTTAGGACCCCGAAAGGAGAGGCACTCTGGGGGACTACACTACCCATACTGCCTTAGGAAATCCATGCATGTTACTCTTATTGATTAAAGTGAAGTAAAACAAAGACTAAATATAGTAGAAAGCCGTGCAGTGTCAATATTATCACAGAGACATTGAGACACAGTTACTGCAGAGTGCTTTTCAGTGGTTGGTTGGTTGGTTGGGAGTACTGTGAGA
The DNA here is from genome assembly GCA_023566125.1 of Zingel zingel. Classification (NCBI taxonomy): domain Eukaryota; kingdom Metazoa; phylum Chordata; class Actinopteri; order Perciformes; family Percidae; genus Zingel; species Zingel zingel. Next base: position 19,324,354 of record CM042316.1, on the reverse strand, counting down.
AAAAGCTGTGCATAAGTGCAACAGGAAGAGACTTGTAGAGAAAATGAAAGACCACGACAACTGGTACAGAAGTCATGAGCGAAAGCTGCCCTTTGTAGAGTGTCAACCTGCAGAAAATTACCCAACAGTGCTGGGAATAACAACATCACTGCATTGATTTCTTACTGATAGACCATAAAGTATTCTACCTAAGCTATTTGTGCTGCATCATGGCTCATTTAGACTATTCATTAGTGAAATACCCGTGCTATTATAGAAATATAATGTACAGCTACATTTTAGAGAAAAAAAAATCCTGTTATTTATATATTGCTTTTTTTTCATTAACTGTAATGTTTGCTTATGTGTAGCTTGTAGGACGAGTGTGTTGTCATTACTTCACCAGCCAACTAGGTGCTCAAGTTTCAAGGATCTAAATGTGAAAAAAAACTATTTTATTTCACCAGCACGTTCCTGAGTGTATTTGCAAATTTCTAACTTACAATGACTCTAAGAAAGTTGATATACTTCTGCCAATCACTGTGTGCTACATTTGGTGTTAACGTGCATGCACGACCAAACAAACTATGAAAAACACGTTCAGCAAAATAATAAGCATGGTCATGTGTCTTGGATGAGTAAAAACATGAAACGATGTTAACATGATTATTTCAGATTAGAACTCACCAAAGCCTCCTGGTGTGTTTGAATTTTGCTGCATGTTTCCTGAATTATTCATCTACATACAGAGCTGGCAAGCATGTGTATGTAAATGTGTTTGTGTGTGCCTAAATGCATGTTGTATGTTTCTGCAAAGCTAAGGAGAAAGAAAACATGGATGGATAGATGGATGGATGGATGGATGGATGGATGGATGGATGGATGGATGGATAGATAGATAGATAGATAGATAGATAGATAGATAGATAGATAGATAGATAGATAGATAGATAGATAGATAGATAGATAGATAGATAGATAGATAGATAGATAGATTATTTGTGCAGTCATCTCTGAATGGTCTATTTAGCATTACAGTGCTAACAAACCGTATTCTCAAACACAGCCTTCTAAGGCAGGGCAACACCAAGCCAACCAGCAGAGGACTTATCTTCCTTCCTCCCAGCGACACAGCCCCCATTAGCCAGCCTGCCAACCACACCGCTTCTTGACTCCATCTCCATCTTTCAGCCGTTACCCATTGCTCACAGTGAGTCATTGACTTAAAAACAGGCTGCAGTCTGCCACAGCATCAGCTTAAAAGTAATCATTCTGCTATGTAGAGTCAATATTGCTTTTTGTTTTCTCTTGTTCTATGTGTGTGTGTGTGTGTGTGTGTGTGTGTGTGTGTGTGTGTGTGTGTGTGTGTGAGAGAGAGACAGAGAGAAAACAATGTAGACACAAAAAGGAAAGAGGATGATACAAAGAAATTAACAGGAAAAGAAGAAGAAAAAATTAGAAGCAGGTGTGTCAGGCCTAAAAATGAGCTGTAACCTAATGAGTCTAGATGAAAGCTGACTGTCTGAGCAAACTCAATTCTTTGCTCTGCTAGTCACAGGTCTTTGCTTCAGACTACTGATGCTGCGGCCAATGCTGGATTGCCTTTTTTTGGTCATATGTTTTCCTGTGTGCGACGACCCTCTTCACCGCTTGCATTCGTAGAATGTTGAACTTGGCTTAGGCCACACACGGGATGACAGCATCCACACTGTGCAGCAGACCTCCGTTTAAGATGTGTTTACAGTGCTTAAAACACTGGCATGTCTCTATCCCTGCTCGTATAAACATGGAATGTGTCTGACCATGTGCACACTTGTATGTGTATGCAGTGTTTACACAGAACCGATATAATCAGAAATAAAGAAATGCAACCAGAGAAGGAGGTAAAGGCCACAAAACAGTATGTGAGGTTGTGGTTAAATACAGAATGGGAATGAATCAACGCAAGCGCAAGGATGTTCCAGGGAGGTCTTTGTAAAGGTTATCAGAGCTTTTGAGGAGCAAGGTGTAGTGTGTACACAGAGGTGAGGAGGGGGCATGATTCTTGCTCAGGAATGTTGTAAAGCTGTTTGTAGAGACAGCAGTCCAATGAAAAGGCTTAGGTGCTGGAGCTCTGCCAAAGCAGTGATGGGAAAAATGAAGAAAAGAGAGAAAACGGTAATATGGGAATGAAAGAAAAGAATGGGATCCATAAAGAGAAACCTCAGGCGTGTTGTCCATTGAGGAGAGTTTTACACTCTTGATAGGAATGCAGTCTCAGGTTTAATGAAATCTGGGAAGCTCTCTTTAGAATTGAATCAAAGCCCTTCCTACCATACTGCACCATTTCTACCATTTCCATTTCCATCTCCACTGCAGAATGCATTCATCCTCTTTTTTCATGTTTCACACATCACTGTGGTTCCTGAGCACATTGCTGTACCCATCTATCCGAGCCAGGTGTATGTGTGTATGAACGTGTGTCTCCATATAGAGGTAAGGTAAAAGAACATATATACATTATATAAATGTTGCCCCTGCCAGCCAGAGGGACAGGAATAAAAAAGGCCAATAAAACTGTGAGAAGACAGTATCCAAATACACTCCAAAATATCACATTAGACACACCAATAAAACAAGAATTAAGAATTATTTTTTCAGATATTTAACCTCTATGTCATTGGCAAATAAAGATCAATTTATAGCAACTCAGTTGATATTCAAAGGTCTGAGGTTTAAATAGAAACATGTCTCAGGAAATGTGGGCTGTTCCCTGACAGTTATATGTCATAGAAGTTAATTCAGGAGTCAGAAGGAAAGCATAATACAGTATAATCACAATGGTTGTGACAGGGTTAAGCTAATTTGACAGCAGATATGAAAGAGTAATTGTCATTCATGTCCCTTTAATGCATGTTACTAATTAAGCTTCTTCCCCAGAGTCTTTGTGCTTCCTCGTCTCGCAGATTTCCCATGGATTGCGGTGGCACCTGGATCGTGGTTGCGCCTGCTGCCGTGGTCCTGCTTGACACCAACTGCTGCTATTATCATTATTAGTCATCTTTATATTATTATTACTGCTTTTATTACTGATACTGTTTTAATTACTATAATTATTCTATTATATTCACTGGTACTATTATAATTTTTATTTGACATATTTATATTATTATTATGATTATTATTATTATTATTATTATTATTATTATTATTATATTTGTTAGTATTATTGTTGTTTTTGCTGCACATCTCTCTCTCCTTACTTTCTATGTATCATCATATGGACTGTTTATACTGTAATTTCATTATGCTGATCTGATCTGTACACAAAACTCTATTGCACATCTGTCTGTCCTGAGAGTAAGATCCCTCCTCAGTTGCACTCTTTAAGGTTTCTACCATTTCTTTTTTGGCATAGTTTTTCCTTATCCGTTGCGAGGGTCAAAGGACATAGGGTGTCCTATGCTGTACAGATTGTAAAGCCCTCTGAGGCAAATCTGTGATATTGGGCTATAATACAATTGGATTGAATTAAATCTACAGCCACACTAGTGGCTTTTTGAGGCTGTAACTGGCACAGCTTTGAGCTAATTGATACAATTGCATAGTGAATAATAATATGTTGATGTTAAGCAGGTATAATGTTTACAACGTTAAAATCTTAGTTTAACATGCTAAAATGTGCCATTTACAGGTAATAGACATAAATCAAAGTGCTGGACAAATTATAATGTAATATAGTATTTAAAGCACAGTGTGACTTTTATGAAAAGACAAGGGAGTGCTTTGAATAAAGAAGCAAATGAGGAACTGCTGCAAAAGAGGAGAGAGCAGAAAATCTATGTAGGTTCATTTTAGATTTATCTCCATCTGAGAAAAAATCCAATTTAGATCCAGCCCTACTTGACCACATATACTTGCAGCGTCCCCTTCACAGCACAACATAACTCAAGGACAGTGAGTCAGCCAACCAATATGAGCCTAATCTAATCCTTGGTGCTGAAACCTGAGCCGCCATGAGACAAGCAGAGAGCTGTGATGTCACAGGGTGAGACCTCCGCCTCATCTACCTACTGAGAGAGGCGATGCGAGAGCGAGCAGGAGTGGAAACAGGATATGGGAGATGGGAGAGACTGCTTCCCCTGTTCTAACACTGATGTTTATTTGTGTTTTCTTCTCTCATCTGTGTGCAGCAGAGCACAACGTTGAAACATTAGTATCATGCCACTCATAATCACCACCTGGGGAGGAGTGAGTGAGTGAGGAGAAGTAGGCAGAGCGACTGACCAATGAGGAAGAAAGGAGAAAGCATAGATAGAGAAATGAGGATGAGGAAACACTGGTTTGCGTACTTGGATGGACATGAAGGCCGCCACCACATGAAAAAACAGAGACCAACATACAAGTGTGCTTAATTATAAACTGTATTTGACTTCTTGCAGTATTTATGCTACAGATGTCACCATGTGAGAAAACAACAGGATAACCCTTCTTGACCACAGGACAAACATTTAAAGTCTTAGTGAGTAGTCCTGTGAGCACCTCCAAACACGATCTCTCCTTGTTTTCTCTCTTTATTTTCTTAAAACCAAGCAGACTGAGACAAATTCCTGTGGGTTCCTTATTCCTTATTTAGGAGAACTGTTTGCCCACTTTGACAATGGCTGGCAAAGCGAGTCCTGTCCTTTGGTGCCAACACAAACAAGTCAGGAAGTCAAAGACCCCACAGGGGAAAATTCATAATTCTCCCCCTCTGACACTGATACATGATATAGAGAGATATTTAGAATTTGACATGGGTTATTTAGATTACTTTTTGTCAACTCAGTTAACTCTACTTTTGTGTCAAATCTTACTTCATCATCTCACTTTTTATCTTGCTAAACGTACAGTGAAAAACATCCAAATGATGTCACTACTCAATGCATTGTTTTCCTCCATGCGCCTTTTTGCACTTTGAGTGTTGAGACAGATTTCAGTGACGTTCTCCGTGGTGTTACGAGATTTCCCAGTCCCCTGACACTGTGTGACACCAATTAGGAGGCTGCGGATATGACAAAGCCAATGGTCCAAACGATGTAACTGACAAAATAAACCTCTTAAGCTGTGTTTCAGTGTCTGATATTATAGTGAGATGGGAGGAAGCAAAACTGAGACAAGTCAAGAGAATTACATTGATGAAAAGGGGGGAGGGAGGAAAACAAGAGAAACCTTCACAGGAAGTTAAAATCGAACAAAAAAGAGAAAAGAGGGGGAAAGAACGGCTGATGTCAGTGTTGCAAAGAGACGTTTTCTGTCATCAGCCCACGCTTGACTGTCAACTGACAGAGCTGCCGATTCAGGCCTCACAGAAAAGGAGTGACAAGAAAGCTGATGTGCTGTTAAGAATACTTGGAAATCTGGGCTACAAAGAGTACTCCCTCCCTCGCTGTTTAGCAATGTACAGTATTTTACAATCACTACCGAGGTTTTACAAAGCGCTCAGTGTCTCTTCTAAACTAAATAAACTATTACAACGTGTTTTACATAATACGACATGTTTTACGGCTCCCAGGTTCCCCCACAGCAGCTGTATGATGTCATCAAGTCAAGACACAGAACAGGAGGGCCATTATTTCCTGTGCAGTGTGGTAATGTTCACATCTGTAAAAACCTGGGGATGTTGGTAATGAAACAAGAGAAGAAAATGCCTTAAAGTGTGTGTGTGTGTGTGTGTGTGTGTGTGTGTGTGTGTGTGTGTGTGTGTGTGTGTGTGTGTGTATGTGTGTGTGTGTGTGTGTGTGTGTGTGTGTGTGTGTGTATGTGTGTGTGTGTGTGTGTGTGTGTGTGTGTGTGTGTGTGTGTGTGTGTGTGCACTTTGAAAACAACTCTTGTAAATAAATGTACAACTGCCACCTGCCGAAATGAATGGTAGCGATTCACGTGAACTGGCAAATCGCACACAGATGTTGCAGTTCCAAGCACACCCGTGTGTCACACAGCTGCCAGTTTAATGCAGGAAACAAGTTCCGTAGCTTGTGAAAAATCCACAAAGACTTACTCAAGCTACCGTTTAGGAGAATTAGAACCAGGCAACTGCTTACTGCTTTTCTGACTGTTCACTATATGGAAAAGCATCCATACACTAACCATGCATTATGCAGAGCAGCGATAAAGCAGAGATTTTGTACGAGTTTCACAATGTAAAGCGTCTGTATATAGCCGCGGCTTCACATTAGTTGTGCTTGACTGACCCTGAGCGCTGACTATCAGAGGCTGAAGTGAAAACATAGCAGGGTTAGATATTAGACCCCTACAAAGGCCAGGAAGTCTTAGCTCCGCAACGTGTCCAGTGACTAGCGTAGAGATTAGCTGACAGTTAGCTGACCTGACGGGGGTTTTGAAGTTATACATCCCAGTAGGCAACAGAGGCAATCATATCAGTAACGCTGAGAAAGCCTGACACAGCATACACCACCAGCGTGTGTAAAACAATCCTCTGGAGCTGCCGTGACTGAAAATGAAATAGATTCACAGCAGAGCAAAGAATACTAAAAGACATGTAGGAGTCACAGGGACACAGGGTTTAAACTGAGGGGGAATGAAGTTCCCAGACCACCTATACGACTTGACATAGTAGAACATGGGGGGTCCCGGCTATTTAATTACAATTTCTGTCACAATTACTGCCCTGACATAACTTGGTTTCATCACCTTGTCAGTTTCTATCAGGGCTCCAAAGTAGTTTCTTTTTCCACCAAAAGGTTTCAAACATGTCAAGTGCACAGACCTGCAGTTTTGACATGCTGCCTGTACATGATCTACTGTAAGCAAACACAATATTTCTAGTTATTCTAGAAATATTGTCCCTCAAGACGTTATAGCCAGTTTACTGTAGGTTTTATTACTGACTTGAATACAGGTTACTGTGGGCCGTAACCAACGCCAAACAAAGAAACACCCCAGTGAAATCCACGTTACCTCTTATTCCTCGCACACCCCGCTAGCTCTTCTCTCGCTTCCTCTAGGACATAATAACACCCCCCCAAAAACGCTGCTTTATGTCAAAGTCCAACAATTACTTCCTTCGTTAGGGTTGAGTTTTATTTTCTTTCAGCAGGAGCCAGGAGGAAAGAGGAAGGGGGGCTTAATTTGACAGTCTCTGACAGATCAAACAGCATGAGCCAAACTGGTTCTCTTACTGAAGTGAAACTGTAAATTGGCCAAAAAAAGCAATAGCTAGATGTATATTTCCACAACTAATGATGATGTGTCACTGGGACAGAATGTAAACAATGATAGTTTTGGGTCATTTTTAGATCAGTTTGCATAACCGGTCCGGGCTGTGACCCCAACAAAGGGACAAGAGCAGGTGAAGCCTCCAATCTCTCAGCCCTGTCTGAGCATGCCAGCTTGACTGCTGCTCAAACACTTGATGAATTATTGAAACACCCTCTGACGCAAGCCTATGAGCATAAAGAGTGAGTAACAGGTTGTAACAATCAAAGATGAGAAAAACCTAAAAAGAATAAAAACAGAGAATTCACAACAGCGCACAGGAGACAGGTCATGTAGAGAGCACATAGAGCTTGAGGACTTCATGCTGAACTTAAACTTCTGGATGTTACCTTAACACTACGTAGTTTAAATATGCAGTCTCTCACTTTCTCTGCCCCCATCTCATGTGATGTGCACACTAAAACACTCATAAGACCACGCTCTACATCCGCTTTGATCCAATTAACTCACTGTCAAATGTGAACCACTTTGATAATTAGTGCAGAGTTGTAGTGATAAAGCTGCAAGTGTGTCACCTTCCAGAACTGGGACACTTTAAACTACAGGGGCTAATAGGAACACTCACTGACAGCATGAGACACACACTCACTCGCATGTGTTAACATGACAATCTAGTTAAAATAATAACCATATATTGTTGTCAGGCCGAATTATTTATTATTGGTTTATCAGCAGAGTTGTTTTTTTAGGTCACTCATTTAGGTTGTTTGTTTCTCTCTCTCTCTCTCTCTCTCTCTCTCTCTCTCTCTCTCTCTCTCTCTCTCTCTCTCTCTCTCTCTCTCTCTCTCTCTGTGTGTGTGTGTGTGTGTGTGTGTGTGTGTGTGTGTGTGTGTGTGTGTGTGTGTGTGTGTGTATGTGTGTGTGTGCCCGTGTATTACTCATGTTGAGAGTACATAAATCCCTTACACAGTCACATTGTGGGGACATTCCTTTTGGGGACTAAATGCAAGTCCCCATAACGTAAAGCATTACATTTTTGTTGGAAGACTTGGTTTAAGTTGTGTGTGTGTGTGTGTGTGTGTGAGAGAGATCAGGGTATATTTGGGACAAATTGCCTATCTAAGGAGGAGAGGGAGGAATGAGCACAAGTGAAACGAGCAGATACAGTCCATCACCTTTTCATTTCTTCATGTCACACGCACACAGCGTTGAGACCACTGTGACATACTGATTGGCACAGCTCCACCCTCGACTAACTATTTCATCACACACTCTGTCATCTATGTCTTTTCTGCCTCACTGGTTCTCCTTTTTTTCTGACTTCATTTCCATTTAACAGTGCATAATAATTTAACAATTAGGATTGCATTGTCCCCCATTAATCCATTAGATTGTATATTAACTTCCATTCATTATTTTAGTTCATTTGATCTAACTTTAAGGTGTTTTATTTATTTTTTGTTGTTGCTACATCATTTCCTCAATATCATTTCCCGCAAACGTAAGGCAGGACACTTGTGGAGTTTAGCCCGGTTTCAGAGCTTTGGGCTAATACTGCTCTCTGCTGGATTACATTTGAATCACAAGATGTCTGTCAGGGCTAGTACATTAAATGTGCTGTAATAAATGCTATTTACGATTTATATACAATTCAGATCAATTTCCTTCTCTGGTGGGTCTCACTTGTATGAGGATTGTAATTTACATACATAGTTGTATGGACTCTTTTATGGGCTACTTTTATACCCGTCTCACAACTCCATGAACACATACACACACAGGTGGTAGGAGATTACTATGTTTTTCAGTAACTGCAATCACATTTAAATTCACTAGTACACTTTAGTTTAGCGCAGTGGTTTCCAACCTCACTGTTGGGACCACTACAAGACAGGTCTGAGTGCTTGACATGAGTAAGCAACAAAAATATTTCTGCTACCTCCACAAAGGTTTTCAGGTGTTTATCTAGTTTTTTTTCTTTTCTTTTAATTTATTGTCTTATTTAGTTATTCAGAGCTCTGAATATATCTTTTTTTAAATTAAAAACAAAATCCCTTTGGTTGAACTGGTCACAAGTGGTAGACATCAAAATGGTGATGATGGTGATGAGGTCACACTGGTTATGTGTACAGTGTTGTAGTTGTAGCTTGTAACCCTTTAGGGTTACTAGGGTCTTAAGAATGGCTCAAACCAACACACACACACACACACACACACACACACACACACACACACACACACACACACACACACACACACACAGTGTGTCTCACTATCTTTGTGGGGCCCCGTCATTGACATAATGCATTCCCTAGCCCCTTACCCTAACCTTAACCATCACAACTAAATGCCTAACCTTAACCCTTACCCTCACCCTAACCATAACCTAATTCTAACCCACACACACACACACACACACACACACACACACACACACACACACATACACACAGACATACACACACACACACTCACACACAATCACACACACACACACACACACACACACACACACACACACACACAAACACACAACCACACATTATGACCCTTCCACCTGCTGAAGTCACAACCTTTGTTTGAAATAGAGCTATGAAGAAAAGAAATGTGGCACTAAATGGGCAATGGGCATTAAAGGAGATGATATCGGCCAGCATCCAGACTCCCTCTGCAGGGCTTGAAATTCATAAAGGTTATTTGAAGTCTATAAAAAATGTAAGAGAAAAACATTGTTTGGAGACTGGGAGGTTCAAATCCTGAGCTGCTTGTGTTTTTCTCCTCTACTTCCATCATTTACTAAGTATTGCTTTACTATCAGGCAGTAGGGTTAGGGTGAGCTGTCTGCTGTAAATATGCATTCAGTATGCCATCATATTTGACCTATAATTCAACAAAAGGCAAGTACTTTCACTTTCTTTCTGTAACATATTTTTATAGAAATAAAAGGTTCAGATGCAAACAAAATAAAAACAGTTGTGTACTTTTACTTTCATAGACAAACACATAGTCCACAGGTCATTCACTGTGAATTTTTCAAACCAGAGAAACCTCCAGAAGGCTGGCCACATAAAGACAACCATTAGTAATGATGAATGGTCATGTGTGAAATAAAAAAAGCAATAACCTTTTTGAAGCTCTTGCTGTGAAGACGCTGATATTTTGTCTATGTGGTCTGCCACCAGAGGGCACTCTCATTATATAAATTGGAAATTAAAAACACTTTCACAGTAATAAATAAAAAAATATTGAGGGGAATATTGGATATATGATAAGATTATTTAACAATTTTCTCTTCCCTGTCCGAGACAGGAAAAATGTGCTGACCTGTTATGAACAAAGTGAGACAAGACGAAGGCAAACTTTATTTACATATAACTAAGTAGTTACAGACAACAAAGAAAAGGGTCATTCATATTTAAAATTGAATGTGAAATCAAAAGCAACGTGAATGCATATCACAACACAAGTAGTAATGTTTTACATCTGTGCCCTAAATCAACCTAATCTTAAGGCACGTCTCATGTAAACTATGCTGCCTGTCTGAACCACAGAAATCCTTCTGATTTGAATTGATGGAAGACACAGGAGAGCACTGCCTGGAATTTCCTGTGGTTAATATTGGACGGACATTTGTTTTGTATAGTCTGGAGCATGGCCAAGGTTTTTTTCTTATTTAATGATTCACAGATGATCAGACATGCTTTATAAATCATATAAACCAAAGGATACTTTAACACTTTAACATAAGCTTACCAAAGTCAGTATTAAAAATACTTGACTTGACTGGTAACACTTTATTTGAAGGTATCGACATAATCGTGACATGACACTGTCATGAACATGTCATAAACGTTATAAAAAAGTCATTAACGTTTATAACTTCTGTCATTAAGTGTCATTCGGTTTTTGTCATGACAAGTTGACATTGTTTGGGTTGTCTTGATTATGACAACTTGACATTAATCAAAGTGACATTACCAGAAGTTGTCTTGGTCATGACAAGTTAACATTAAATTAGTTTGGGATGTCTCTGTAATGACAACTTGACATTAACCAGGATGACATTACTATGGGATGTCTTTGTCATGACAACTTGACATAATGTCATCCTGTTTAATGTCAAGTTGTCTTAATAAAGACATTCCAAAGAAATATAATGTCAAGTTGTCATGACAAATACATCTTTTGGTAATGTCATCCTGGTTAATGTCAAGTTGTCATTACAAAGACATCCCAAACAAATTTAAAGGCAGTGCTGCCTGGAAGACGACGTTGGGGGCTTAAAACACTAAACGCTCAAAAAGAAGTAGTATATAACCCCTTAAATTTAAAGAAGTTGTCAGATTAAAAACCAATTACTACTGGAGGGAACACTGCATTAACACTGCTCAAAACTAATAATTTCTGTACATGTTACAATGTTCTACATTTCCCTGAAGAAGGAAGATTCTAGTAAGTAGAGGAAAGAAAAGAAATATTGAAAGAAAAAGAGAAGTGAAGCACAAAATGGCTGCTTGGATAGCTACCCTCAAGAAAAAATAATGCTACCAGAAAATGTTTTTGAAAAGTCTTGTGGCTTTTGTCTGTTTTACCTGCAACAACCACATTTTATTTTTGTGTTTTTTTTGCAGTACAGTTTTTCTTTCTTTTGAGACTAAGAGATCATATTCAGCTCTTGGAAGATTGTAAGTACAAATATAAAATAAAGTTTTGAAAGGGATCGATAATTCTTTTATTCATCATTCCATTTCACAAATTACCTGCTAAGGAACTGCTCAATATTTATTTAAGGGACCGCCAGAGGAGTTTTGGGACCTTTAGGCAAAAAAGACATGACCCTCCCCTTGCCAGTAAAAACATTTCTATGACCCTCCAAAATGATTTGGAGAAAAGGCATGACCCCTCCCCCAACAATTTATCGATACCTTCTATACTGGTTTGCGCTTGGCAAATATATACAGATACCCATTGTTTTTTCTGTGAGTTTGATGAAACTGAACAAATCATCCTGATCAGCTTCTGGACAAGGTTGAGGAGGAAATTACCACCCTTGCTAAAGAGGCTGGATCAGCCATGGACCAGGCTGAGGCAACCGACCACCAGCATATGACCAGGAGGGAACATGAACTGATTCATAGGAACCTGGAACAGGAGGTCTAAAACCTCGAACGAGGATTGGATGAGTGGAAAGACTTGATCCCTCGGTCCAAGGCAACAGAGTCAAAAGACCAGATCCGGAAGTTGAAGAAACGGCGTGAAAAACTGTGGGATGAGTGGGCATGACAAGACAGTTCTCAATCCGATGATGAAGAGAAGCTGGGAAAAGAGAGGATTGTGGAGCAGGAGGAGCCAGTTGGGGCTTACAACTACAGGCCCCAGATCAGCCTAGAACGTGCACGCTTGCCCATGTTTGCTGGTAATATGTGGGATTACTACCGCTGGAAAACTGAATGGGAGGACTTGCAACGTCTGGGAAACCCTCATGGATTGGAAAATGTGAGGAAATTCCATCTCTTGGGCAGCCTAGATGAAAAAGTCAAAAGGGACCTCGTTTTGTCCAGCTGTGGGCCCGCTGACGACGCGTTCAGTCTCCTGGACAATGTGTACGGAAATAAGCCGAAAATAGTGCTGCTGATTGCACAAGAAGTTCATGGACTTTTCCCCATCAAAGGAAACAATCTGAGGAAGACAATCAAACTGATTCTAGCCGTGGAGAGAGCTCTTCATGACCTACAAGTTTTAGGGAAGGAAGATGCCGTAAAGAACCGAGTGGTCGTGCAGTCGATTGAAAGTAAGCTTCCTGACTCCCTGAAAGAAAAGTGGTTAACACATAAAAATTACCCTGAAAGCGGGTTTTCACCATGTAACCACTTCGACTGTCTACTGCAGTACTTGAAAAAGCAGAAGGACATTCTCGAGGAGATAGACCAGCTACAGCCTAGCCTGGCAGACAATACTGAGAGAAAGAAAAGAAAAAGGAAAGGAGGGCATTCACCAGAGCCACGTCAGGAAACACCCAAAAGGGCTCTCAACCAAGCTTATGCATCACATGTGGAGACAACGAGCATGGAGGTAGGCTGTTCGCCTTCAAAAACTCAATCTGACAGGCAAGAAGGCTCAGTTTAGGAGAGCAGGAACATGCTTTAAGTGCTTGCGCCTTCATGGTGACGACGGCGGCTGCACACAAAAGTATCTATGCTCAAAGGATGACTGTCAGAAAGAGGGCTCTTCAGACCACAATTACTTGCGCTGTCCAAAGCCACAGATCAAGAAGAAAGAGGAAAAGAGCGGAGAGCAAAGCGATGTGAAATTGGGGAAAATGGGGGTTGGACTAACCAACAAACAGGAGGAGCTCCTTGCCAAACTTTCTTCAGAGCTGCGAGCAGAGTTCAAGGAAGCCTTTTCAAATAAGATCACGAAAAAAGTGTGTGCTAGCACTGGTTGTGAGCCAAAAGAGTGCCCTAATTATATCTCTAATAAAGCAGCAGAGTGTCTCAAGCTAAATGGTGAGAACATTAAGTTGATTGTCCAAGGTGTTGGAGGGATGGAGAAAACCATTACTACCAAGAAGTATACCCTGAGGCTAAGAGTAAAAATTCCTAAAGGTACAATAGCAGAGCACAAACTCCTTTGTTATAGCTTGGAAGATGTTGCGAAGGTGAACCAAGCTGTCAAGCCCCAGCAACTGCAGAAGTTCTTCCCAAACGTTCCACTCAAGGACTTGGTCCAGCCCGAAAAGATCGACCTGTTGATTAGCCACAGGGAGGGTCGCCTGGTCCCACAGCCAGTCAAAGACTGTTGGTGGAACACATCCTGACCTCTTTGAAGTGATAGACCTAGCAGTGCACAGGTCTGAAACAGATTCCGCGAGGTCAATGAGAACAGCTTCAAGGGCATACAAAGAGATTCTTGTGGAGACGGAAAGACCCAATGAAGTCTAGGTGGAAGGAGAAGACGCAATCCTCCGAAACAATGCAACTGCCAACAAAGAAGTCTTTGAATGGTTCAAGTGGGACAGTATTGGCGCCGCCTGTGATCCTCAATGTGGTGGCTGCAGATGCGGTAGGTGCCCCCCTGGAGGCAAGGAAATTACGCTAGGAGAGGAAAGAGACTTAGAGAAGATAAAGGAATGTCTCACCTACGTGCAAGCTGACAAGCACAGCGAATCCCCTTACTGTGACACAGCTTACAACGCTGCCTGATAATCAACGTGCAGTGGAAGCTACCTTTTTAAACACTGAGAAACGACTGGAGAGGGAACCGGAAGGGAAGACTGCATACAGAGAGCAAATCCACGATATGGTCTCAAGAGGGGCTGCCATTAAATTCACCCAAGAGGAAATCGATTGCTGGAAGGGACCTAAGTGGTATATCAGTCATTTAGTTGCTCCTAATCCTCACTCAACTACTACCCCTGTAAGAATTGTCTGGCGCAGTAGCCAATAATTCATGGGAATAAGTTTAAATGACTTACTGTACAAGGATCCTGACATCCTAAATCAGATAAGGGGCGTGCTTCTGAGATTCAGGGCTGGGTTGTATGCCACCCTGGGCAATGTGAAAAAAATGTACAACTCGGTCTGGCTACAAGACAAAGAAGTACACCTCCATCGATTCCTTTGGAGAGACAACCCTCAGGAGGTAAGTCTTTGCTGTCGTCAGGGTCAACATCGGCGATAAACTTGCTGATTGTATCGCCCAGGTGGCTATGAGAGAAACAGCCAACCTGCCCCAGTTTGCAAGCATGGTTGAGGAGCACCGAGTTTTGGTAGAAGATAGTTATGCGGATGACATCTTGACGTCCCACAATGACTTGCGGATACTGGAGAAAATCACCAAAGGAGTGGAAAAGATCTTAAAAGCTGGAGGCTTCTCCCTTAAGCCGTGGGTCTTATCAGGCCAAAGTGGGAGGTCCGCAACCACAGCTGATGTCAGTAGTAAGACAACTGTGAGTGTGCCCAAAACTCTGGTGTTACCCAACCAGATGCAGGACGAAGAAAGCAAAGCACTTGGATTCGGCTATGAACCAGAGACTGACAAACTTCGTGTGATGGCATCCGTAAATTTCTCAAAGAGAGGAAAATGAGGACAGGAGTCAATTTGCGCGAAGAGGAAGTCAGAGGTAAAACTCCAAACTAGAGATGCACCGATTACAACTTTCTAGGCCGATTCTGATTTTCTTTGAGTTAGGCCAGCCGATACCGATTTTAGCTGATTTCATTATTTCTAACCACTTTACAGCACACACAAATATTTATTTTCTATCTTTTCTTTAATAGAACATTTTGAACAGAACATAGAAAACTGTTTGAACAGATAATGGATCACTATAAAATAGAACTATATAAATTACTCCTGGTGTGGGAAATTCACACACATCTAAATTGCAATGTTCCAACTAAAAAAAATTAGATTTTGGTTTTTGGTGTTGTCCCTCCACGCTCTACTTTTTCCTTGCAGGGGCTGCATATTGCAAACTAGTTATCTTCTGCACACACGCTGAAGAATTTCCAAACAGCTGACATGTTGCAGGTTAATTCACGAGGTTCCCTACGTGTGCAAATGCGTGTGTGAATCCAGTGACGGTAGAGTCACTGTGCGCATGCACCTCTGGCGCTAGGTATTCTGCGTGCTGTAGTCAATGTTGTTTTAAGCCAGATTTGCCACATTTTGATGGTGTTGCAGGCTTCTCTGATTTCATTATAATATATTAGGGGTCCAAACCCGAGGGGGCATGGGAACCACGTAATGCAAGGCAACGCGGTACCCATCATCATCATCCTTATTATTCTTCTCCGCCTAAAACTCTGACTACAGCCTAAACCGTGCATGGTGGGGGGTTGCTGTTTTGAAACTGTCTGAAACTCCGCAAGGATCTCAGATGCAAAAATTGGCCCACTTACACCACTAGGTGGCGCTATAGCAGAAAAAACGTGCTTGGCCCTATAACTCCCACACGTACACCGGATATATACA
Source organism: Zingel zingel (assembly GCA_023566125.1). Taxonomy (NCBI): domain Eukaryota; kingdom Metazoa; phylum Chordata; class Actinopteri; order Perciformes; family Percidae; genus Zingel; species Zingel zingel. Next base: position 19,308,202 of record CM042316.1, on the reverse strand, counting down.
AGCCATACATCCACATGTTCCCTGGATCCAACTGAATCACGTGATGTAGGCCATGCCAATTTCCGCCTAGACTTTTATGTGTGAAAAATCGCGATTTATCAAAAACCTACTTTTTCGATCTCCTCCTAGATCGTGCGACTGATCTGCACGAAACTTGGACCGTAGCATCTCCAGACCGACCTGACAAAAATATAATAAAAATAATTTTTATAGGATAAAAATTGCGCATATTACGCACAAACAAATTTGTGTAGCTAACTATGAAAACACTAACTTTGCCATATCTCGGCCACAATAAATGCTATCAATGCCAAACTTTAGATTCTTGTTTAGCATGACCCTCTGGAGGTCCCCCACGCGTTTTCTGAAAATTGGTCACTAGGGGGCGCTACAAGTATAAAAAGTGTATATCTCATGAACGGCTTATCCGATTTTTAGAAAATTTGATGGGTACCATCTAGGGACACTCCTGAGGCCATCTCTAGAGTGGGGTACTGAGGGGTCAAAGTAGGCGTGGCCTATGGGACCCAACTCTAGATTCACCACTTACACTAATGTGAACAACCTTAAATTTACAGGGTAGATAGACAATGGGTCATGGACCACACCTACCAAAAATTACACATGTGGACCACTAGGTGGCGCTATAATGTTTTTTTGCCTTTAACTCCCACCTTTCACATCGCACATTAGAAATCCTTACATCCACGTGTTCCTTGAATCAAGCTGAATCACATGATATAGGCCACGCCCATTTCTGCTTAAAATCTTTTTCGCAATATCACGCAATGCGCAAAACCAACTTTTTCGAACTCGTCCTAGGCCGTGCGACGGATCAGCACGAAACCTGGTACGTAGCATCTCCAGCTGGACCTGACTAAAAGTTACTCAAGGAATTTTGCTACGTTAAAGTATGCACATTTGACGACCAAACAAATTTTCCTAGCTAGCTACCACACACGTATCATATCATATCTCGGCCAAATTACATGATATCAGCAAAGAACTTGAGATCATTGTGACCAAATTCACAGTGGACAAATTCAACACTTTTCTCTCACTTTTTCAATCCAAAATTGGATTTGATTAAAGCAAGACAACGTTGACAGTATTGACTGCAAAATATGTTACAGAATATTTCGTTCTGTATGACAGGTGCTATATTTGAAAATATTTTCTCTGAATTTTTTTATTACATTATATCTACATTGATGTCAAAATCTAGAGACTTTCAAACATCAAGATGTCATTTATTAATATGCATTCATGTCTCAGGCGCGGCTCGAGACACGCGTCTCACGCAGGCAGTGTGTAAGCTCTAACCTGATAACATGGGAGCCGAAATAAAAACGGACATGCAACGCGGCTGACACGCTCGCTCGACGCATCCAGTGTGTAACTGGCCTAAGTGGAACATCTGTTATAGTGTGATTGGTTATGTTGGTGTCATTGATTCTTATTTTCCCACAAAGCGCCCACGGAGGAAAACATAAATCGGCGCCTACACCATTTACAACAATTTGACCACCACACCTGCCTCCCCCCCTCCACCCTCTCGGTCACTCTCTCATTTCTCTCTGCTGTCCCCTGTGGTCAGGGGGGTTAAGAAGTTTGTTTATTGTAGAGAATTCTTAAAGGTAGTCTGTATATGCATGCTACGTTTGCAACGACACCGCAGACGTTGCAGCTCGCACCTCTCGATTTTTACCGCCGTTTGCCTCCCCGCCGCGTGGCTTCGGGTTCCGCTTTTGCTCGCTCCCCAGGTCGTCAGGGGCGACTGCCGTGGGAGGCTTGGGCCCCGTCATAACTTGCTTGCAGTTCTAGTTTACATTATTATTATTATATTATTTTAATAATATGTTTACATGGTATATTTGAATAATATATTGTCATTATTTGTTTATTGTAGTTCAGGTTTATGACCTGTGGTCATTTAATTTAAAATAAAGTTAAGAATAAACACTAGTCATGATATGGTGTGCTTCCTGGTAAGCCTTTTCAGAGGGCTAAATAATGGAAAATCCGAACACATATAGCACATACTGTAAACTGTAAACTAAGCCTATTCTGTATAGCAATATAAAAGGGTTTGCATCAAAGTCTGTCCTCAATGAAGTGAACACAAAGTGTGTCTATGTGCATAGATGGAGGCTCTATTGGTTGCTTTAAAAATCAATGCTTTCCTTAGAGCAAATTAAGACTTGCAGCTTAACTTACATTGTAACTTACTTTGGACCAACATTTTAGAAGGTGTTGTTGGAACACTCTAAGTGGAGAAGGCTTCATGAAGAAATCAGTTAGCAGCTGGATAGCTCCATCCTGAACCAGCTTATTCTGATTAAAAATGATAAATATTGACTTATCTGCTGGTTGATTTATGTGTTGCACTCTTGCAATGCCACAATCACTGAACGCAATGCTGTTTATCTGACAGTAAACACATGGATGGACCCAGATAAATATGAAATATGTTTCTACTTGTTGCTATGCCACTGCTGTAAGAACCCTTGCTCATCTGCATTTCAATCCTGCAAACTTGTAATTATGCATGATTTCTTGCATTGTAATTGGATAAAATACATAATTAAATACAAATCGGACATAGAGAATACCCTTGTGTTATCTTCGTTTCAACATTGAAAAAAAACACATTTTTTCTGACATTTGTGACGCCTTTTTTTACAATTTGTTTTTGCTTTTTCCAACGTTTTATATTTTAAAATTTTTCTTCTACACATTTTCAGCGCTTATTTCTACATCCAATATTTTCTGATATAAAACAAAAATTTAAAACAGGCCAATGTGATCCGAAGTCAACACAAGGGATACATGAAACCATGATCTTTTTTTTTCTAAAATAAATGCAAAAGATTGAAATAACTGTGGGAACAGCAGATCACAGGTTAAGTTTGCTTGAAAAGTAAAAGTGTTTATCAGATATTTAACACAAACACCAGCCAATCAACTGGAGTGCCAGGTAACTAGGCAAAGCGTGGGTGGGCAGTTTTTACTAATAACTTAATTGGTAACCTATCAAGTCTGCTGGGAAGTTTTCTTTGGTTTGTATTATCTTATATGCAAATGACACTCAAAGTGTGTGTTTCTCAGCCATATCATATAAGAGGCACCAGAACCGTCAGAGCGCAGTGTTTATTGTTTCCAGTGTACAGATACTGTCATAGCTGCACCTGCTCATGGCCACACTCAATACTCAGGCTACCAGCAACTACAGCATGGTAAGTCTTATACTAACACATACAATATTGGTGTTGTGCTGAATGGGTTAGGCTCTGAACCTAAAAATTATTCCTATTGACTCTGTTGTTGAAAATTGTCACAATTCCAAGTCATAGAACTCTGTTTCTATTATTATAGTTTGTTTAATTTCCTCTCCTTTCCCTCTTACTTCCCTTCCGTGCCCCTCTTTATTCCTCTATCCTTCCTTCTCTATTTTGTCCTCTTCTGTTCTGTCCGCCCCTCCCCTCTTGTCTCCAGGTGCCACCTTGTACAAAGATCCCTGACATGCTCCTGCGGTACTACCTGTCACCGTCTTATGGCATTGAGTTCTGCATTGGTTTTCCTGGCAACTTTGTGGTTGTACTTGGTTACATATTTTGTTTGCAGCAGTGGCAGAGCTGCAATATTTACCTCTTCAGCCTGGCAGTCTCCGACCTAATTTTCCTCTGCACACTGCCACGTCTCGCGTACCTCTATGCAAACAACCAATCAGAGACCAGTCCCCATGCTTGCATTATCAACCGCTATGTACTGCATGTAAATCTTTACTCTTCCATCCTGTTTATGGTTTTGCTAAGCATGGACCGTTTCCTGCTCATAAGATATCCAACACGGGACCACTACCTGCTGAGGCCACGATCAGCCTTGATCATAACAGGGCTGAGCTGGCTAGCTGTCAATGTGGAAGTTGCTCCAATGATATCACTGATGATTGATGACCTCGAGGGTGGAAACTGGAGTCGCTGTAGGGATTTTGCCAGCTTGGAAGGAAACATCAATACATTGGGCTACAGCCTGGGACTAACCCTGATTGGTTACGTTCTCCCTGTGCTTGGACTTTGTGGTTTCTCCTACCAAATTGCACATCTGCTCCGTGTCCAGGAAAGGGCTGTCCAGAACAGGACAACATCATACAAGCGGCCTTTGAGGGTTGTTGTAATGGCTGCAGTAATTTTTCTTGTTTTCTACACTCCATTCCATGTGCTGAGAAATGTCAGAATAGCATCTGATGAGGCCTGGGCAGGGCTTTGTACAAAGATGTACATACAGGGCCTGTACATCCTGACCCGACCGTGGGCCTATTTGCACAGTGTCATCGGGCCTGTCTTCTACTTCCTCATGGGTGACAAGTTCAGAGAGCTCTTATTCGCCAAGCTCAGAAAGTTGTGCAGAAAGACAGAGCGGCAAAGAGGGCCAGACTGAAAACATTCAACACATATCCCTATGAGACACACATCAACATAGTGCAACCAAACACGTGGACCACCTCTTATCTTTACATGTATTTTCTTAGATTAATAATTTACTTTATTTCTGCTGTGTCTTAATTACCTCTACCCATGGAGGTTATGGTTTTGGTCCGTTGTTTGTTGGTTTGTTTATTTGTCAGCAGGATTATGTAAAAACTACTGGCACGATTTTATGAAACTTGGTGGAAGGATGTAGCAAAGAAGCCAAAGAAAAACAGATTTCATTTTGGAGTGGATTTGAATCACTGGGCATTTGTGCTGCATTTATGTGGTGTCAGAATAATTTTCCGTAGTGACCATTTCCACATATATTACATTGCATCCAAATAAGTATCACAATATTAAAGTAACTATGTACATATGCGCATATCTTGCACTGTACTGTGGTGATGTTCCACTTTTCTGCTTTAATGCAAAATAATGCTGACATTTTCACCCAGTAAAAGCTGTTTTTACTACTAACGTTAAAGGCAGTGATAATGAAGCTGTAGCTCTGGTTTCACTCGAGAACAGAATGGTGTTGTGTGAGGTTCGTGAAGTGTTCTAATGTGTCCGCATGTGCATAGTAGTATATCATTCTTTATTTTAAGATGTAATCCTGCTAATAATTCCCATTTTTACTAAATGTATCGGTAATATGATTGTGTCTTTTTTGTTTGTAACTTTAACGAAATAGAGTTACTTTCCCATGTAGTCTATTCTCCCCAAGCCTGATTATATGTGATAGAAGATAAGTTTGGATATCCATTAAGTGGTACTGATGCAAAGTTAGCTTTCCTGTTTACAAAGTAAATTAACATAAAATAACTGATAAACATAATAAAGATTTATAAACAATTATAACATAATAATTCTGTTAAAGGCCAGAACCTATTTTATATTAATGCACTGTTTAAGCATGAGTATGTATGTGCAGAATGGTTGCTGTTTGTATTTGTATCTGTATTTCTTGAAAAAGCATAATTATTCGTAATCAGATAAAACTGGAGGTGGATGTTTTGTCATTTATACTACTATTTTTGGGATGTTAGTGCATTACAGTCTGCCTTTTACTGTATTACTTTTAAATGTAATAAAATATAACTTAACTCAACTAATAATTAATGGCTGCTACTTCTATTTTCTATTGGGAGGTTAATTACTTGTGAGAAAATAAAAAATATATTGGGAGACGAATTGAAGCATTTATTTTTTCATCTTTAAATATCCATTATCTTTTAAATAAAAGGGTAATCAGGATGTTTTGTGTTTTTTGAAGGAGACTAAAATTTTAATGCAAAGCTGATCAGAAGCCAGCTCTTACTATTTGGATGTATGGGCTTTTCATCAGCACCATAATTTAGTCATACTTTAGATAGATTTCAAATAAAAAGTGTTGAATTTCAATTCCATTACAGTACAAGCAATACCAAAATATAAAAATGAGCAATGTCCTAATGGTTTATGATGTAAAATCCTTCCATCACTATCTTGAAAAAAAAAAAAAAAAAACACTGTGGAAATGGTGTTGCAGTATGTTCATTTAGCCTGTTGTTGGGACACAACATATTTCAATAAAGCTTGTTTATAGTGTTGGTTGGTCTCATTTATTGAAACCTTATATTCTAATGTATTTCTAGAGTTGATTCCATGAAAGCCTCCTTAATATCGGACTTAATATCAAGTCGATGATCTTTCATCAAACATATAACTTCAAGTGCTTTCTTTCAGGAAGGTGATTTTGTATATGGTGTGACATTTTGACCGTTTTGAACTTGCAATCTTTGGATCCATAGGCAAACTGATCTCAATGAGCTATTACTGTAGTTACTGAAGTTATATTTTATTGAGTCAGCCTGGGTTGACTCAATTATATGATTTTCCTAAACTGCATCTGGACAGATTGTTAATCTGACTCAGGTGTGTTAATGCAGACACATTTAAAACCCACAGGGCAGTTGCCCACAGTGCAATACCTGATTAGATACATGTATGATCATCTTGCAACACCAGATGCTCAAACTCAGAACCATTGAGGCCGTAGGTAGTTTCTGATTTGAGGGAGCTATTATCTGGGTAATGTCACAAGTGGCATCGCAATGCCTAGTAGACAAGGAGCAAGCTTGCATAAAAATGCAAAATTGTAAGCTACTGTAAAAAATGAATTTCTTATTAGAAAATTCTGAGATTTTGTGTACTTGGTTAAGACAGCATAGCGATGCCTGTAATTTATTTTCACAAGGATCAATAAATGCCAAACTGATGTTTAAAGATGCTGTATTTTGCATTGACTGTAATGAGTAGATGAGGACACAATAAAAAAGAAATTTAAATTCACTTTTTGAGATAAAATTTTGAAATTGTGCACACCAAATCTACAGTGATCTTCGGATGTTGTGAATTTTTTTCCATGAACATCAAAGATTTAGTTTGGAAGAAATTGCAGTATTTGTTTACACATCTGTATGCAGTAAAACGTAATCCACTGCGGGCAAAATCTTTGATATATCAAAAATATGAATGGCAAATTTGTGGAGGACAGTCTGGAGAAGAAGTTGTCCAAATTTGGTGTCAATTTAAACAAAAATGTGGGAGTTAAAAAGCAGAGTACAGTTTCCGCTATATTGGGGATACAGTTTGGTGTAAGTTGCAACATTGTAGCATGTATGGCTGATTTGTTATGAATTTTTAAAGTTTATAATTATAAATGGCTGTTGTAGCGCCACCAGCAGGACAATTAGCACACAAATGGCACTGATTGTGTTTGGCATAGGACTGGACTTGTGTGTAAAATTTGGTGAGTTTCCGTGCATGGGAACATGAATTTCTTAGGAAGAAGAAGAATAATACATTTATCCATCCATCCATCCATCCATCTTCGTCCGCTTATCCGGTATCGGGTCGTGGGGGGTAGCAGCTCCAGCAGGGGACCCCAAACTTCCCTTCCAGAGCCACATTAACCAGCTCCGACTGGGGGATCCCAAGGCGTTCCCAGGCCAGGTTGAAGATATAATCCCACCACCTAGTCCTGGGTCTTCCCCGAGGCCTCCTCCCAGCTGGACGTGGAACACCTCCCTAGGGAGGCGCCCAGGGGGCATCCTTACCAGATGCCCAAACCACCTCAACTGGCTCCTTTCAACGCGAAGGAGCAGCGTCTCTACTCCGAGCTCCTCACGGATGACTGAGTTTCTCACCCTATCTCTAAGGGAGACGCCAGCCACCCTCCTGAGGAAACCGATTTCGGCCGCTTGTACCCTGGATCTTGTTCTTTCAGTCATGACCAAATATTATATATATATATGCAAAAATTGCACTTTCGCAGCATAAATTGCCGATTTCCGCGCAAAATATGCAGGGCTTGCATGATTTCATAATCCCCGCATTTTCGCTGCAAAAAAAAGTCACATATATCTTAGCAGAAAGTTGAAAAATGTTGCGTTTACTTTACACAAGAGCAGCCATTTTCCCCTGTTGCCATGGGAACGTTATGAAGTGACATAATTACGTGACGTGAACATCATCGAAAAGCTGCAAACTCCGCGATGAAACCATGATGAAACCGCAATTTTTGCAAGTTCCCGCAATTTTTACAATTTCCCGCAATTTCATCGCATAAAACTGCATAAATATCCCACATATTCCATCGCATTTTTTAAGAAAACGTGCCGCATAATCAAGGATTTTTGCCCGCAACAATCACAAAAAAACTCCGCATTTTTCTGGAAGGACTGATATACATATATATATATATATATATATATATATACATATATATATATTGGACCTCACAGCGGCTTTTGATACAGTGGACCATGCAGTTCTCCTCTCTCGCCTTGATCATTGTGTAGGCATCCAAGGGCGGTGGTGGTGTGGCTATGTGTTCCAGAGGACAGGTCATGTCCCGTCTTGAAGTGTATACCCCCTAAAAAAAACAGTAATGTTGTAGTAGCTGTTAGCTGCTAGCTGCCCTCCGGTGAGTGTGTACAGCCAGATAACCGTTAGCCGTTAGCTGCTAGCTGCCGTCCGGTGAGTTTATTCAGCCAGGCTTTTGTGATAATCATCCCAATAACAATCCACGGAGCAGCGATGGTGTTGCTATGTCCTCCAGTTACTGAAGGCTAGCTTTAGCTTGTGCTTGGAGTAGCAAGTTCATCTCTGTCTGTCTCGTTCTTTCCAACTCTTGTGAGGTTAGTTCTTCGTCTGTATACTCGGGTTCAAATAAATAAGGATGACCATCAAACTCAAAAGGCTCTTCCGTGAGTTGTATATCTGCTATATTCTCCATAGTTACGTTACTCCAAGCTTCTTCCCTTATAAACAACTCCACTCTTCACTCTTCACACACTATGCTCCGATCTGCGCACTACTGTTTACCTTTTTCTGCTACAACTGAATTCCCAGGAGACAGCGCGATGCTAAAGCTAAGCTTCAGTTACGCTATTACTGTGCAAGCCACAGACTTCGTTTATCCCGTTTCCATGTAGTTACATAGTCACTGATATGGTCATAACCACTACAGTGCTCAATTACCTATTTTGAGGGGGAAATAATCTAAACCTTTCGCTGCGAAGGCATGATCTATCCTATGCAGGACATGTGGATATATATGTGGATATATGGCTGGAATACTTGCTGAACACACTCACCAGATGGCAGCTAATGGCTATCTGGCTGTACACACTCACCGGAGGGCAGCTAGCAGCTACTACCGCACTACTGTTTTTTTTAGGGGGGAATACACTTCAAGACGGGACATGACCTGTCCCCTGGAGGACATAGCCACACCACCACTGCTCCTTGGATTATTATTGGGATGATTATCACAGAAGCCTGTCTGAAAACACTCACCGGACGGCAGCTAGCAGCTAACGGCTAACGGCTATCAGCTAGCAGGGCAAGCTAGCTACTGGCAGGATCGAGACAAGGACCAGGGTAAGTGAATTTAAACAATGTCTGAGTTGAAAATGCATCTTGTTGACACGTAAGGGCCCTGTTCATGTGGCACAGACATATTAATTGCATTTGTGTCTGTTAAGAGGCACAAAGGCACTCTAAAACTTGCCCCGACCACTGCCGTTTTAGCTCAGTGGACGCTTGTATTACGTAGCTGCAGCTTCTCCGTGTTGCCTGCACTGATTCGGGTCGGGGTTTTTTCTATTGAAAGTAATCGCGTAGCTATAGCGATCAAGATTAACGTAAAAATTGGCCGGAATTGTCCTTTAATGATATTAAGTTGTGGCTTCCACAAAACTTTCTTAATTTGAACTGAGCTGTTATCTGAGATCAAAACAATAATACTGAAAATCAATTTTGAGGGTGTTGAACATTCTTGTAACCTTATAACATTACTGTAGGCTTACAGTTTTGTCACCAAGCAATAGCATTGGACACTTGTCAACATAGCACATTGTAATAAGTTGGATCGATATTGTTTGATTTACAATTACTCTCGAAAGTATCATCTGGGGTTTCCTATGTTTTGCCATAAGTTAGAGCAACTAGACGAGTCAAAGGTTATATGAAGCTATGGCGACCAAATGACACACTATGTCATTGTTAAAATTACAGATCTATCTAGGTTTAACAATTGTTGGAAACATTTGGGATAATGGAGGTTCACGACTTAAAAAATATATAACATAGGTATAGTCGACATTTTAAGGCAGAAATATTACAAAGTATATCTTTAAAGCTGTAATAAACAATCAAGGTTACAAAATATAATGTTGAACCTTGCTAAGCCAATTAATTACAATTTATATAATTCATTTTATGGATATAAGCTTTTACTTTTTAACACACACTAAACATTCTATATACATACATTGTTTATTAGGATTAAAATTAAATTAGATAAGTGTGTTGTTTTAAGTCTACATGGTAAGTTCACCATCTGAAGAAACTCTTCAAATGGTTTTTATTTCTCACTAAGAAAAACATTTGTGATTTCAATAATCACCTTGTGATTGCACTAAGAATAGTGTTAGATTGGGTTAGGTTAGGTTAGGTTTTTAGATTTTGTTCTCTCCAATATCAAACTAAGCAAAGCTGGTACATGACTTTTGATTTGATTTATTATTTATCGCGAACAATCAACAATCTTGCAAAAGAAAACAAAACAAATTTAACTTTGCTGTAGTCTTGCCCAAAAATGTGAGTGGCTTGTTGTGAAAGAGGTGAGATCCCCTTCCAAGTCAAAATTAATTAATTTCCAACACAACACTTGGTGAGCTCCTGTTTCATAGCCTCAGGCCCAGCTCTCATCAGTCCTGTTGGAAACACTTGCTTGTCTTTGCTTGCCCAGCTGGCCCCTTGTTCCCCCACAACCCCCTGGGTAAAAGGTAAATTGGCAGGTTTAGGATGAAGCCATGATACCACCTCCATAATACACAATAACAAGCTTTTGTGTTTCCAAGGTGTGTTACGCTTCAGTGCGTGCTATTTAATTACATGTTCACAAACAAAACACACCACAGATGCAAACACATACACACTCATGCACACCTCTCCATATGGTGCACATCCCAAACATTCAATCAGGTCTTTCGTTTTTTTTTTTTTTTTTTTTTGAGCTACTCCAATACTTTATGTATCATAAAGTAGGCCTATATTATGACCAGCAGTTTTCGTTAGCAGATATCTATTTCATAATATATATATATATATACAGTATATATATATATACACATATAAAATTGTCTTTGATTTCTCTACCTAAAACTAAATTAATAATAGCCTCAAGCTGCAATCACTGTATGGCTGTAGGGGCAAAAGGTCTGACATTGAGAATACGAGCTCAATTCAGCATTGTAATCTCAAAGATAAAACGTGATAGTGAACACATGGTAAATGTTCACAACAATCTCATTTCGAAAACTAAGCAAAATCTTCTGGATTTCTTTTACCATAAACCCTCCTGTTGTCCTCGGGTCAAATTTGACCCATTTTCTAATATCAGAAATTTGGGTTTTCTTTCAACCAAATTGTCAATAAAGAAATAACGTGGATGGTTCCTTACAACGCTCTTCACAAGTAAAATAAATGATCAGTTCACTACTTTCATTGAATTTGGGTGTTTTGATTCAATTTCTATAGCATTTGAAGAAAATAATTGATAAAATAATGTTGAAAGAAGTGACAAAAACATTGGGAAAAGCTTCACGAACATCGGAAAAAGCTTGGAAAGTGCCTGGGTAGCTCACCTGGTACTGCAGGCACCCATATACAGAGGTTTACTCCTCAATGCAGCGGCCGCAGGTTTGACTCTGACCTGCGGCCCTTTGCTGCATGTCATACGAACATATACTGTTGAGCTAATATTCCACTTTTTTGCTACGACACTGTCTGCTCTCATTTGGCCTTGCAAGCTTGCATACTTGTCTCGGCAGGTTTCATAGTGTCAGCACAGATTGTATTCTTTGAACACAGATACTGTTTCTTGACAGATAAGTTAGGATAAGTTAAGATGTATTTATTAGTAGGATAGCCCCTTGAGATGAATCATCTCATTTTCGAGGAGGTCCTGAAACAGTTAGACAATAAATACAAAACACAAAATACATTCACAAATACATACATCACTCCCAAGCCTAACTGCTCCAGCAACAAATGACCCCCCTCCCCCATATACATACAATTAAAAACACAGTAAATTTGCATACATCCCAAATATGATGCCATTTAGTAAATGCACAAACAGGAGCCAACTCATAAAATAAATGAGACAAACAGACATTTCTTAGCATTGAACAAAAATAGTCACTTGTCTACTGTTGGATAAATACCCTGCATTCGGAATCAACTTTTGTCTTTCTCAACGGTTTGGTCATTTTGTTGTGTCTTTGAATTTTCTTGCTGGCGCGTGTGCACCTGCCATAGTTCAGCAGCTAGCTCCCGTCGCTTCCCGCTGTCCCTTGTACCTGCACCTTACCAGCGCCTGTCCAGTCCTGCTGCACATGAGGAGAGAGCAGAGAGGAAAGGGGCTGCTTCTCAGTCACAGAACAGAAGAGAGAGGTGACTGTTTTGGCGGCCACAAGAGAGAAATCCTTGCATGCTCGCTCACAGATATGATTATTTGAATTGAAATATTTAAATATGTCTCTGGCATTGTTCAGAGGGCCGGTCCAAATGTGGGGTCAGGCCGGATCCGGCCCGCAGGCCGTAGTTTGGGTACCCCTGATTTATGTGAATAATGGTTCACATCTTTCATACTATTAACTGTTTAATTCGCAGGCTACTTAACTTCTGTTAAAAAGGAGGGCGTGAAATAAATGAAAAATCCACTTAGAACATAGGCATACAGATGACAGAAAGTACTGTCATCTCACTCACTGGCTTACTCACTCTGCAACAAAAAGATTGGCTCAGAAAAATGCACTGAGCTTGAGGACTTCATGCTGAACTTACAACTTCTGGATGTAACTCAACATTAACACTATGCAGTTTAAATATGCAGTCTCTCACTTTCTCTGCCCCCATCTCATGTGATGCACACTAAAACACTCGCTCTACCTCCGCTTTGATCCAATTAACTCACTGTCAAATGTGAACCACTTAATTAATTAGTGCAGAGTTGTAGTGATAAAGCTGCAAGTGTGTCACCTTCCAGAACTGGAACACTTTAAACTACAGGGGCTAATGGGAACACTTACTGACAGCATGAGCAACACACTCACGCACATGTGTTAACATGACAATCTAGTTAAAATGATTTGTTTTCAGGTTATATTATGTATCATTGGTTTATCAGCAGAGTTGTCTTTTGGTCACTCATTTAGGTTGTCTCTCTCTCTCTTTCTGTGTGTGTGTGTGTGTGTGTGTGTGTGTGTGTGTGTGTGTGTGTGTGTTCTTGTTTAACTATATTCGTGGGGTCCAAAACCGGGAATATAGTACACTTGTGGGGTCCGGACAGCTTTGTGGGGCCAAAATGCTGGACCCCACAACTTTAAAGGGCTGTTTGAGGGTTAAGGCTTGGTTTTAGGATTAGGGTTAGAATTAGGTCATGGTTAGGGTGAGGGTAAGGGTTAAGGTTAGCAATTTAGTTTCAATGGTTAAGGTTAGGGTAAGGGGGCTAGGGAATGCATTGTGTCAATAACGGGTCCCCACAAAGATTTTGCCAAGCACTATGTGTGTGTGTGTGTGTGTGTGTGTGTGTGTGTGTGTGTGTGTGTGTGTGTGTGTATCTTTGAGGTGGGCTGCTGTTTTGATTTGTATATGGACATTTGCTACTATTCAAAATTATTGAAATAGCAATCTTTGGTAAATCTCATTCACCAACTTGGATACAAATGTAAATTAATAACTCTGGTATTTGGAAGTCTGGGACATGTCCATAAGAATGTGGTCAGGGGGATGCAGCTAGGGGGGCTGCAAAAAAGGGAGGCAAAAAGACTTGTTTCAGCCATCATAGGGAGCAGGCATATATGGAGACGGAGATGTTTTGTTTCCCCATAATGTGTTGAGAATGAAAGACTTGTAAAAGTATGTGTCCATGTAGACCTGTCACCTTATCAATGACGCTTCTCATAGTATTTGGATCTTGTATGTTTTCTTGCGATGCCTTGTAGATCCAAATAAAAGTATCCGTGTGTGTGTGTGTGTGTGTGTGTGTGTGTGTGTGTGTGTGTGTGTGTGTGTGTGTATTTCTAATGTTGTGGTGACATACATCCGTTACACACTCACATTGTCGGGACTCTTTCCGTTACGGGACTAAATGCACGTCCCTATAACGTAAATCGTTAGGTAAGGTGTATGTGTGTGTGTGTGTGTGTGTTTGTGTGTGTGTGTGTGTGTGTGTGTGTGCGTGCGTGTGTGATCAGGGTGCATTTGGAATAAATTGCCTATCTAAGGAGGAGAGGGAGGAATGATCACAAGTAAAACTAGCAGATACAGTCATCACCTTTTCATTTCTTCATTTCACACGCACACACATAAACACAAGTGATGAGGGCACTGTGCCATACTGATTGCATGATGATTGCATTGTCCCCCATCAATCATCAGATTTTTTTTCATAACTATCATACATTATTTTAGTTCATTTGATCTAACTTCAAGGTTTTTTATTTATTTTGTTGTTGTTGCTACTTAATTTTATCAATGTCATTTCCCACAAACGTAAAGCAGGACACTTGTGGAGTTTAGCCCGGTATCAGCGCTTTGGGCTAATACTGCTCTCTGCTGGATTACATTTGTATCACAAGATATCTGTCAGGGCTAGTACATTAAATGTAATGCAATAAATGCTATTTACGATTTATATACAATTCACATCAATTTTTTTTCTGGTGGGTCTCACTTGTATGAGGATTGTAATTTACATACATAGTTGTATGGACTCTTTTATGGGCTATTTGTATACCCGTCTCACAACTCCATGAACACATACACACAGGTGGTAGGAGATTACTGTTTTGCAGTAACTGCATTCACATTTAAATTCACTAGTACAATTGGGAGGTAGTTTAGTGCAGTGGTTTCCAACCTCACTGTTGGGACCCCTGCAAGACAGGGCTGAGTGCTTGTGACATGAGTACCAAGAGAGAAATGCAACAAAAACATTTTTTTTGTTGCATTTTCAAGGTTTTCATGTGTTCCTCCAGTCTTTTTTTCATCTAACATACTGGCTCATTGACTTCTTTACGGCTCAGAATTGTTTTGTTTTTTTAAAGTAAAACACAACAACAAAATCCCTTCGGTTGAACTGGTCACAAGTGGTAGACATATCAAAATGGGGATGATGGTGATGAGGTCACACTGGTTCTGTGTACAGTGTAGTTGTAGCTTGTAACTAATTCTTAAGAATGGCTCAAACCAACACATGTACACACACACACACACACACACACACACACACACACATTGGCCCTTCCACCTGCTGAAGTCACACCTGTTGTCTGAAATAGAGATATGAAGAAAGGTGGCATTACGTTAGAGGAGATGATATTGGCCAGCATCCAGACTTCCTCTGCAGGGCTAGAAATTCATAAAGGTTATTTGAAGTCTATACAAAATTTAAGAGAAAAACATTGTTTGGTGACTGGGAGGTTCAAATCCTGAGCTCTTTGTGTTTTTATATAAACAGTTGTGTACTTTTACTTTTAAAGACAAACACCTAGTCCACAGATCATTCACTGTGAATTGTTCAAACCAGAGAAACCTCCAGAAGGCTGGCCACATAAAGACAACCATTAGTAATGAGGAATGGTCTTGTGTTTAACATAACCTATCAAAAGTCAGTGTTAAAAATACAGACGTGTGTCATTGCCCCGCTGTCGGCTTTCAGTAGAACAAATCCAAACTCTTCTAAAACACAGGAATGCAGGAAGATTACTCTTGCTCCCAGAGTAATATAACCAAACAAACCACTGTCAGTCCCAGAGGGTTTTTAAAGACATGTCCATTCTATTATAACTAGCTTACTGTCTCTGCAGGGCAAGGTAAAAAATAAATAAGGAACCGTTCAGTATTTATGGAATGGACCACCGGAGGAAAATAGGGGAGGGTCATGTCTTTATTTTTTGTTGAGGGGAGGGTCATCCAACATTTTTTAGTCTGGGCGGGGGAGGGGGGGGGGGTCACCCAACTTTTGTATTCATGAAAAGAGCAAAATTTCAAAGTGGCTTGTTTGGTGCATATTTATCCATGTAGCTCTCAGTCTCATACGCAGAGTTTGCTGGGGGGGCAGGAGGAGCACTGCCCCCCTGGTGACTCAAACGGGTAATTGCATTGTTTAAAAAATGAGTGGAATAATTATGTCTGGCATGACCAGATATTTTATAAATATCTTAAATAACACAAAACAACTAAATGGTGGTAGGTACTACATCAGATTTCATATACTGCTTTAGTCAAAAAAATATTACCTGGCTGACGATGGGAGCAGCAGGACACAAAAAAACGAAAGTTACTGTTGCACTAGTCTGGACATCTTGCCGTGCCAACATTGCAATACAGGTTTCCTAAATGCCCTGTATATAAATGTGATGTCAGCTTACTAATTGATTGCGGGTTTTGTGTAGATTTGGACTTTTATCCGTTTATTCCACTTTGTTTAAACGGCGAAGTGGAGAGGCCTCGTTCACCTGTTCGGAGCTGGCTGGTGAATGTGGCGCTCGTATAGGCCTTGCTGGATACACCGTATCATTTACCTTTTTGTGGATCTACTGATCGCTGTGGATTACTTTTTTCCGTGTCATTGGATTACGGCAACGTCCAGAGAGACATCTCAACAGACTGTAGGTCGAACACTGTTTGTTCACCGTTACATTTTAGTTGAATTTAAGCGTCTGTCTATTGCGTTCCAAAACTGCCGTGCCACGATTGGATTTCATAAGGGTGAATTGTTATATTGTTACAATGTAATTTAAAATCTGCTTTAACAATAAACATATGTGTTTTGGAATATAATGTTCAGCTTCAGCAGCTTTACCTATGTGCTAAAATATACAATGACGAAGCCAAGTGACGAGTCCATAGCAACCAGTGTTGAATTGTTATTTCCCAGTGTCCTTTGCTGAATGGTCTCAATGTTTTATTGTTTTATTTCATGTGAATACTAGTTTACTAGAGGACGAACTTAGTATTTGAAGTAATGCAGTAATGCATGAAGTGTGCATTTTGTTTCCATGCTTATTGTGTTTCCACAACAATATTAGTGAGTAAATCTACTGAAATGGCCACCACACCATAACAGAGGAGTGGGATGTGTAAGATGAGAATGCAGAGGTTAACTCCTGTATGTAATGGCTGTAAAAATCAAATGGCATCTGTACTTCTTTGCTAAGTGCAAACTTGCATGCTAGGGGAGGGTCATGCCTCCTTTTCAAATCATTTTGGAGGGTCATAGGAAAATTATTACTGACAAAGGGAGGGTCAAGTCTTTTTAGGTTTGAGACCACAAAACTCCTCTGGTGGCCCCTTAATTAAATAATGAACAGTCCTTAACACTACCCTGACTTTGTCTCATGTCTCTCAGCAGTAGATCATGTACTTTTCTAAGGCTGACCAACAGTGTAAGCTTTGTTGCCAAAATATACTGTAGGCTCCCTATTAGAACCAACATGATCAAGATGTGTTATGCAACCACCATGGGCGTAAATCTGGTCTAACAGTAGGGGGGGACAATAAACATAAAATTTCGGAGGAGCAATTTTTGAAGGGGACACAAATAATACAGCCAATTATACTCGTAGAGGGCATGTGTACACAGAGGAAAGCCCTAATACTATCATTAGTGTAGCATGGAGACTGTACCACTTGATTCAATGAAAAAGCTGACTAAATTGACCAAAATATTCTTCTTTAAAACCATGTATTTATTTTTAAGTTGTTTACAATCAAGCCACAAAAATACCTTAAAACATAATGACTTATTTTCAGAAAGTGTCCCCATATCAAAGAAATACAATGCTTTTGTACACTTGTTAAATTAGCTGCTCATAATGTAAATTAGTGAGCCACTGGTAAAGCTCTTCTGCTAACCCTGACAGCCACACACCTCCAAAAATATGAACTAAGCTCAACACACTTACCTGAGACTCTCCACCTGACTGGACCTGGTCTCCCTGTTCCTCAGTTCTTTCTGTCTCCTTTGCCAGTGACATAGTGACATTATTATTTCCATAAGCACCCATTCTTATAAAGATGTTACCAAATTGTCTTAATATGAGGACTTAATGTACTTACTTGGCGTTTTGGTATAAGCCTACTGAAAAAGGATCTTATGCCTGTTTTTCATTTCTCTGTCATTTTATCTGAGCAACAACAACACAAATCTTTAACGTCAGATGTCTAAATATGAGTTAGTTTCACAGGTTCACCACGCGGTCATATTATAATTATGAAATGATCTTGCGTCCCCCACATAAATATTAGGTGTCTTCTGGGACAGAGGATATATATTTAACTGATTTGCCACTTAACTTCATATTGAGCAAAACACAACTGTAGATCTTCAATATTAACCCTAATGTCAGTTCACACACATAACACATAACACACGGCTTATCGCCATGGTAACGTTAGTTGTAGTGGATGCATTTCTAACCAACAAGCTATTAAACAAGCTAGGCTACATTATATTACACTAACATAGCGAACATTTTGTCATGACTAATTCATTAATTACTCAGCATCATTTCTATTTGAGAAAAGAACAACTTCATCTGATGTTTAATGTGAATAAAATAGTCTTGAACCGCCTACTTACTACAATCCTGTCACTACCGATGTGACTGTGAGTCGAGTGCAGATCCTAACATACAGCAGGCAGTGGACCAAACCACTGTGAGGCAAGGGAGGGGGAACTCAAAATGTTTCTAAACTTAAAAAGCATTTTATGGGGTTTATATTGTTTTACTATTAAATACAAATCTGAAACAAAATTGTCTAGGTGGAACACTCTTCTTTTAGAGAATAGATGAAACCACAATCTTTTTTTTATATGAATGAAAAAGTTCAATCATAGGTTAAATTTGCCAGCCAATCAGATCCACTTTAATGCTCAGCTGGAGTGCCAGGTAACCAGGCAAAGCGTGGGTGGGCAGTTTTTACTAATTACTTAATTGGTAACCTATCAAGTCTGCTAGGAAGTTGTCTTTGGTTTCTATCATCTTATATGCAAATCAAACTCAAAGTGTGTGTTTTCTCAGCCATATCATATAAGAGGCACCAGAACCATCAGAGCGCAGTGTTTATTGTTTCCAGTGTACAGATACTGTCGTAGCTGCACCTGCTCATGGCGACACTCAATACTCAGGCTACCAGCAACTACAGCATGGTAAGTCTTATACTAACACATACAATATTGAAGTTGTGCTGAATGTGTTAGGCTCTGAACCTAACATTCTTCCTATTGAATCTGTTGTTGAAAATTGTCACAATTCCAAATCATAGAACACTGTTTCTATTATGACTCACGTTTGTTTAATTTCCTTCATACTTCCCTTCCTTTCTCCTCTCTATTCCTCTATCCTTCCTTCTCTGTTTTGTACTGTTCTGTCCACCCATTCCCTCTTCTCTTCAGGTGCCACCTTGTACAAAGATCACTGAAGTGCTCGAGATGTACTACCTGTCACCGTCTTATGGCATCGAGTTCTGCATTGGTTTTCCTGGCAACTTTGTGGTTGTACTTGGTTACATATTTTGTTTGCAGCAGTGGCAGAGCTGCAATATTTACCTCTTCAGCCTGGCAGTCTCCGACCTAATTTTCCTCTGCACTCTGCCACGTCTTGCGTACCTCTATGCAAACAAACAATCAGAGACCAGTCCCCATGCTTGCGTTATCAACCGCTATGTACTGCATGTAAATCTTTACTCGTCCATCCTGTTTATGGTTTTGCTAAGCATGGACCGCTTCCTGCTCATAAGATATCCAACACGGGACCACTACCTGCTGAGGCCACAATCAGCCTTGATCGTAACAGGGCTGAGCTGGCTAGCTGTCAATGTGGAAATTGCTCCAATGATATCACTGATGATCCAAGACCTCCAGAGCGGAAACTGGAGTCGTTGCAAGGATTTTGCCAGCCTGGAAGGAAACTTCAATACATTGGGCTACAGCCTGGGACTAACCCTGATTGGTTACGTTCTCCCTGTGCTTGGACTTTGTGGTTTCTCCTACCAAATTGCACATCTGCTCCGTGTCCAGGAAAGGGCTGTCCAGAACAGGACAACATCATACAAGAGGCCTTTAAGGGTTGTTGTAATGGCTGCAGTAATTTTTCTGATTCTCTACACTCCATACCATGTGCTGAGAAATGTCAGAATAGCATCTAATGAGGCCTGGGCAGGGCTTTGTACAAAGAAGTACATACAGGGCCTGTACATCCTGACCCGACCGTGGGCCTTCTTGCACAGTGTCATCAACCCTGTCTTCTACTTCCTCATGGGTGACAAGTTCAGAGAGCTCCTATTCGCCAAGCTCAGAAAGCTGGGCAGAATGAAAGAGCGGCAAAGAGGGCCAGACTGAAAACATTCAACACATATCCCTATGAGACACACATCAACATAGTGCAACCAAACACGTGGGCCACCTCTATCTTTACATGTATTTTGTTAAGGTTTTATGCTTTACTTTATTTCTGCTGTGTTTTAATTACCTCCACCCATGGAGGTTATGTTTTCAGTTTGGCTTGTCCGTTGTTTGTTGGTTTGTTTGTTTGTCAGCAGGATTACGTAAAAACTACTGGCACGATTTTATGAAACTTGGTGGAAGGGTGTAGCAAAGAATCCAAAGAAGAACCCATTTCATATTGGAGCGGATCTGAATCACAGGGCATTTGGGCTGCATTTATGTGGTGTCGGAATAATTTTCCATAATGACCATTTCCACATATATTACATCACATCCAAATAAGTATCACAATTTTAAAGTAACTGTGTGGGCATAACTTGCACTGTACTGTGGTGATGTTCCACTTTTCTGCTTTAAATGCTAAATAATGCTGACATTTTCACCCAGTAAAAGCCTTTTTTTACTACTAACGTTAAAGGCAGTGATAATGAAGCTGTAGCTCTGGTTTCACTAAAGAACAGAATGGTGTTGTGTGAGGTTCGTGAAGTGTTCTAATGTGTCCGCATGTGCATAGTAGTATATCGTTCTTTATTTTAAGATGTAATCCTGCTAATAATCCCCATTTTTACTAAATGTATCGGTAATATGATTGTGTCTTTTTTGTTTGTAACTTTAACAAAATAGATTTCTAATAATTTCTCCCCAAGCCTGATTATATGTGATATAAGACATGTTTAGATATCCATAAAGTGGAACTGATGCAAAGTTAGCTTTCATGTTTACAAAGTAAAGTAACATTAAATAACTGATAAACATAATTAAAGATGTATAAACAATTTTAACATAATAATTCAGTTAAAGGCCAGAGCCTATTTTTATATTAATGCACTGTTTAAGCATGAGTATGTATGTGCAGAATGGTTGCTGTTTGTATTCGTATCTGTATTTGTTGAAAAAGCATAATTATTTGTAGTCAGATGAAACTGGAGGTGGATGTTTTGTCATTTATACTACTATTTTTGGGATGTTAGTGCATTACAGTCTGCCTTTTACTGTATTACTCTTAAATGTAATAAAATATAATTTAACTAATAATGAATGGCTGATACTTGTATTTTCTATTGGGAAGTTAATTATTTGTGAGAAAATAAACAATATTTGGGAGATGATTTGAAGCATTTCTTTTTTTATCTTTAAATATTCATTATAATTTAAATTAAAGGGTAATCAGGGTGTTTTGTGTTTTTTGTCAGAAGACTAAAATTTTAATGCAAAGCTGATCAGAAGCCAGCTCTTACTATTTGGATGTATGGGCTTTTCATCAGCACCATAATTTAGTCGTACTTCAGATAGATTTCAAATAAAAAGTGTTGAATTTCAATTCCATTACAGTACAAGCAATACCAAAATATAAAAATGAGCAATGTCCTAATGGTTTATGATGTAAAATCCTTCCATCCCCATCTCGAAATAAACTTCCATTGTGAAAATGGTGTTGCAGTATGTTCATTTAGCCTGTTGTTAGGACACAACATATTTCAATAAAGCTTGTTTATAGTGTTGGTTGGTCTCATTTATTGAAACCTTTTAAGATATCCTTCAATTCTAATGTACATTTCTAGAGTTTATTCCATGAAAGCCTCATTAATATTGGACTCAATATCAAGTCAATGATCTTTCATCAAACACACATAACTTCATCGGGCTTTAATGCAGCAGATAGCGTCAAGTGCTTTCTTTCAGCCATGACTAATCACACCATGCTTAATCCCTCATTTCATTTACATTGGCATCTCTGCTGGAATGAGCAAAGAAAATAAGCAATGGTGATATATTGGGCTGCATACTATGTGTGCGTTTCAAGTTTTAATATAAAAGCCAGAGTAGTTGTATTGCAACAGAACTATGAGAATATATATAATATCAATGAGAAAAGCAGCAGAAAGGTTTATGTGAGGATGAATACAAAACCTAAAGCTCTATTCTACATATAATGTGACATCCTCAGGTGATATTTTTTTGGGAAGATATTGCAATTCAGACAACTGTGGCCATTGAGGCAACAAGGGCATTACAGGGCACTTGGTCTCTTTATAGAGGTTTTTAGGTAGGTTGCTGTATGTTAAACCTATGGTTTCTTAAAGGAAATACTTATTCTATGCAGTGATAATGTTGTGGCAATACAATGTATACAGTATGTGAACAATAAAATGAGTCATCATCATTAGTCTGCGACTCAAAATTAATGATGAAAATAAATCTACCTTGACTGGCTTTGGTTTAACTTAAAAATGTTAATGCATTGTACAATGTTTTAATCAGATTTAAACCAAGCAATTGAAATAGGTGAATATTAATAATGAGAAATATTTTGCAGATCTACACAATTCTACTTCCATTCTGAAATAAAATATATTCTATTGCATTTAAAGGTATAACAAGTGTGCAAACAGGGATGGCTAGTTCTAATGAATACTGCACGAACAATTCTATCCTTTCTACATGGCCAAACTATGGATATGATAATCTAATGGTTAACACAGTGTACTTATTTTTGTCGCCACAATGTGGTTAATACAAGGCTAGACGCAGGCACACACACACACACCATCACACACTAGTCGTTGCTCTGTAAACTATAAAACATGGCCATAGCTTGGACAATGTTGCCATCTCCTGGCGTTATTTTGCAATTGCTGAAAAGCTACAGCTTATGTTAAAGATGATGCAGGTGATGAAGATGATGATTATGTATATTGTTATAATTTTTTATTTATTTATTATTATTATAAAGTAGAATAAACTGTTTGAAAAGTGATTTTGCCAATACATTGACAGCACAATTCTCAAAGGCGTAAAGTAAGGCAATAAAACAAACATACATTAAGAGACAAATCTGTGTGTAATGTGTGCAACAACATAGTGAAAAATTCCCCCTTGCAAGATTAATAAAGTATACATTATTATTATTATAAATAATTATAGCTGCTCCCCAGGCAGAGGTCGGGGCCAAGCCATTTAAACTCGCAGGGAAGGTGTTCAAAGAACAATGGCTGATTTTGTACAAGATGTGACATTTTGACCGTTGAGCTTTGAATTCGCAATCTTTGGATCCATAGGCAAACACTGATCTCAGTGAGCCATTGCCATAGTTATTGAAGTTATATTTTATTGAGTCAGCCTGGGTTGACTCAATAACATGATTTTCATAAACTGCCAGTAGACTGATTGTTAATCAGAATCAGGTGTGTTAATGCAGACACACATTTAAAATACATAGGACAGTTGTCCACACCACAAAGTCTAATTAGATACATGTATAATCATCTTGCAACACCAGGTGCTCAAACTCAGAACCATTGAGGCCATAGGCCGTTTCTGATCTCAGGGAGCTATAATCTGGGTGATGTCACAAGTGGCATCGCAGTGCCTAGTAGACAAGGAGCAGGGTTGCATGAAAATGCAGAATTTTAAGCTACTGTAAAAAAGTAATTTCTTATTAGAAAATTCTGAGAATTTTTGTACTTGGTTAATACAACATTGAGATGCCTGTAATTTATTTTCACAAGGATCAATAAATGCCAAACTGATGTTTAAGGATGCTGTATTTTGCATTGACTGCAAGGAGTAGATGAGGACACAATAAAAACAATAATTAAAGTTCACTTTTTGAGAAAAAATTCTGAAATTTTACACACCAAATCTACAGTGATCTTCGGATGTTGTGATTTTTTCCATGGATTTCAAAGATTTAGTTTAGAAGAAATTGCAGTATTTGTTTACACTACTGTATTCAGTAAAACTAAATTTTTGATATATCAAATATCTGAATGGCAAATTTGTGGAGGACAGTCTGGAGATGAAAGTTGCCCAACTTTGGTGTCAATTGAAACAAAAATGTGGGAGGAGATAGGTTTAAGAAGTTTTGCATTTTTTGCAAAAAGTAGAGTGATGGACTTCAAAATTGCCACAAGGTAAAAGCAGAGTATAGTTTCTGCTCTATTGGGGCTACAGCTTGGCATAAGTTGCAACGTTGTAGCATGTACGGCTGATTTGTTATGAATTTTTAAAATTTGTAATTTGAAATGGCTGTTGTAGCGCCACCATAATAATAAATAACTGGATTATAGTGATATTTCAAACTAATTAGTTTCTTTAATTAGTATCACACATGTCTCCAATCTTGTAATCAGTCATTCAGCCTATTTAAATCGAGAAAAGTAGTCACTGTGCTGTTTGGTATCATTGTGTACACCACACTGAACATGGACCAGAGAAAGCAAAGGAGAGAGTTGTCTGAGGAGATCAGAATGAAAATAATAGACAAGCATAGTAAAGTTAAAGGCTACAAGACCATCTCCAAGCAGCTTGATGTTCCTGTGACAACAGTTGCAAATATTTTTAAGAAGTTTAAGGTCCATGGAACTGTAGCCAACCTCCCTGGGCGCGGCCGCAAGAGGAAAATCGACCCCAGATTGAACAGAAGGATAGTGCGAATGGTAGAAAAAGAACCAAGGATAACTGCCAAAGAGATGCAAGCTGAACTCCAAGGTGAAGGTATGTCAGTTTCTGATCGCACCATCCGTCGCTTTTTGAGCGAAAGTGGGCTCTATGGAAGAAGACCCAGGAGGACTCCACTTTTGAAAGAAAAACATAAAAAAGCCAGACTGGAATTTGCTAAAATTAATATTGACAAGCCACAATCCTTCTGGGAGAATGTCCTTTGGACAGACGAGTCAAAACTGGAGCTTTTTGGCAAGTCACATCAGCTCTTTGTTCACAGACGAACAAAATGAAGCTTTCAAAGAAAAGAACACCATACCTACAGTGAAACATGGAGGAGGCTCGGTTATGATTTGGGGCTGCTTTGCTGCGCCTGGCACAGGGTGCCTTGAATCTGTGCAGGGCACAATGAAATCTCAAGACTATCAAGGCATTCTGGAGCAAAACGTACTGCCCAGTGTCAGAAAGCTCTGTCTCAGTCGCAGGTCATGGGTCCTCCAACAGGATAATGACCCAAAACACACAGCTAAAAGCACCCAAGAATGGATAAGAACAAAACATTGGACTATTCTGAAGTGGCCTTCTATGAGTCCTAATCTGAATCCTATCGAACATCTATGGAAAGAGCTGGAACTTGCAGTCTGGAGAAGGCACCCATCAAACCTGAGACAGCTGGAGCAGTTTGCTCAGGAAGAGTGGGACAAACTACCTGTTAACAGGTGCAGAAGTCTCATTGAGAGCTACAGAAAACGTTTGATTGTAGTGATTTCCTCTAAAGGTTGCCTCTAAAACCTAACAAAATATTAGGTTAGCAGTCCCATCATTTTTGTCCATGCCATTTTCATTTGTTTTCTTATTTACAATATTATGTTGAATAAAAAATCAAAAGCAAAGTCTGATTTCTATTAAATATGTAATAAACAATGGTGGATGCCAATTACTTTTGTCAGTTTCAAGTTTGTTTCAGAGAAAATTGTGCATTCTTCACTTTTTGTAGAGGGGTACCAACAAATTTGAACGTGTGTGTGTGTGTGTATATATATATATATATATATATATATATATATATATATATATATATATATATATATATATATAGGACCTCACAGTGGCTTTTGATAAAGTGAACCATGCAGTCCTCCTCTCTCGGCACTTAAATGGTTTAGCTCCTATTTGGCAAATAGGAGCTTCTCTGTCATGATTAGTGATCCTCGTCATCTGCTCCTTTCTCTTGTGGTGTACCTCAGGGTTCAATTCTTGGCCCCATCCTGTTTTCTTTATGTATGTTGCATTTAGGAGCTATTATAAGCAAGCACAACCTGTCATTTCATTGTTATGCAGATGATTTGCAAATGTATTTGCCTATGAAAGCAAATGACAGTGTCGCACTAAACTCCCTGGTTAGTTATATTAATGATAAGTCGTGGCTTTCACAAAACTTTCTTAATAATCAAAACCTATTTGTTTAAAATGGCTTTTAATACGTAGTAGACAAATTCCCTCTCCTGTTTCTATGTAACCTTTTCTGATTTTACTGTTTTCTATGTTTCATTCTTTTTATTGTATGATATGTTTTATTCTTGGTTCCTGATGTAAAGCACTTTGGATACCTGCTGGTTGCTGTAAAGTGCTATATAAATAAATGTTGATTGATTGAAGTATAAACGTTGAAATTTACTGATAATGTAAGGATGTAAGAAACAAATGTGATATGGAACACAACAGGGTAATCAAAATGAAATGAAGGATAAGACTGTGGTATGATCAGAAAAAAAGGTTGAGCTACAAGCGCTTCTCCGGAGAAAACACTTGGTGGTCCTTGACCAACTGGTGTACTATGAGATAGAGTGTTGTCCTTCAACAAAAAGATAGGCGGTTCGATTCCCTGACTCTGGCGGCATGTCAAAGTGTCCTTGAGAAAGACAATGAACCCCAAGTTCTTCCTTGGAGTGAGTCAGTGTGTGTGTCCCCAAATGTGCAGTACAGCAGTGGGGGCGGGGAGTTCCTGCATCCGTAGAACTAGAAGGCTCATTGATTGCGGTTCACCGTCTACCTCTGTCATATGTGTTGGGATTTCATGGGTATTTCAAAGATGTTTTGTCAATATTAATAAAGTTATGAATATGTGTATTCATAACCCCACCAATATGACCAATAAAAACGGGGCACCACCCTGGAAATCAGGGACCAATAATCAAACTGTGAAACAGTCTCTTTAGGTGGTGCTCCTTTTAAAGTACAGATCTTAACTTGGTTAATCTATCTGGTATTCTTTAAAGGAACAAAAGGAAGGGTGAAGCCAAGCAACTTCCTGTTTAACCAGCTTATTACAATAAGTACACAAATAATCACAGACAACTACTATTTACGGTATAACAGAATGTATTTAACTTCAAAATTGTCAATGGCCAATCAATAATCCTTTGATATTTATATAATATATATAACCAATATACCCTTTTTAAACAACAAAACAAAAGCGAGGAGGAGGGGGTGTTGAAATGTAGTCTAGTTCAAAGACTACAAAAATGGCTACTCCTGTGAGCTGCACAAAACTATTTGGCCTCAAGAGGGCGGTAGTGGTGCTGGGTACAGTGCTGTGTGGCTAGAGCAAGCCGGTTAGAGACGTATTGCAGACCAAAAGAACACACTAGCTATTTTGCTATGGGCTAGCTGTTTAGCTATTCACGCACATGTTTGCGCGCTTGTGTGTGTGTGTGTGTGTGTGTGTGTGTGTGTGTGTGTGTGTGTGTGTGTGTGTGTGTGTGTGTGTGTGTGTGTTTGTGTGTGTGAGGTTAGTGAAAGAAGAAAGGAGAAAGAAAGAGACACACTTAGATCTTAGTTATCGATAATGACCAGCCCTCTCAGTCACTCAGGTCTGGACCAACGTGAAATTAGTGCAGACTCTGAGAATTTCGTCTGACTGAGGGGACGTTCATTATAACCACTCTGGTGCGCTAAACAGCTGATTCTCCGCTGGGATAACACGGCTCCGCCGGTCTACACAGACCGCAGGGTGGCGTTCTCGTCGCATTTACAGCCTGAACAAGCTACATATTCAACACAACATATCAACAAATGCACCGTGATCAGAGTACATTCACAGAAATAGATTTGACTCGGCGGTCACAATCATAGACTAATAAATCAAATGCGTACCCGTTGTGCTTATCAATCGATCACATTAACGGTAAACAATGGCAACATTAGCCTCTACACATTAATAAAACACATTATTCCTCTGCCCAGAAAACCTTAAGCCTTCTTACTCTGTTCAGACACTCTAGCCTCAGCCAACCTATGAATACTATGAACTGTTTCTCATTTCCAGGAATGCTTGGACTTTGATACTATCAGTTTAACCCTTTCTCCTATGAACTGTACGGTCCTTGGTTGCTCCAAAGATCGGGACTCAACCGCTCTTCAGAGCAAAAAGGGGGACTGTTGGAACCATCCAGTAGTGGATTAAACATGATCTTTTTCAAACAAAGGATTTTCAGCCAACATGTGCTCAGAATGGACTGAACACACAGTAAGAAGGCTTAAGGTTTTCTGGGCAGAGGAATAGTGTGTTTTATTAATATGTAGAGGCTAATGTTGCCATTGTTTACTATTAATGTGATTTGCGATTAATAATGTTCTACTGGTGCACGTCTGTTTATTAATCTGATCTGACTGTCGAGTCCAATCTATTTTCTGTGAATGCACTCTGATCGCGGTGCACGATTGATTTGTTGTGTTGAATATTGCAGCTAGCTTGTTAAAACGGTAATTGCTACCTGCTAACTCCCCTTTCACAGAGTTTTAGTTATTGTACTGAGAGAGACAATCAGGTTTTTTCCAAAATGTATTTCTTTTTCTAAGGGACTTTCTTTCCTCTTTCACTAACACACACACACACACACACACACACACACGTACGGACATACACACACCCAAGTGAACAGCGAGTCACGTATGTCGAATAGCTACACAGCTAGCACATAGCGAAGTAGCTAGTGTGTCCCTCTTTGTCAGCAACTAGACCTGTTTGAGTCGTGATTCACTCAGATCTTTAACCCAAGTGTTTAAATTGACTCACGAATCGCGAATGTCTAGAATCATTAACCCGGTTCAGTTGAGTCATACTACAATTCAATCTAAAATGATAACAGCACCACACACAAACCTCTTGCAACATTAGCTTCTACTATGCTAGCCATCTTAGCTGCAAAAAGCTTTATAACTTACAATTTCATAGGCAACAGCAACTCCACAAGTCAACTCAAGAGCCTGAGTGAGCAGAGAGACAGTCCCGACTTGCAGACTCAGAGCCGGAAGCTCGCAGACCATGGGATTCACGAGTCAACGAGGGCTCGTGAGTTGTCGGGGATTCATGAGTTGTCGGGTGATTCATGAGTTGTCGGTGATACATGAGTTCTCGTGCGAATCAGCCGGCTATATGAGTGGATCTGATTCAGACGAGCGAGTGAAGTCTCTCCTTGTGTTGAGAGTAAAGCAAATCCACAACAAAAGTAATTCTTTCACTTCTGAAATAACATACAATGTTCTGCACATAGCCTAGCTAGGCCTACTGTAGGTTTTGGTGTATAAATGTAGTATGTTAAATGCAATTAGGTCGAGCAGACAGTCCGAAACATTACAAGCTCGCCTCGGCTCGGCTCGCAGACAATTCATGAGTTACCGACAACTCACGAGTCCTCGATGACTCATGAGTTGTTGATGACTCGTGAGTTCTCGTGGGAGTCCATCAATCCCGCGCATCAGCCGAATCAGCCAGCTACGTTGTTATGAGTGGATCTGATTCAGACGAACGAGTGAAGTCTCTCGTTGAGCTCAGGGTAAAGCAAATAAACAACAAAAGCCATTCTTTCACTTCTGAAATAACATACAATGTTCTGCACGTAGCCTAGCTAGGCCTACTGTAGGTTTGGTGTATAAATGTAGTATGTTAAAATGCAATTAGGGCGAGGAGACAGTCCGTAAGCTCACCTCGCCGACAACTCATGTTTTTTTGGTCTTCAAAAAACTTTATTATTCAAGTACAGATACACATACACATTGAAAACATTAAATGCATACATACATACATGAAAAAGGAGCGCATGGAATTTACATTAAAGGGGTCGTAAGTCATTGTGAATGTTCAGAGTCTGGATTGCTTTCTTATTTGTCAGTCCTATTAAAGTTTCAAAATATAATTTCATGTCATTTTTAAATGAATATTCGGTTTTCTTTAAGATCATTTACATTCATGGATATAACGTTTTCCAAATAAAATTAAAAGATTCTAAATGACAACATGGCATTTTATCCAAATCAAAAGCTCGCCTTGGATGTAGCGTACAATACTGACTCAAGAGACTCAAGTGACTCGCACAACCCGGATCAGTTTAGTGAGTGACTCAGAATAACCCGAATCCTTAAAAGGACACGAGTTTGCCAGACCTATCAGCAACACGTTAGTTTGAAAGCTAACTGACTAGCTTAGTCACGTGGCGTTGCAACGCAGCCCATTACCGCCTCTTGAGCCTAAATAGCTTTTGTGCAGCTAACACATAGCCTAGCTTCAATGAGCTAAGAGTTAATCTGGGCGTGACCGTGCATCACCCCCCCTACTCCTCACACTCTCTCTCTCTCTCTCTCTCTCTCTCTCTCTCTCTCTCTCACACACACACACACACACACACACAGACATACACCCAGATCACATGCTGGCTTGCTTTTGCTTTGTTTTTGTTGAAGTTGAAAAAGGGTATATTGGTTTTAATTGATCGAAGGATTATTGATTGGCCATTGATGATTTTGAAGTTATTAAATGCTACTATACTTTAAATAGCAGTTGTCTGTGATTATTTGTGTACTTATTGTAATAAAAAGCTGCTTTAACAGGTCATTGCTTGAATTCACCCTTCCTTTTGTTCCCTTAGAGAATACCAGATAGATTAACCAATTTAAGATCTGTATTTTAAAGGGAACACCACCTAATGAGACTGTTTCACAGTTTGATTATTGGTCCCTGATTTTCAGGGTGGTGCCCCCTTTTGATTTTTTGTTGATTTGATAAAGTAAAAAATATCTATATTCATAACTTTATTAATATTGATAAAACATATTTGATAATTTGCCAAAAATTAAATCTGCACACCTACAAATTCCCAACATATGTCAAAAAGTGGTCATCGGCCATAAACTGATTGCTGTCTACAATCCACGCAAATACAATCTCAGCTGTAGCGGCTTCTCCAGCAAGCTGAACCAGGCTCCTTTCCTCCCTCCCTCGCCCGGGCCACATCACTACCTGGATGTGTGATGGATACAATAGATGAAAAAATATCTAGATGAACCGCAGCCGAGCCTGATTGAACCACACGTATAGTTAAAGAAGTTGTGGGGAAAAATATACTGGGAACCAAGCAATCAAACCTTTCTGAACAGGCACGCACTCCAAATGGGCACTGAACTAGTTCTAGTGAAATAGCCACAGTTTTTCCCACACAATTACTCAGATTCTATTTGTGGTGGTAGCTGACCAGTTATCAAGCAAGCAAGCTAACATTAGCCAGCAGCTAAAACCAAGATATCACAATATATTTCACGTCATAGGCTCCTCTCAGATTTTTTCACCACTGGGGGTAAAAGGTGTTGTTGTACTCCATGCACCTGGAAGACTTACTTCATGGGTGTCCATTATTGCTGTGAGTGTTGATAGCACCAGGGTGGCACTAGGGTTTGTGCTGGCTGGGTTAGGGTTGCTGTAGGCTAGCTATGGCCATGGCCCTGGGGGTGCTTTCCGCTCTCATCCTGACAAAGTTTCTTAGCAGCAGGAAATGAGGCAGATGCTAGCTTACTTAGCATTAGATTAGTCAACTACCAATACAGCTGTGGCAAATTTAAATATGGGTTAGCTTAGTGCTAGTCTCGCATTGCCAGACCTTACTCTGGATACACCCATCATGTGCTCTAGGATAGGTAAAAAAAACAACACTCTGGGTTGTTTGCATTTCTTTGAACCAATCGCAATCATCTTGGGAGCACTAAGCTCTGGACGAAGCAGCGGTGGATCTGCAATAGTTTCAGGAAGGAACTTGCTTTGGTGGAACATGTGCACACCACAAAAGAAAACCCCACTTAGAATATTAAATTAATATAACTGTTCACACAATACAATAACTTGAGCTATTTAAATTAGCTGGATACATGGTTAAACGTAATTTGTTCAGACCAGTGTGTCTCCGTGTATACTTAGTCCATAGCAGGTCTGCCTTTTTGCACGATCCAAATTTTCTTCAAAACTTGCCATTTTCAGCGTGTAGCTTGCAAGCCCTCTCCGGAAACCATCACCTTATTGTGGTGAAGAAGTTTGTGTGTCCCTATGAACCTGAGGGCTGTGTTGTCTGGAGCTTGGTGCTCCTGGTAGGGTCTCCCTTGGCAAAGTGGTTTCAGGTGAGGGGCCAGACAAAGAATGGTTCATAAACCCCTATGAGTCATCGAGGAAGAGGTGAAGTTATCCTGCCCGGAGGAAGCCCGGGGCCCCCGTCTGGAGCCAGGCCCAGATGGAGGGCTCGTCAGTGAACCAGTGGGCCAGGTTTGCCACGGAGCCCGGTCGGGCATGAAAAAGCAACGCAGCACCTCCCTCTCCAACCCATGTGCCCACCGCCTGAGTGAGGAACCGCTAGGGGCGGGTGCGCTGCCACACGGGTGGCAGTGAAGGTCAGGGGCCTCTATGGACCAGACCTGGGCAGCAGAGGCTGGTCAGGTGGAACATCACCTCTCTGTGGGGAATGGAGCCGGAACTTGTGTGGGAGGTGGAGCGCTACCAATTAGATCTGGTGGGGCTTACCTTTACGCACAGTCTTGGTTCTGGAACCATACTCCTGGATAGGAGATGGACTCTTTTCTTTTCCGAAGTTGCCCAGGGTGTGAGGCGCCGGGCGGGTGTGGGGATACTCACAAGCCCCCGGCTGAGCGCCGCTACATTGGAGTTCACCCCTGTGGACGAGAGGGTTGCCTCCCTACGCCTGCGGGTTGGGGGGGGGGGGGATGCTGACTGTTTTTTGTGCATATGCACCAAAAAAAAGCTTGGAGTATTCGGCCTTCTTGGAGACCTTGAATGGAGTCCTGCATGGTTCTCCACAGGGGGACTCCATAGTTCTGCTGGGGGACTTCAACGTGCACGTGGGCCATGATGGAGACACATGGAGAAGCGTGATTGGGAGGAACGGCCTCCCTGATCTAAATCCGAGTGGTTGTTTGTTGTTGGACTTCTGTGCTAGTCATGGATTGTCTATAACGAATGCCATGTTTAAACATAGGGATGCTCATAAGTGTACTTTATACCAAAGCACCCTAGTCCAAAGGTCAATGATCGATTTTATAATCGTTTCATCTGATCTGAGGCCGTATGTTTTGGATACTCGGGTGAAGAGAAGGGCAGAGCTGTGAACCGATCACCATCTGGTGGTGAGTTGGGTCAGGGGGTGGGGAAAGACTCTGGACAGACCAGGTAAGCCCAAACGGGTAGTGCGGGTAAATTAGGAACGTCTGGAGGAGGCCCCTGTCCGACAGACTTTCAACTCAAACCTCCGGTGGAGCTTTTTGTGCTTCCCTGTGGAGGCTGGGGGCATTGAATCCGAGTGGACGATGTTCAAAGTTTCCATTGCTGAAGCTGTGACGCGGAGCTGTGGTTTTAGGTTCTTAAGTGCCTCAAGGGGCGGTAACCCATGAACACCGTGGTGGACACCGGTGGACAGCGAAGACGTCCGACTGAAGAAGGAGTCTTTCCGGGATATGTTATCCCGGAGGACTCCAGAGGCAGTTGCAGTGTACCGAAGGGCGGGAAGAGCTGCAGCCTCTGCCATGAAAGAGGCAGAGCAGCAGGTGTGGGAGAAGTTCGGAGAAGACATGGAGAAGGTGCTTCTGGAAAACCATTCGCCACCTCAGGAGGCGGAAGTGGGGAACCATCCAAGCTGTGTACAGTAAGGATGGGACACTGTTGACCTCAACTGAGGAGTTAATAGGGTGGTGGAGGGAGCACTTTGAGGAACTCCTAAATCCAACTAATACGCACTCTATGTCAGAGGCAGAGCTGGAGGATGATGGGGGATTGTCGTCAATTTCCCTGGTGGAAGTTGCTGAGGTAGTCAAACAACTCCACAGCAAAGCCCCAGGGATTGATGAGATCCATCCAGAAATGCTAAAAGCTCTGGGTGTGGAGGGGCTGTCTTGATTGACATGCCTCTTCAACATTGCGTGGTAGTTTGCGACAGTACCTAAGGAGTGGCAGGCAGGGGTGGTGGTTCCCCTGTTCAAAAAGGGGGACCAGAGGGTGTGTGCCAATTACAGGGGTATCACACTTCTCAGCCTCCCTGGTAAAGTCTACTCAAAGGTGCTGGAAAGGAGGGTTTGGCCGAAAGACGAACCTCGGGTTGAAGAGGAACAATACTCCTGTCCTGGTCGTGGAACAACGGACCAGCTCTTTACTCTCGCAAGGATCCTGGAGGGAGCCTGGGAGTATTAGTACTACATGTGTTTTGTGGATCTGGAAAAGGCATATGACCGGGTCCCCCGGGAGATACTGTGGGAGATGCTGCAGGAGTATGGGGTGAGGGGGTCCCTTCTCAGGGCCATCCAATCTCTGTATGACCAAAGCGAGAGCTGTGTCCGTTTCAGGTGAGAGTTGGCCTCCGCCAGGGCTGCACTTTGTCACCAATCCTTTGTCGAAAAGGATATCGAGGCGTAGTTGGGGTGGGGAGGGGTTGCAGTTCGGTGGGCTGGGGATCTCATCGCTGCTCTTTGCAGATGATGTGGTCCTGATGCTATCATCGGCCAGCGACCTTCAGCACTCACTGGATCGGTTCGCAGCCGAGGGTGAAGCGGCTGGGATGAGAATCAGCACCTCTAAATCTGAGGCCATGGTTCTCAGCAGGAAACCGATGGAGTGCCTACTTCAGGTAGGGAATGAGTCCTTACCCCAAGTGAAGGAGTTCAAGCACCTTGGGGTCTTGTTCACGAGTGAGGGGACAATGGAACTGGAGATTGGTTGGAGAACCGGGGCAGCGGGTGCGGTATTAGATTCAATTTATCGCACCGTTGTGACGAAAAGAGAGCTGAGCCAGAATGCAAAGCTCTCGATCTACCGGACAATTTTCGTTCCTACCCTCACCTATGGTCATGAAGGCTGGGTCATGACCGAAAGTACGAGATCCAGGGTACAAGCGGCCGAAATGGGTTTCCTCTGGAGGGTGGCTGGTGTCTCCCTTAGAGATAGGGTGAGAAGCTCAGTTATCCATGAGGAGCTCGGAGTAGAGCCGTTACTCCTTTGCGTCGAAAGGAGCCAGTTGAGGTGGTTTGGGCATCTGGTAAGGATGCCCCCTGGGTGCCTCCCTAGGGAGGTGTTCCAGACATGTCCAGCTGGCAGGAGGCCTAGGGGAAGACCCAGGACTAGGTGAATAGATTACATCTCCAACCTGGCCTGGGAACGCCTCGGGATCCCCCAGTCGGAGCTAGTTAATGTGGCTCAGGAAAGTGAAGTTTGGGGTCCCCTGCTTGAGCTGCTGCCCCCACGACCCGACCCCGGATAAGCGGACGAAGATGGATGGATGGATGGATTGCAAGCTCGAGCTCGGGATTTTGAGAACAGCAACACACAGAGAGCGAAAGGTGAGGGACATCTGAAGTCAGGCTTTATCCTGGAAATGTACTTCCATTGATTCAGACTAGCCCAGTGCTGTTATTTGAGGTCAAAATAATAATACTGGAAATAAAATTTGAGGGTGTTGAACATTCTTGTACCCTTATAACATTACTGTAGGCCTACAGTTTTGTCACCAAGCAATAGCATTAGAAACTTGTCAACATAGCACATTGTAATAAGTTGGATCGATATTGTAAGATTTACAATTACTCTCAAAAGTATCACCTGGGGTTTCCTATGTTTTGCCGGAAGTTAGAGCAACTAGACGAGTCAAAGGTCATATGAAGCTATTGACAGGCGACCAAATGACACACTATGTCATCATTAAAATTACAGATTTATCTAGGTTTAACAATTGTTGGAAACATTTGGGATAATGGAAGTACACATCATATATAACATAGGTATAGTCGACATTTTAAGGCAGAAATATTACAAAGTATATCTTTAAAGCTGTAATAAATAATCAAGGTTACAAAATATAATGTTGACCCTTGCTAAGCCAATTAATTGCAATTTATATAATTAATTTTATGGATATAAGCTTTTACTTTTTGACACACACTAAACATTCTACATACATACATTGTTTATTTGGATTATGATTAAATTAGATAAGTGTGTTGTTTTAAGTCTACATGGTAAGTTTACCATCTGAAGAAACTCTTCAAATGGTTTTTATTTCTGTCTAAGGAAAACATTTGTGATTTCAATAATCACCTTGTGATTGCACTAAGAATAGTGTTAGATTGGGTTAGGTTAGGTTAGGTTTTTAGATTTTATTCTCTCCAATATCAAACTAAGCGAAGCTGGTACATAACTTTTGATTTGATTTATTATTTATCTCGAACAATCAACAATGTTGCAAAAGAAAACAAAACAAATTAAACTTTGCTGTAGTCTTGCCCAAAAATGTGAGTGGCTTGTTGTGAAAGAGGTGAGATCCCCTTCCAAGTCAAAATTAATTAATTTCCAACACAACACCTGGTGAGCTCCTGTTTCATAGCCTCAGGCCCTAGCTCTCATCAGTCCTGTTGGAAACACTTGCTTGTCTTTGCTTGCCCAGCTGGCCCCTTGTTCCCCCACAACCCCCTGGGTAAAAGGTAAATTGGCAGGTTTAGGATGAAGCCATGATACCACCTCCATAATACACAATAACAAGCTTTTGTGTTTCCAAGGTGTGTTACGCTTCAGTGCGTGCTATTTAATTACATGTTCACAAACAAAACACACCACACACACAAACACATACACACTCATGCATACCTCTCCATATGGTGCACATCCCAAACATTCAATCAGGTCTTTCGTTTTTTTTGTTTTTGTAGCTACTCCAATATTTTATGTACCATAAAAGTAGGCCTAGATTATGACCAGCAATTCTTTTGGCAGATACCTATTTAATATATATATATATATATATATATATATATATATATATATATATATATATATATATAGATAGATAGAACAAATTTGCTCCTCTGAGTGATTGTAAGATACCCACTAGATTAGCAAGAGAAGTCCACTTTTGCCACTGGGTTTTATGTACTGATATTTGATTTGATGGCGCTCGGGCCCTAAATATATATTTAGGGACCGAGCGCCGACAGCGGCAAAGGCCCTATAGGAACTGAAGGAATTATTACAAGTGATTTTCCTTTTTGAGGGGCTTAACATATTAAAAAACAAACTGCCAAATTTGGCAGTCGCATCAAGTCTGGTGAAAATCTATGTATTTTAAGGGTTTTGGGAATAGGCGCACACAAATGGCTCACTAGCACCCCCCTAACCAAATTGTGTACCAATTTTTTTAACGTAGACTCACGAAAATTGGTACACATACTGTATGTAGCATGTCAAGACGTACAAAACACGTCAGTGTAGCCATACCCTAAACCCAACAGGAAGTCCGCCATTTTTAATTGAAAGTTTGAAATTAGTGCGTTGAGCAGGGGAAAAAGGACCCAAATGCAGAGAGCAGGGAGGTAGGTAGGAGAAGGTTTGAGGAAAGGTATTTATTAACAAAAAACACAGCACAGAGGCTGGAAAAATCACAGGAAAAAACTCAGAGGGAAAACTACAAAAAAACACAAGGCTGAAGCAAACTGAGAGAATATAAACTAGGAACGCAATCTCACGCAGACGGGTAACGGACACAATCAGACACAAAATGATCTAACAAGAGACAAGGGGAACACAGAGGTTAAATACATGAGGTAATGAACAAATGAGGGACAGGTGATACAGCATAACATAAGGGCGGGGCAGGACAATCAACCAAGGTGGGAAAACACAGAAAGTAAAACTGGACATGACAGGACAGAAAACAGACTATCAAAATAAAACAGGAAACAGAAATATACACAGAGAACAGAATGCACAAGACGCTACAGTCATAACAAGATAAACCGAAACACACAAGGAAATAAGGAAACAGAAATATACGCAACGGACCAGAAATATACAAAATAAATATAAAAAAAACAGGAAACATACCAAAATAATAATACAGGCAACAGAAATGTACAAAACCAGGCAACAGAAATGTCCGATCCACAACAGATTTTGGCCATTTCCACTTCGTACTTTAACAAACTCCTCCTAGAGATTTCATCCGATCAACTTCAAATTTGGTCTGTGCCATTTTAAGACCTTAAAGATGAAAATTTGTTAAAAGAAAAACTTTTCGTCATAGTGCATGGCCGTGGCGGGTCGGCCCTTTTGTGCGTTTCGCCATCGAAACAGGAAGTGGGTGTAACTCAAGTTTACATTGTCCAATTGGCTCGAAACGTTTCATGATTCATAAGACTCTAACTCTGAGGACATATAAAGGCCGATATTTACTCAAAGTCATAGTGCCCCGTAGTGGCAACGGGAAGTAGGCCTAAAACTACACGTGCTATACTTTAACGAACTCCTCCTAGAGATTTCATCTGATGGACATCAAATTTGGTCTGTACCATCTCAACACATTAAAGATGAAAAGTTATTAAAAGAAAAACTTTTTGTCAAATGGTGTGGGCGTGGCGTAGCGGCCATTTTGAGTGTTTAGCGATGAACAAGAAAGTGGCTGTAACTACAGTGTACATTGTCATATCTGCTTGACATTTCCCACAATCAACAAGAGTCCAGGCCGGAGGACATATACAGACCAATATTGACTTTTGGTCATAGCGCCCTCCTGGCAACAGGAAATCAGCCTTATATGACAAACTTCATCTGATTTACATGAAACTTACAATGTGTGGTCTACATGTGATACTGAGCCGCCCCCTATACTTTAACCACGCCCACTTACTCAGGCCACGCCCCCTTCCATAACATATGAACCGTTTAAGGTAGAGTCTTGTGTGAGGTGTCATTGAACTCAGCAAATAGTTCCTTCTTCATTGGTGATGGTTTGGCTAACCCCGTATGCTTAAGCCATGCCCCCTTTCATACAATTTTAACCGTTTAAGGTAGCGTCTTGTCTGAGGTATCATTGAACTCAGCAGAAAGATAATTTTTAATTGGTGATGGTTTGCCCCGCCCCATATCCTTAAGGCATGCCCCCTTTAATAACTAATGACCCATTTCTTGTATATTATTGTGTGAGGTATCATTGATCTCAACAGACAGATCTGTTTTCAGTGGTCATGGTTTGGCCTGACCCCTATGCTTTAGTCACGCCCCCTTTCACAGCTAATTAACTATATGACGTAGAGTCTTGTGTGAGGTATCATTGAACTCAGCAGGGAGTTCTCTTTTCATTGGTGACGATTTGTGATGTCTGAGTGCCGCGCAAATGCACGGTCGCAAGGAGAGGCGTCAGCCAGTAACCGCGACACGCGCAGAGGCACGAGGGCCCATCCAACGCTGCTTGTAGCTTTAATTCTTGTTGTTTCTCCTCTATTTCCCCAAATTGTCTTTGATTTCTCTACCTAAAACTAACTTAATAATAGCCTCAAATTGCAATCACTGTATTTAAGATTAAAGGCTGTAGGGACAAAAGGTTTGACAATGAGAATACAAGCTCAATTCAGCATTGTAATCTCCAAGATAAAATGTGACAGTGAACACATGGTAAATTGTCGCAACACTCATTTCAGAAACTAAGCCATATTTTACCACAAACCCTCCTGTTCTCCTAATTCCTAATATTAGAAATTTGGGTTTTCTTTCAACCAAATTGTCAATAAAGAAATAACGTGGATGGTTCCTTACAACGCTCTTCACAAGTAAAATAAATGATCAGTTCACTACTTTCATTGAATTTGGGTGTTTTGATTACATTTATATAGCATTTGAAGAAAATAATTGATAAAACAACGTTGAAAAAAGCTTCAAAAACATTGGGAAAAGCTTCAAAAACATCTGAAAAACCTTCAAAATCATCGGAAAAAACTTCAAGAACATCGGTGAAATCTTCAAAAATATCGGACAAAGCTTCAAAAACATCGGACAAAGCTTCAAGAACATCGTTGAAAGCTTCAAAAACATCGGACAAGGGCTCCTTGGTAGCTCACCTGGTAGAAGGTTTGCTCACAGATATACGTGCTGCCAAAAAGTGTGGACATCTTCATTGCATGCCTATTAATGTTTGGGTAGGTTTCATTAGGGAGGGCAGCATAGAATTGAATGAGACTGATGGGTTTAAATGCGTCTTTCAAAACATCACATTTCTGTAACTCAGCCAACTCAAACTGACAAGAAGGCAGGGCTTCGTCAATGTCGACAGACAAGGGGATCTGGAAAAGGTGGATTTCTTTAGCGTGGACATGTAACTCACGGAATCACACACCAAACTCTGCCTTAAGCATTTCCAGTGCTTCCACTGACTTTTCAGCTGGCAATGGGGCCACTGGTTTCTCAGCTGAGAGGTTTTGGGTAGTAGGGATATGGATGAAGTCTTGTTTTTGCACTTGTCCCACAAGCAGTGCTAGTTTCACCTCAACTGCTTTTATGTGGGCATACATGTCACATACTAGTTTCCCCTTGCCTTGGAGCTGCACGTTGAGGCCGTTCAACATTTCTGTCACGTCTGTTAAAAAGGCGAGGTCCCATTTCCATTCTGTGTCGATCAGTTCTGGAACAGTTATGCCCTTTGTCAGAAGAAAGGCGTTGATTTTAATCACTTGTCAACTGCTGGATAAATACCCTGCATTCGGAATCAACTTGTGTCTTTCTCAACCGTTTGGCCATTTAGTTGTGTCTTAGAATGTTCTTGCTGGCGCGCGTGCACTTGCCATAGTTCACCAGCTAGCTCCCGCAATTAACTCATTGTCAAATGTGAACCACTTTGTTAATTAGTGCAGAGTTGTAGTGATAAAGCTGCAAGTGTGTCACCTTCCAGAACTGGGACACTTTAAACTACAGGGGCTAATGGGAACACTCACTGACAGCATGAGCAACACACTCACTCACATGTGTTAACATGACAATCTAGTTAAAATTATTTGTTTTCAGTTTATATTATGTATCATTGGTTTATCAGCAGAGTTGTCTTTTGGTCACTCATTTAGGTTGTCTCTCTCTCTCTCTCTCTCTTTCTATGTGTGTGTGTGTGTGTGTGTGTGTGTGTGTGTGTGTGTGTGTGTGTTCTTGTTTAACTATATTCGTGGGGTCCAA
The DNA here is from genome assembly GCA_023566125.1 of Zingel zingel. Taxonomy (NCBI): domain Eukaryota; kingdom Metazoa; phylum Chordata; class Actinopteri; order Perciformes; family Percidae; genus Zingel; species Zingel zingel. The sequence goes on along the minus strand of CM042316.1, from coordinate 19,266,912 downwards.
AAACTGGGAGTCCAGTATACTTGTGGGGTCCCGACAGCTTTGTGTGGCCAAAATGCTGGACCCCACAAGTTTAAAGGGTTGTTTGAGCATTAAGACTTGGTTGTAGGATTAGGGTTAGAATTAGGTTATGGTTAGGGTGAGGGTAAGGGTTAAGGTTAGGCATTAAGTTGTGATGGTTAAGGTTAGGGTAAGGGGCTAGGGAATGCATTATGTCAATGACGTGTCCGCACAATGATAGTGCCACAAACCTGTGTGTGTGTGTGTGTGTGTGTGTCCGTGTATTTCTAATGATGTGGGGACGTACATCCTTTACCAGTGTTGGGAGTAACGCGTTACAAAAGTAACGCAATTACAGTAATGTATTCCTTTTTGCTGTAACGAAGTAATATAAAGCATTACTAATTGAATTTCGGTTACAATCTCAGTAACGCGAGTTACAACGCATTTTAACACAACATTTAGTGGTGTTTGGATTTTTTAACAATTCACCAACACCATAAACATTTCCTCATAGGAAAAAAAAAAAGCCATATTATTTCCTGTTGCTGTATACGATGGTTGAGATGACTGCAGAGACAGATACATTTGCGAGATGGAAATTATTTTCAGGAGTTATTACGTTGCATTGAAGCGAGTTCTCCCGTCACTGTTCCCCGTGTTTAGAGCCAGAAACAGACAGTACGGACAACATCTGTGTCCCAACAGTTGACGGTATGTCAGCGTGGACAGAAGTATGTCGGAGCTGCTGACAGGCATAAACATGTCGGGAATTAATGTTTAGGCTTACCCTCACTAACACGGAACGTTTAGGGAATGCTAGGGAAGTTTATTGTTCTCTAAAGGTTAGTTCAAACCAAACTAACGTTTAGGGAATGTTCCCTTAGGGTTATAACGTTCCCTAAAAATTAAAGGAACCAACCAACTGAAACGTTCTCCTGTGGTTGCACTGTACCTCCACACAATGTTCCCGTTGGTTGTTCTGAGTGCAGTTTTGAAAATGCACATTTCTTTAAACCAGCTCCATTTAAGTTTTTGAAGTAGCATATAAAAGGTTTGCAGTCACTTGATTTAGATTCACAAAAAAATTATTGGTCTTATAAAGTCTAAGTAAGATATAAAAAGCATAGCAAGAGAATATATTTATTATTAGGCTGATATCAATTTTGCTAAAAAACAATGCTTTTGTACTTGATTTTGGTTGTTTAACTGTATTAGGTGCTTTGCCTTTCTGAGAATATACTTCCCAGTTTGTATACGGTTAGAAGAAGGCTGTGTCTCATATGACCTTGTTATTTGTACACCCTGTGACTATACAAATTACAACATGTAAATAGGAAATTGTTGGTGTTATTTTGTCACTTATTCAGAGCAGTAGGCTAATTGGAACCGGTTACATCCAGGATCTGTGCTACGCTTAGCTAGCGCTGAGGGGCGTCAGACAGAGTTACAACACACACGGAGATGAGAAGGGTATGTATTGACTTGTCTACTGGGGGTTACAGTGAATAAGCTAAAGTCCCAATAACTCTGCGTTTTCCTTTAAAACAAGAATCTATCAATAGAACGATTTTCACAACTAAGAACAGTCACTCCTTTCATTTCACATTTCACTTCTAACAAGTGGCTCAGTTCAGTGTACAAATCCAACCGTTACACCCCCATGCCAGAAGGGGTGCCTCTGCTTTCAGGTGACCGATTGAAGTCCTGTCCTGACTTCCATATACACCAAAGTCTGCTTCAAGATGGCGAACAGGGCACAGAAAACGTTTTAAGATCCGTTCGTTTGGTCCCAAATTCGAACTGATATACTGCCATTGACTAAAACATATGCTGACTACAGCTCACCGACGGTGTTATAACGCAAGGTAGGACAAAGATACCAAGAAAGACATTGTCGGCCATCAACAGCAAAGACTTTCCTCTGCTCAAGACTGCTAGCCTGAATGCTAACGCGGGAAACATGTTAGCTTTCCACAGCTATACCGCAAGCACCGCTACCCCTATGGATACATCAACGTTGGTGACAGAGACTGAGCCTTCCCTCTGTGATGTTTTAGCCGCCATAAGGAACCTGGACAACAAGGTTGTCCGTAAGTTAACATTTATGCATGCATTTAAGAAACCAGAGTCATATTTCCTACCATGGAACTACTGAAATTCAACCTGGTGCATATCATGTGACTGTTCTGATGCGTTTGTCTCTTCCTGCCCTTTTTCAGGTCAGCAGATGTCACTGCCTCCACCATCTGCATGTAAGTTTTTTGTTTTGTTTTAGTTTTTTTTTAGCAATTGTCTAATGTAACAGCATAGGTTCATCTTTTGCAATGGCATGTGCAAGAAACCCACCATAAATGAACTGACCAATATTCATATCTACTTTCTTTTTAGATGAGTCAACACCACACAGGAAACCAGCCGAGAGCTGGAGGGGTCTATTGTAACACAAGCTCGGCCTGCCACTTCATCTTGGGACCCAGTTGAAGTTACAGTGGCTTTGAATTTTCCATTTCCAATTAAATACAATTTCACAACAAGGAACTTGAGGGTAACTTAACTTTTTTGTTGTTGTAAACAGCAGAACCCATCACACAGAGAGGTAAGAAGACTCACTTAAGTTGTTCACATATGCAAGTATATAATGTATAACAACTAAAACCATTAATTTTTCCATAGCCATGAGGACATCCATTACCCGCATCATGGCACAGCGGATGGACACATTTGAGGAAAAGATGGATGAGCTGCTCATGCTGTTAAGGAGCTCCCAGTCACCTCCCTCTGCTCCAGTCGATGACATGTTGCTGTCGCCCTGCTCAAAAGTCACCGCGCTGCAGGAGTTCGACAGGAGTCTCGGTCAACAGAAGAGGAGGAACAAAATGGTAATTAAGTGGCCATAGACTTGCCCTACCCTGCCCTAAGATTAACACTATATAATTGCATAAATTCAAATATCATTATAACTGAACTGACCGAAAACCTAACCAAAGCCTACCCTTCAGGGAACGTTCCCGCAATATCATTGCATTTTATCAGCAGTGGAGAGTAACTATGCCTCTAGTGGAATGGCTTCGAATGACGACCAAAACCGCTTGTCTTTTACTGTGACCATTTACTGTTCAATATGTTGCAGTTTTACAAGCAAGAAAGTGAAGAACTTAAGCTTGAACATGTTTTGCATCGAGCGTCACATTCATCTCAGTAAGCTAGTGAAAGTACACAATAGACAACTTCCGTGTAGGCTACTTCAAAATAAAAGCACTTCCTGTGACGGTTTGCAGTAAAACTAAATTACTGTTAAACAAATAAGGATATGTACCTTTTTTTTAATATATCAGCTGTAAATACTGTAAATAATGTAAATAGTGAGTTTTAATCACACTATAATTGACCATTTCCTTTAGACTGTTTTAAAATAAACAGCATGAATTTATTATTCAAGTGCTTTAAACAAACATTTTACAACAATGCCATACTTCAACACAACTGTAAGGTACTTTTAATTGAGTATTTTCATTTTCTCCTACTTGCCTATTGTATGTTTTACTTGCATATCATATTAATTATACAACATATTATGAATAATCTATGATGTATTAAAGTGGATAAAGAGGAGACTTTATTGATCCGGTGGTGAAATTCAAAAGCTAGCTACCAAGTCAAACTTCCGCTGTTATTTTGGTGAAAGTAACTCAAAAGTAATGCAAAAGTAGTGTAACGCATTACAATTCAGAGACAGTAATATTGTAATATAACTAATTACTCTCAAATGCCAATAACTAGTAATCTGCCCAACACTGTCCGTTACACACCCACATTGTGAGGACTCCTTCCGTTACGTAAATCGTTTGGTAAGGTGTGTGTGTGTGTGTGTGTATGCATGCGCACGTGATCAGGGTGCATTTGGAATAAATTACCTATCTAAGGAGGAGCGGTAGGAATGAGCACAAGTGAAACTAGCAGATACAGTCCATCACCTTGTCATTTCTTCATTTCACACGCACACACACACACACACACACACACACACACACACACACACACCTTACCGAACGATTTTTCACACGCACGCACGCACGCACACACACACACACACACACACACACACACACACACACACACACACACACACAAACACACAAACACACATTATGGCCCTTCCAACTGCTGAAGTCACGCCCTTTGTCTGAAATAGAGATATGAAGAAATGTGGCACTAGTGGGCATTAGAGGAGATGATATTGGCCAGCATCCAGACTCCCTCTGCAGGGCTAAAAGGTTATATGAAGTCTAGAAGAGATGAGATGAAGAGAAAAACATTGTTTGGTGAATGGGAGGTTCAAGTCCTGAGCTCCTTGTGTTTTACTCCTCTACTTCCATCATTTACTAAGTATTGCTTTACTATCAGTCACTAGGGTTAGGGTAAGCTGTATACTGTAAATATGCATTCACTATGTGATGAGGGCACTGTAACATACTGATTGGCACAGCTCCTCTTCGACTAATTAGTTCATCAGTTCATCACAAGCTCTGTCATCTATTTCTTTTCTGCCTCACTGGTCCTCATTCTGTCTCCTTAACAGTGCATAATAATTTAACAATAAGGATTTAGGATTAGGATTCATTCATTGTCCCCCATCAATCCATCAGATTGTTTCATGACTATCATTTTAGTTAATTTGATCTAACTTCAAGGTTTTTTATTTATGTTGTTGCTACTTAATTTTATCAATGTCATTTCCCACAAACGTAAGGCAGGAGGACACTTGTGGAGTTTAGCCCGGTGTCAGATCTTTGGGCTAATACTGCTCTCTGCTGGATTACATTTGAATCACAAGATGTCTGTCAGGGCTAGTACATTAAATGTAATGCAATAAATGCTATTTACAATTCATATACAATTCCCATCAAATTTCTTCTCTGGTAGGTCTCACTTGTATGAGGATTGTAATTTGCATAGTTGTATGGACTCTTTTATGGGCTACTTTTATACCCGTCTCACAACTCCATGAACACATACACACACAGGTGGTAGGAGATTACTATGATTTTCAGTAACTGCATTCACTACACTTTGGAGGTAGTTTAGTACAGTGGTTTCCAACCTCACTGTTGGGACCACTACAAGGTGAGAAAAGCAACAAAAACATTTCTGCTAGACAAAGGTTTTCATGTGTTCCTCCAGTCTTTTTTTCTTCTAACATACTTGCTAATTGACTTATTTACGGCTCTGAATTCTTTTAAAAGTAAAACACAACAACAAAATCCCTTCGGTTGAACTGGTCACAAGTGGTAGACATATCAAAATGGTGATGATGGTGATGAGGTCACACTGGTTATGTGTACAGTGTTGTAGTTGTGGCTTGTACCTAATTCCTAAGAATGACTCAAACCAACACATGTACACACACACACACACACACACACACACACACACACACACACACATCATTCACTGTGAATTGTTCAAACCAGAGAAACCTCCAGAAGGCTGGCCACATAAAGACAACCATTAGTAATGAGGAATGGTCTTGTGTTTAACATAACCTATCCAAAGTCAGACTTGTGTCATTGCCCCACTGTCGGCCTTCAGTAGAACAAATCCAAACACTTCTAAAACACAGGAATGCAGGAAGATTACTCTTGCTCCCAGAGTAATATAACCAAACAAACCACTGTCAGTCCCAGAGGGTTTATAAAGACATGTCCATTCTATTATACCTAGCTTACTGTCTCCGCAGGGCAAGGTAAAAAATAAATAACACTACCCTGTCTCATGTCTCTCAGCAGTAGATCATGTGCTTTGCTAAGGCTGACCAACAGTGTAAGCTTTGTTGCCAAAATATACTGTAGGCTCCCTATTAGAACCAACATGATCAAAATGTGTTATGCAACCACAGGAAAGGTGCTTGATACCATAGATTGAAAATGAAAGTCAACACTGTATTATAGTTTTGTGTTTTGTGCTCCATTGTTCCAAAGCAACGTGAATAAGGCCTTGTTCAGACTGCCAGCCCAAATCTGTTTTTTTGGATACCATATCTATGTGGTATCCAGATTGATTTTAGAAAGTCTGGACAGCAAATAACCAAATTGAAATGATCTTTTTGCAAATCTGATTGAAGCCACATTTGTAAGTAATTTGAAATGCGATTCCATCGGATTTCTACAAATGCGTCTCAGTTCGGACATTCTGGCCAGGAAGATTGTAATGCATTTTTTTGCTCGTGATACATAATAATTGACTTTTCTCATGTGTAGAGAGCATGTTAACATTTCTCAGATGTTTATAATTAGCATGTCAAAATACCATGTTCAATTTAAAAGGATTAGAATTAAAGACACCAATTGTATGTCAGACAGTCACGAAGAGGATCAGGTTTGATATATACACTTATAGATACACTTCCACACTGATTAAAGATTAGTTGTTGAGATTAGTTAAGAAAGCTACATCCTCAATCGTCATTGTCACATTAAAAGAGGTCGATTAGTTAAACCTAGCCCTGACTCATCTCTTCATAGAAAAATGTTAGTTCAAGCACTTACAAAGAAAGAACTGTGTATGAATTACCACTTCATATTCGTCAGCTCTTTATCCAAATACATTTTCTCTTACCTATAAACAGACAAAATACTGGAATATCTAGTACATGTTTGTAAAGCAAACAGTTTATCATACTTTTATTTTTAGACCGGGGCTTAGTTTAATTTTGCTGCACATTTCACTCCATGCATTTGCAAGATGTTGCCATTCTTGTGTAGTTTGGTTTTTACGTTTGCTCATGCATTATGTCAATGACGTGTCCGCACAATGATAGTGCCACAAACCTGTGTGTGTGTGTGTGTGTGTGTCCGTGTATTTCTAATGATGTGGGGACGTACATCCTTTACCAGTGTTGGGAGTAACGCGTTACAAAAGTAACGCAATTACAGTAATGTATTCCTTTTTGCTGTAACGAAGTAATATAAAGCATTACTAATTGAATTTCGGTTACAATCTCAGTAACGCGAGTTACAACGCATTTTAACACAACATTTAGTGGTGTTTGGATTTTTTAACAATTCACCAACACCATAAACATTTCCTCATAGGAAAAAAAAAAAGCCATATTATTTCCTGTTGCTGTATACGATGGTTGAGATGACTGCAGAGACAGATACATTTGCGAGATGGAAATTATTTTCAGGAGTTATTACGTTGCATTGAAGCGAGTTCTCCCGTCACTGTTCCCCGTGTTTAGAGCCAGAAACAGACAGTACGGACAACATCTGTGTCCCAACAGTTGACGGTATGTCAGCGTGGACAGAAGTATGTCGGAGCTGCTGACAGGCATAAACATGTCGGGAATTAATGTTTAGGCTTACCCTCACTAACACGGAACGTTTAGGGAATGCTAGGGAAGTTTATTGTTCTCTAAAGGTTAGTTCAAACCAAACTAACGTTTAGGGAATGTTCCCTTAGGGTTATAACGTTCCCTAAAAATTAAAGGAACCAACCAACTGAAACGTTCTCCTGTGGTTGCACTGTACCTCCACACAATGTTCCCGTTGGTTGTTCTGAGTGCAGTTTTGAAAATGCACATTTCTTTAAACCAGCTCCATTTAAGTTTTTGAAGTAGCATATAAAAGGTTTGCAGTCACTTGATTTAGATTCACAAAAAAATTATTGGTCTTATAAAGTCTAAGTAAGATATAAAAAGCATAGCAAGAGAATATATTTATTATTAGGCTGATATCAATTTTGCTAAAAAACAATGCTTTTGTACTTGATTTTGGTTGTTTAACTGTATTAGGTGCTTTGCCTTTCTGAGAATATACTTCCCAGTTTGTATACGGTTAGAAGAAGGCTGTGTCTCATATGACCTTGTTATTTGTACACCCTGTGACTATACAAATTACAACATGTAAATAGGAAATTGTTGGTGTTATTTTGTCACTTATTCAGAGCAGTAGGCTAATTGGAACCGGTTACATCCAGGATCTGTGCTACGCTTAGCTAGCGCTGAGGGGCGTCAGACAGAGTTACAACACACACGGAGATGAGAAGGGTATGTATTGACTTGTCTACTGGGGGTTACAGTGAATAAGCTAAAGTCCCAATAACTCTGCGTTTTCCTTTAAAACAAGAATCTATCAATAGAACGATTTTCACAACTAAGAACAGTCACTCCTTTCATTTCACATTTCACTTCTAACAAGTGGCTCAGTTCAGTGTACAAATCCAACCGTTACACCCCCATGCCAGAAGGGGTGCCTCTGCTTTCAGGTGACCGATTGAAGTCCTGTCCTGACTTCCATATACACCAAAGTCTGCTTCAAGATGGCGAACAGGGCACAGAAAACGTTTTAAGATCCGTTCGTTTGGTCCCAAATTCGAACTGATATACTGCCATTGACTAAAACATATGCTGACTACAGCTCACCGACGGTGTTATAACGCAAGGTAGGACAAAGATACCAAGAAAGACATTGTCGGCCATCAACAGCAAAGACTTTCCTCTGCTCAAGACTGCTAGCCTGAATGCTAACGCGGGAAACATGTTAGCTTTCCACAGCTATACCGCAAGCACCGCTACCCCTATGGATACATCAACGTTGGTGACAGAGACTGAGCCTTCCCTCTGTGATGTTTTAGCCGCCATAAGGAACCTGGACAACAAGGTTGTCCGTAAGTTAACATTTATGCATGCATTTAAGAAACCAGAGTCATATTTCCTACCATGGAACTACTGAAATTCAACCTGGTGCATATCATGTGACTGTTCTGATGCGTTTGTCTCTTCCTGCCCTTTTTCAGGTCAGCAGATGTCACTGCCTCCACCATCTGCATGTAAGTTTTTTGTTTTGTTTTAGTTTTTTTTTAGCAATTGTCTAATGTAACAGCATAGGTTCATCTTTTGCAATGGCATGTGCAAGAAACCCACCATAAATGAACTGACCAATATTCATATCTACTTTCTTTTTAGATGAGTCAACACCACACAGGAAACCAGCCGAGAGCTGGAGGGGTCTATTGTAACACAAGCTCGGCCTGCCACTTCATCTTGGGACCCAGTTGAAGTTACAGTGGCTTTGAATTTTCCATTTCCAATTAAATACAATTTCACAACAAGGAACTTGAGGGTAACTTAACTTTTTTGTTGTTGTAAACAGCAGAACCCATCACACAGAGAGGTAAGAAGACTCACTTAAGTTGTTCACATATGCAAGTATATAATGTATAACAACTAAAACCATTAATTTTTCCATAGCCATGAGGACATCCATTACCCGCATCATGGCACAGCGGATGGACACATTTGAGGAAAAGATGGATGAGCTGCTCATGCTGTTAAGGAGCTCCCAGTCACCTCCCTCTGCTCCAGTCGATGACATGTTGCTGTCGCCCTGCTCAAAAGTCACCGCGCTGCAGGAGTTCGACAGGAGTCTCGGTCAACAGAAGAGGAGGAACAAAATGGTAATTAAGTGGCCATAGACTTGCCCTACCCTGCCCTAAGATTAACACTATATAATTGCATAAATTCAAATATCATTATAACTGAACTGACCGAAAACCTAACCAAAGCCTACCCTTCAGGGAACGTTCCCGCAATATCATTGCATTTTATCAGCAGTGGAGAGTAACTATGCCTCTAGTGGAATGGCTTCGAATGACGACCAAAACCGCTTGTCTTTTACTGTGACCATTTACTGTTCAATATGTTGCAGTTTTACAAGCAAGAAAGTGAAGAACTTAAGCTTGAACATGTTTTGCATCGAGCGTCACATTCATCTCAGTAAGCTAGTGAAAGTACACAATAGACAACTTCCGTGTAGGCTACTTCAAAATAAAAGCACTTCCTGTGACGGTTTGCAGTAAAACTAAATTACTGTTAAACAAATAAGGATATGTACCTTTTTTTTAATATATCAGCTGTAAATACTGTAAATAATGTAAATAGTGAGTTTTAATCACACTATAATTGACCATTTCCTTTAGACTGTTTTAAAATAAACAGCATGAATTTATTATTCAAGTGCTTTAAACAAACATTTTACAACAATGCCATACTTCAACACAACTGTAAGGTACTTTTAATTGAGTATTTTCATTTTCTCCTACTTGCCTATTGTATGTTTTACTTGCATATCATATTAATTATACAACATATTATGAATAATCTATGATGTATTAAAGTGGATAAAGAGGAGACTTTATTGATCCGGTGGTGAAATTCAAAAGCTAGCTACCAAGTCAAACTTCCGCTGTTATTTTGGTGAAAGTAACTCAAAAGTAATGCAAAAGTAGTGTAACGCATTACAATTCAGAGACAGTAATATTGTAATATAACTAATTACTCTCAAATGCCAATAACTAGTAATCTGCCCAACACTGTCCGTTACACACCCACATTGTGAGGACTCCTTCCGTTACGTAAATCGTTTGGTAAGGTGTGTGTGTGTGTGTGTGTATGCATGCGCACGTGATCAGGGTGCATTTGGAATAAATTACCTATCTAAGGAGGAGCGGTAGGAATGAGCACAAGTGAAACTAGCAGATACAGTCCATCACCTTGTCATTTCTTCATTTCACACGCACACACACACACACACACACACACACACACACACACACACACCTTACCGAACGATTTTTCACACGCACGCACGCACGCACACACACACACACACACACACACACACACACACACACACACACACACACACACACACACAAACACACAAACACACATTATGGCCCTTCCAACTGCTGAAGTCACGCCCTTTGTCTGAAATAGAGATATGAAGAAATGTGGCACTAGTGGGCATTAGAGGAGATGATATTGGCCAGCATCCAGACTCCCTCTGCAGGGCTAAAAGGTTATATGAAGTCTAGAAGAGATGAGATGAAGAGAAAAACATTGTTTGGTGAATGGGAGGTTCAAGTCCTGAGCTCCTTGTGTTTTACTCCTCTACTTCCATCATTTACTAAGTATTGCTTTACTATCAGTCACTAGGGTTAGGGTAAGCTGTATACTGTAAATATGCATTCACTATGTGATGAGGGCACTGTAACATACTGATTGGCACAGCTCCTCTTCGACTAATTAGTTCATCAGTTCATCACAAGCTCTGTCATCTATTTCTTTTCTGCCTCACTGGTCCTCATTCTGTCTCCTTAACAGTGCATAATAATTTAACAATAAGGATTTAGGATTAGGATTCATTCATTGTCCCCCATCAATCCATCAGATTGTTTCATGACTATCATTTTAGTTAATTTGATCTAACTTCAAGGTTTTTTATTTATGTTGTTGCTACTTAATTTTATCAATGTCATTTCCCACAAACGTAAGGCAGGAGGACACTTGTGGAGTTTAGCCCGGTGTCAGATCTTTGGGCTAATACTGCTCTCTGCTGGATTACATTTGAATCACAAGATGTCTGTCAGGGCTAGTACATTAAATGTAATGCAATAAATGCTATTTACAATTCATATACAATTCCCATCAAATTTCTTCTCTGGTAGGTCTCACTTGTATGAGGATTGTAATTTGCATAGTTGTATGGACTCTTTTATGGGCTACTTTTATACCCGTCTCACAACTCCATGAACACATACACACACAGGTGGTAGGAGATTACTATGATTTTCAGTAACTGCATTCACTACACTTTGGAGGTAGTTTAGTACAGTGGTTTCCAACCTCACTGTTGGGACCACTACAAGGTGAGAAAAGCAACAAAAACATTTCTGCTAGACAAAGGTTTTCATGTGTTCCTCCAGTCTTTTTTTCTTCTAACATACTTGCTAATTGACTTATTTACGGCTCTGAATTCTTTTAAAAGTAAAACACAACAACAAAATCCCTTCGGTTGAACTGGTCACAAGTGGTAGACATATCAAAATGGTGATGATGGTGATGAGGTCACACTGGTTATGTGTACAGTGTTGTAGTTGTGGCTTGTACCTAATTCCTAAGAATGACTCAAACCAACACATGTACACACACACACACACACACACACACACACACACACACACATCATTCACTGTGAATTGTTCAAACCAGAGAAACCTCCAGAAGGCTGGCCACATAAAGACAACCATTAGTAATGAGGAATGGTCTTGTGTTTAACATAACCTATCCAAAGTCAGACTTGTGTCATTGCCCCACTGTCGGCCTTCAGTAGAACAAATCCAAACACTTCTAAAACACAGGAATGCAGGAAGATTACTCTTGCTCCCAGAGTAATATAACCAAACAAACCACTGTCAGTCCCAGAGGGTTTATAAAGACATGTCCATTCTATTATACCTAGCTTACTGTCTCCGCAGGGCAAGGTAAAAAATAAATAACACTACCCTGTCTCATGTCTCTCAGCAGTAGATCATGTGCTTTGCTAAGGCTGACCAACAGTGTAAGCTTTGTTGCCAAAATATACTGTAGGCTCCCTATTAGAACCAACATGATCAAAATGTGTTATGCAACCACAGGAAAGGTGCTTGATACCATAGATTGAAAATGAAAGTCAACACTGTATTATAGTTTTGTGTTTTGTGCTCCATTGTTCCAAAGCAACGTGAATAAGGCCTTGTTCAGACTGCCAGCCCAAATCTGTTTTTTTGGATACCATATCTATGTGGTATCCAGATTGATTTTAGAAAGTCTGGACAGCAAATAACCAAATTGAAATGATCTTTTTGCAAATCTGATTGAAGCCACATTTGTAAGTAATTTGAAATGCGATTCCATCGGATTTCTACAAATGCGTCTCAGTTCGGACATTCTGGCCAGGAAGATTGTAATGCATTTTTTTGCTCGTGATACATAATAATTGACTTTTCTCATGTGTAGAGAGCATGTTAACATTTCTCAGATGTTTATAATTAGCATGTCAAAATACCATGTTCAATTTAAAAGGATTAGAATTAAAGACACCAATTGTATGTCAGACAGTCACGAAGAGGATCAGGTTTGATATATACACTTATAGATACACTTCCACACTGATTAAAGATTAGTTGTTGAGATTAGTTAAGAAAGCTACATCCTCAATCGTCATTGTCACATTAAAAGAGGTCGATTAGTTAAACCTAGCCCTGACTCATCTCTTCATAGAAAAATGTTAGTTCAAGCACTTACAAAGAAAGAACTGTGTATGAATTACCACTTCATATTCGTCAGCTCTTTATCCAAATACATTTTCTCTTACCTATAAACAGACAAAATACTGGAATATCTAGTACATGTTTGTAAAGCAAACAGTTTATCATACTTTTATTTTTAGACCGGGGCTTAGTTTAATTTTGCTGCACATTTCACTCCATGCATTTGCAAGATGTTGCCATTCTTGTGTAGTTTGGTTTTTACGTTTGCTACAGAGTAGCATTGTGATTTTGTACACTGTGCCCAGGTTTCCATAGGCTGCAGCTTTCTCGGCTTCACTTGCCAGATATTCAACAAAGACACTTTTGTCTCTCCTAGCACTCCTCTTCACCTCTCTGTCCTTGTTTTTATAGGACATCTTGGTTTTCTCAAGAAGTCGTTGGGACTTGGTGTTCAGCATCTTTGCCTTCAGCTGCTTCAGAGTATATGGTCTTGATAGCATTCCATTTGCTGTTTATGGTGGGTTCTTCTTCCATTTCAGAGGAAGCCTCAGGCGTGCTGAAGCGGTTCCTGAGTTCCAACACAAACTCCTTGTTTTTTTTGGAAACTGGAGTTTTGCAATGTCCAGTTTCTTCTACCGATGGCCTTGTGGGATTGACTTCTTTAACTTGAGTTTAATGATGGCAGCGATTAGGTAGTGGTTGCTATAGGCATCTCCACCCCGGTAAACTCTAACATCTTGCATTGACCTGCGCCATTTACCATTAATGATGATGTGGTTGATTTGGTTGATGGTCCTACCATCAGGTGACTGCCATGTGAGCTTATGGATGTTCTTGTGTGGGAAGATGGTACCGCCAATGACCAGGTTGTTACTCATGCAGAAATCAACAAGGCATTCACCATTGTTATTTATTTCGCCACATCCATGCCTGCCCATTGCCCTCTCGTTGTTGCAATTGTCGGTTCCCACTTTGGAATTCAGGTCACCAGTTAGGAGAAGAACGTCGTGTTGGGGTGCCTCTGAAACCGCCATTTGGAGTTGTTCATACCAGTCTTCTATGACCTTCTCCTCAGCCTCGTTGGTTGGTGCACAGCAAATTAAGACTTGCAGCTTAACTTATTTGGATCAACATTTTAGAAGGTGTTGTTGGAAAACTGTAAATAGAGAAGGCTTTATGAATAAATCAGTTATCAGCCGGACAGCTCCATCCTGCACCAGGTTATTCTGTTTAAAAACGGTAAATATTGACTTATATTATAATATTGAATCTGCTGGTTGATTTATGTGTTGCACTCTTGCAATGCCACAATCACTGAACGCAATGCTGTTTCACTGACAGTAAACACATGGATGGACCCAGATAAATATAAAATATGTTTCTACTTGTTGCTATGCCACTGCTGTTAGAACCTTTGCTCATCTGCATTTTAACCCTGAAAACTTGTAATGATGCATAGTTCTTGCATTGGATGAAATACCTAATTAAATACAAATCTGAAACATAAAATTGTCTAGGTGGAACACACTTCTTCTAGAGAATACATGAAACCATGATCTTTTTTTCTAATATAAATGCAAAAGTTTGAAATAACTGTTGGAACAGCAGATCACCGGTTAAATTTGGTTGCAAAGTAAAAAATGTTCATCAGACATTTGACACTGACGCCAGCCAATCAGATCCACTTTAATACTCAGCTGGAGTGCCAAGTAACCAGGCAAAGCGTGGGTGGGCAGTTTTTACTAATTACTTAATAGGTAACGTATCAAGTCTGCTAGGAAGTTTTCTTTGGTTTGTATCATCTTATATGCAAATGACACTCAAAGTGTGTGTTTCTCAGCCATATCATATAAGAGGCACCAGAACCATCAGAGCGCAGTGTTTACTGTTTCCAGTGTACAGATACTGTCGTAGCTGCACCTGCTCATAGCCACACTCTCTACTCAGGCTACCAGCAACTACAGCATGGTAAGTCTTATACTAACACATACAATATTGATGTTGTGCTGAATGTGTTAGGCTCTGAACCTAAAATGTCTTCCTATTGAATCTGTTGTTGAAAATTGTCACAGTTCCAAATCATAGAACTGTTTCTATTATTACTCACGTTTGTCTCCTTTCCCTCTTACTTCCCTTCCTTTCTCCTCTCTATTCCTCTATCCTTCCTTCTCTATTTTGTCCTCTTCTGTTCTGTCCTCAACTCCCCTCTTCTCTTCAGCTGCCACCTTGTACAAAGATCACTGAATTGCTCGAGAAGTACTACCTGTCACCGTCTTATGGTATTGAATTCTGCATTGGTTTTCCTGGCAACTTTGTGGTTGTACTTGGTTACATCTTTGGTTTGCAGCAGTGGCAGAGCTGCAATATTTACCTCTTCAGCCTGGCAGTCTCCGACCTAATTTTCCTCTGCACGCTGCCACGTCTCGCGTACCTCTATGCGAAAAAACGACCAGAGACCAGTCCCCATGCTTGCATTATAAACCGCTATGTACTGAATGTAAATCTTTACTCTTCCATCCTGTTTATGGTTTTGCTAAGCATGGACCGTTTCCTGCTCATAAGATATCCAACACGGAACCACTACATGCTGAGGCCACGATCAGCCTTGATCGTAACAGGGCTGAGCTGGCTAGCTGTCAATGTGGAAATTGCTCCAATGATATCACTGATGATCGATGACCTCCGGGATGGAAACTGGACTCGCTGCAGGGATTTTGCCAGCTTGGAAGGAAACATAAATATGTTGGGCTACAGCCTGGGACTAACCCTGACTGGTTTCCTTCTCCCTGTGCTTGGACTTTGTGTTTTCTCCTACCAAATTGCACATCTGCTCCGTGTCCAGGAAAGGGCTGTCCAGAACAGGACAACATCATACAAGCGGCCTTTAAGGGTTGTTTTAATGGCTGCAGTAATTTTTCTGGTTCTCTACACTCCATACCATGTGCTGAGAAATGTCAGAATAGCATCTAATGAGGCCTGGGCAGGGCTTTGTACAAAGATGTACATACAGGGCCTGTACACCTTGACCCGACCGTTGGCCTTCTCGCACAGTGTCATCAACCCTGTCTTCTACTTCTTCATGGGTGACAAGTTCAGAGAGCTCCTATTCGCCAAGCTCAGAAAGCTGGGCAGAATGAAAGAGCGGCAAAGAGGGCCAGACTGAAAACATTCAACACATATCCCTATGAGACACACATCAACATAGTGCAACCAAACACGTGGGCCACCTCTATGTTTACATGTATTTTGTTAAGGTTTTATGATTTACTTTATTTCTGCTGTGTTTTAATTACCTCCACCCATGGAGGTTATGTTTTCAGTTTGGCTTGTCCGTTGTTTGTTGGTTTGTTTGTTTGTCAGCAGGATTACGTAAAAACTACTGGCACGATTTTATGAAACTTGGTGGAAGGGTGTAGCAAAGAATCCAAAGAAGAACCCATTTCATATTGGAGCGGATCTGATGTTACACTTTTCTGCTTTAAATGCAAAATAATGCTGACATTTTCACCCAGTAAAAGCTGTTTTTACTACTAACGTTAAAGGCAGTGATAATGAAGCTTTAGCTCTGGTTTCACTCAAGAACAGAATGGTGTTGTGTGAGGTTTGAGAAGTGTTCTCATTTGTGCGCATGTGCATAGTAGTATATTGTTCTTTATTTTAAGATGTAATCCTGCTAATAATCCCCATTTTTACCAAATGTATCAATAATATGATTTTGTCTTTTTTGTTTGTAACTTTATCAAAATAGAGTTACTTTCCCATGTAATCTATTCTCCCCAAGCCTGATTATATGTGATAGAAGACATGTCCAGATATCTATAAAGTGGAACTGATGCAAAGTTAGCTTTCATGTTAGTAACAGTGCAAGTAACATAAAATAATTTATAAACTTAATTAAAAATGTATAAACAATTATAATATAAAAATTCAGCTAAAAGCCAGAGCCTATTTTTATATGAATGTACTGTTTAAGCATGAGTATGTATGTGCAGAATGGTTGCTGTCTGTATTCATATCTGTATTTGTTGAAAAAGCATAACTATTTAGTCAGATAAGACCGGAGCTGGATGTTTTGTCATTTGTACTACTATTTTTGGGATGTTTGTACATATTACTTTTAAATGTAATAAAATATAACTTTACTCAACTAATAATTATTGACTGCTTCTTCTATTTTCTATTGGGAGGTTAATTATTTGTGAGAAAATAAAAATATATGAGATGCACTGCAGAATTTCTTTTTTCATCTTTAAATATTCATTGTCTTTTAAATAAAGGTGTGATACTTTAGCTAGACTTCAAATAAAAAATGCTGAATTTCAATTACATTACAGTACAAGCAATACCAAAAAGTACAAATAAGGAGTGTCCTAATGGTTTATGATGCATACAATATAACAGCAACATGCAGTTAGAAGACATTTATCACATCACCCCATTATTGTCACTTCCCAATCCCTTCTGAGTGATGTTGTGTATGTTTGCGGGGAGAGATAAGAGCCTATACCAAATATCAATTACATATATTTTTGTCATTCACATAATAATCCATTACATGTAGTTGGCTTACAGAATACCAGTTACTTTTACACTTTTAATGAGTGCCAATACCAGTAGTGATGAGGCCACTGTGACATACTGATTGGCACAGCTCCACCCTCAACTAACTAGTTCATCACAAGCTCTGTCATCTATTTCTTTTCTGCCTCACTAGTTCTCATTCTGGTTCTCCTTTTTTTCTGACTTCATTTCCATTTAACAGTGCATCATAATTTAACAATTAGGACTTGCTCGCATGCATTGTCCCCCATTAATCCATCAGATTGTATCTTAACTTCCATACATTATTTTAGTTAATTTGATCTAACTTTAAAGTGTTTGATTTATTTTTTGTTTTTGCTCCATAATTTCATCAATGTAATTTCCCACAAACATAAGGCAGGACACTTGTGGAGTTTAACCCGGTATCAGATCTTTGGGCTTATACTGCTCTCTGCTGGATTAAATTTTAATCACAATATGTCTGTCAGGGCTAGTACATTAAATGTAATGCAATAAATGTTATTTATGGTTTATATACAATTCCCATCAATTTTCTTCTCTGGTGGGTCTCACTTGTATGAGGATTGTAATTTGCATAGTTGTATGGACTCTTTTATGCGGTACTTTTATACCCATCTCACAACTCCATGAACACATACACACACAGGTGGTAGGAGAGTACTATGGTTTTCAGTAACTGCATTCACATTTAAATTCAATGGTAGACTCTGGAGGTAGTTTAGTACAGTGGTTTCCAACCTCACTGTTGGGACCACTACAAGGGGTCGCAAGACAGGTCTGAGTGCTTGTGACATTAGTAAGCAACAAAAACATTTCTGCTACCTACACAAAGGTTTTCAGGTGTTCCTCTAGTCTGTTTTGTCTTTTCTTCTAACTCACTGGCTTATTTACTTCTTCAACAACAAAATCCCTTTGGTTGAACTGGTCATAAATGGTAGACATATGAAACTGGGGATGATTATGATGAGGTCACACTGGTTAAGTGTACAGTGTTGTAGTTGTAGCTTGTAACCCTAATTCTTAAGAATGGCTCAAACCAACACACACACACACACACACATACACACACACACACACACACACACACACACACACACACACACACACACACACACACACAAACACACACACACATATTGGCCCTTACACCCAATACTATGTTCCTGCAGTACCGGAGGCTGCATTTTCAGCCCTGCATGTCTACGACCGCATTTCCAGGACTCCAGCTTTTTTTAACTACAGCACCATAGGCTGCATTCTCAGGACTGCATTTCTAGGAGCCTAGTTTTTCAATACACCACCTACTGAATTGGATGACCACACATGTTTAAAAGGTTCATCCCACCCAAAAGCTACTTTCTGTCCAAATATTAAGTTTAAAAAGGTTTTTACACCCAGATACTACTTGTCTTGCAATTCAACTTGATTGCTAAGAGTTGCATGTTGGGCAATTTGTGTAGCCTAATTAGCAGACTTAGCTCATTAACAGATAAAATAAAGATCTACTTTTTAAAATCAATTTTAATTGAAAACAATAATATTTCACAACCCACCTCCCAACAAAGAAAAAAAGTTTAATGTTGGCATTTCCACATGATATGCAGACAAACAGGAGAATGAAAGTTATCAATGATCCCTGCGAGAAAGAGAGACAGGGAGAGATGAGAGAGATGCAAGAAAACAATAGAAATTAAATTTTATTAACATTTGACATTTCCTGACACTTCAATATTAAAACCCATATTGTGAAGTAGGTAACAGCACTACCTTTTAATTAAGTGGTCTTCCTTCTTTTCTCATTTGTTTTTCCAATTCGCTGCAGAATTCCTCCACATACACAACATAATCACTGCTTGGTTAATGAAAACAAGTAACACTTAAAAAAGATGCATTAATTACTACTTCCTAATTAAGGTATTAAGTAATGTTAGTAAATAGTTGATAAAGATTGCATGGCATTGTGTAAAAAACCTGTGAAATACCTGTGATGATAAAGTGTCCCATGTATAATAATTAACGTTAAACATTTCACGTACACTGAAGACAGTGACGACCAACCCTGAGGACAGGCTTTTATCATCTTTTGAAGTTTAATATGCTGGCTATGATTAATTATTATAGTCTTTAAGTTAACAAGTAATATGATACACCTAGTTGGGCTTAGCAAATATAGCTAAAACTATCAGCAATGTTACTCACACAGGGCTTGACCATAGACAGTGAAATAAATGGATACAGTGACGCCATAGTCTTTAAAGGAGACCAGTGAAGTCAATTAGAAGCACTTTTCCGGTGATGGCTGAGCGTACTGCGCAGCCTCAAACTGAGCTTGATGACGTAGATGTGACGAGAGCAACCTGTCTGATGGTTGTAAGTCTTCTGGTAGCTATGCCAAGACAAATATGTTTGTTCGTGGATAAATGTTACTTCATATAAATTCACTTGCCACATACCCAAGTATTTCCAATCCATCGAAACGTTGCTGAAATATTTTGTTCCGATGCTATCATGGACTGTCTATGGGCTTCTCCCTTGACTGTATGCCTACACATCCCCCCCGATTGCCTGCAAGCTTCTCCTGACTATACGGTAATTCCTCTACTGTGCGACAGAAAGTCGTGTGGTTATGACACAATCGTTAACCTATTTTTACAAAAACAGCTGCTACGGGGCCATAACGTGAGTACAAGGTAAAGGAGCCTTTTATACATTGTCGTGTTTCTTTAGAAATAAACAATGGACAAATAGAGTCGTAAACACTTCAGATGTAAAGTTATTCGCTGTCAAAGTGAGGCCAAAATGAATGGGAGTCAATGGAACGCTAGCGGAAGGTGATGGCTTGTTAGCCTCAGAATCTCCCCATCGGAGGTACGCTTTCCGGGTGCTCACTTACCCCCTTGGGCTTGACGTGCTCTTCTTCCATTTTTGGTGGAAATGTGGTCTTGTCGCATTATTATTATTGCCCATTCACTTGGCAAGACACTCCCTCTAGTTAGGGTCCTAGAATTGCTTTCCTGAAAATGCAGTCCTGAAAGTGCAGCCTCTGGAACTGCAGCTATATGCTACTCCTTCCACCTGCTAAAGTCACGCTCTTTGTCTGAAATAGAGATGTGAAGAAATGTGGCACCAGTGGGCATTAGAGGAGATGGTACTGGCCAGCATCCAGACTCCCTCTGCAGGGCTAGAAATTCATAAAGGTTATATGAAGTCTATAAAAAATAGAAGAGAAAAACATTGTTTGGTGACTGGGAGGTTCAAATTCTGAGCTCCTTGTGTTTTTCTCCTCTACTTCCATCATTTACTAAGTCCTGCCTTACTATCATTCACTCTTGACCATTTTCAACTGCCAAATGCTGTAAATGTGCATTCAGTATGTCGTCATATTTGACCTATAATTCTACAAAAGGCGAGTACTTTCACTTGTCTTTCTGCATGTTTTATAGAAATAAAAGGTTCAGATGCATACAAAATAAAAAATAATTGTGTACCACAGGTCATTCACCGTGAATTGTTCAAACCAGAGAAACCTCCAGAAGGCTGGCCACATAAAGACAACCATTAGTAATGAGGAATGGTCATGTGTGAAATTATAAAACAACTTTTTGCAGCACTTGCTGTGATGATGCTGATATTTTATGGTCTGCCACAAGAGGGCACTCTAATTATACAAAATTAAAAACATTTTCATAGTACTAAATTAAAAAATATTAAGGGGAGCATCTTCTCTTCCCTCTTCCAGACAGGAAAAATGTGCTGAACTCTGTTATGAACAAAGTGAGACAAGACAAGAGGAGGCAAACTTTATTCACGAAAAGGGTAATTTGTATTTCAAAATAAACAAAAAAATCAAAAGAAAAGAGTAATGTTTTACTCCTCAAATCAAACTAATGTCTCATGTAAACTATGCTGCCTGTCTGAACCACATAAATCCTTCTGACTTGAATTGATGGAAGACACAGGAGAGCACTGCCTGGAGTTTTCTGTAGTTTGATATTGGACGAACATTTGTTTTGTATCATATCTGGAGCATGGCCAGGTTTTATCTTATTTAATGATTCACAGATGATCACACATGCTTTTTAAGTCATATACGAAAGGGTACTTTAACACTTTCACATAAGCTATCCAAGTCAGTGTTAAAAATAAGACTTTGCCCCACTGCCTTCACTAGAACAAATCCAAACACTTCTAAAACACAGGAATGCAGGAAGATTACTCTTGCTCCCAGAGTAATATAACCAAACAAACCACTGTCAGTCCCAGAGGGTTTATAAAGACATGTCCATTCTATTATAACTAGCTTACAGTCTCTGCAGGGCAACATAAAAAAAAATAACACTACCCTGACTTTGTCTCATGTCTCTCAGCAGTAGATCATGTGCTTTGCTAATTCTGACTAACAGTGTAAGCTTTGTTGCCAAAATATACTGTAGGCTCCCTATTAGAACCAACATGATCAAGATGTGTTATGCAACCACAGGAAAGGTGCTTGATACCATAGATTGAAAATGAAAGTCAACACCGTAGTATAGTTTTGTGTTTTCTGCTCCAGTGATCCAAAGCAAAGTGAATAAGGCCTTGTTCAAACTGCCAGCCCATATCCGTTTTTTAAATCAAAATACTGGAATATCTAGTAAGTGTTTGTAGAGCAAACAGTTTATCATACTTTTATTTTTAGACCTGGGCTTAGTTTCATTTTTGCTGCACATTTCATTCCATTCATTTGACTGTTTTTTTCAATGCTAAATATTAATGTGTTGCCCAAATATCATTTGATGCAGATGACATAATGCTGCAATGCAAAGCCTTTTTCCTAACTATATCCAGGACCTTTCTTTCAAGCCAAAATAGCTTTTTTTTTGCCCTATAAGATAATATTTACTGTTCAGTGCACTATAGTTTTAGTTGTTGTCACAATGTTAATTGATCTATGTGCACATACTATTAACAAACTATTTTCAAAATCTTTAATCTGAATAGGCGAGTGACAGCTAGTATTTTTGCTAGTGCCCCTGCAGCAGATTAAAATATTTCTTTCAAAGCCTTGAAAGAGAAACTAGCAATTTACGCACTTTGAGCTTATGTTTTAAGAAGTTCACAACATGTATGCAGAAAGACAGCGACAAGTTGTCCGGTAACCACTTTCTGACTCAAGAGGTATGGCAGCAGTGCTACCCAAAAATGAATCACAATGCTGCATACATGTAGAGTACATGACAATGGAGGAAATGTGCTGATTTAAAACTAATTTAAGATTTAATTTAAGATGTGTGAGGCCAACACTAAATGTGTTTGTGTTGACTGAAATAAATAGAGGAACTTTAAAGTGCCTGTGGAAAGTACCAATGACAGAAATAAATTGCTAGTTCACGATAAATAGACCAAAAGGGACAGTATATAAATGCAAATATGTAAAGAAGTAGTCAGACTCAAAATCAATTGCTACTGGAGGGGACACTGCATTAGCACTTCTCAAAACTAATAATTTATTTACATTTCTATATTTCCCTCAAGAAGGAAGATTCTAGTAAGCAGAGGAAAGAAAAGAAATATTTCAAGAAAAAGAGAAGTGAAGCCCGAAATGGCTGCATGGATAGCTAGCCTCAAGGAAAAATAATACTACCAGAAAATGTTTTTGAAAAGTCTTGTGGCTTTTGTCTGTTTTACCTGCAACAACCACATTTTATTTTTGTGTTTTTTTGCAGTACAGTTTTTCTTTCTTTTGAGACCACGTTCTTGGGAGATTGTAAGTACAACTATAGAATAAAGTTTGGAAAGGGATCGATAATTCTCGTATTCATCATTCCATTTCACATTTTACTTGCTAATTGCTGTTGGTACACATATAGCACATACTGTAAACTAAGCCTATTCTGTATAGCAATATAAAAGGGTATGCAATGCCACAATCACAAGATGCAATGCTGTTTCACTGACTCATCCCTCATAGCAGCAGTGCTACCCAAAAATGAATCAAAATGCTGCATACATGTAGAGTACATGACAATGGAGAAAATGTGCTGATTTAAAACTAATCTAAGATTTTATTTAAGACGTGTAAGGCCAACACAGGAACTAAATGTGTTTGTGTCGACTGAAGTAAATAAGGGAACTTTAAAGTGCCTGTGGAAAGTACCAATGACAGAAATAAATTGCTAGTTTACGAGAAATCGAGCGATTGAGTCATTAGTTCATTAGCAGCCGGAGAGCTCCATCCTGCACCAACTTATTCTGTTTAAAAACGATACATATTGACTTATCTGCTGGTTGATTTATGTGTTGCACTCTTGCAATGCCACAATCACTGAACGCAATGCTGTTTCACTGACAGTAAACACATGGATGGACCCAAATAAATATAAAATATGTTTCTACTTGTTGCTATGCCACTGCTGTTAGAAACCTTGCTCATCTGCATTTTAACCCTGCAAACTTGTAATGATGCATGATTTCTTGCATTGGATGAAATACCTAATTAAATACAAATCTGAAACATAAAATTGTCTAGGTGGAACTGTTATGGGTTGGCTGTGTGCTCCCTTCCTGTGTGTTTGTTTGTTTCTCCTTTTTTGTCTCTGTCTGTGTTGTCTCGTCTGCACCTGAGGCTGCTAGATGCGTGGCAATAGAGGATCTAGGTCAAGGGGCGTGGCCATTCTCTCCTGCAGTTTTCCACACAGCTGCAGCTCATCCCATTCATCACCTCTGCAGTATATCAATCCGGGCTGTCCACCTCTTCAGTGCCAGATTGTTAAACGCTTGTGATAACTTGGCTCTGTGTGTTCCTGCTTGTTATTTGTTAAATCCTAGTGCTCTGTTTAATCCTGTTTATCCGTTGTCCAGATTCTGCTCTGCAACTGCTGCTCCCTGCAACTTACCTGTGTGATCCGCTACGCTGCATCTCTATTGATTCCTGTCAACCATTGCTTCGCCGCTTTTTCCGGAGCTGCTGACTTCCACCCTTCTCCGCTCACTCTTATCCCCTCTGGGTTCGGGTCGGTGAGTCACGACTGGACCTTTTCCAAAACAGCATGCTCCGAATCTCAGTTCTGCCCTGGACTCCTCACTGCCTGCCTGCCTCACTCTTCATTACCATCCAGAAGCAAGCCATCTCGCACTTACCCTCTTTGCACCACAAAGTTTGACTGTTCAAATAAACATCTCTAATTGTTATCTGCCTCCGTGTATGTTGTCTCTGCTTTCTGGGTCAAACGGCAAACCTAACAGGAACACTCTTCTTCTAGAGAATACATGAAACCATGATTTATTTTTTATATAAATGCAAAAGTTTGAAGTAACTGTTGGAACAGCAGATCACAGGTTAAATTTGGTTGCAAAGAAATGAAAAATCAGACATTTAATACCGATGCCAGACAATCACATCCACTTTAATACTCAGCTGGAGTGCCAGGTAACCAGGCAAAGCGTGGGTGGGCAGTTTTTACTAATTACTTAATTGGTAACCTATCTAGTCTTCTAAGAAGTTTTCTTTGGTTTCTATCATCTTATATGCAAATGACACTCAAAGTGTGTGTGTTTCTCAGCCATATCATATAAAAGGCACCAGAATCATCAGAGCGCAGTGTTTACTGTTTCCAGTGTACAGATACTGTCGTAGCTGCACCTGCTAATGGCCACACTCAATACTCAGGCTACCAGCATGGTAAGTCTTATACTAACACATACAACATTGATGTTGTGCTGAATGTGTTACGCTCTGAACCTAACATTTCTTCCTATTGAATCTGTTGAAAATTGTCGCAATTCCAAATCATAGAACACTGTTTCTATTATTACTCACGTTTGTTTCATTTCCTTCGTACTTCCCTTCCTTTCTCCTCTCTATTCCTCTATCCTTCCTTCTCTATTTTGTCCTGTTTTGTTCTGTCCTCCTATCCCCTCTTCTCTCCAGGTGCCACCTTGTACAAAGATCACTGAATTGCTCGAGAGGTACTACCTGTCACCGTCTTATGGCATTGAGTTCTGCATTGGTTTTCCTGGCAACTTTGTGGTTGTACTTGGTTACATATTTTGTTTGCAGCAGTGGCAGAGCTGCAATATTTACCTCTTCAGCCTGGCAGTCTCCGACCTAATTTTCCTCTGCACACTGCCACGTCTCGCGTACCTCTATGCAAACAAACAATCAGAAACCAGTCCCTATGCTTGCATTATAAACCGCTATGTACTGCATGTAAATCTTTACTCGTCCATCCTGTTTATGGTTTTGCTAAGCATGGATCGTTTCCTGCTCATAAGATATCCAACACGGAACCACTACCTGCTGAGGCCACGATCAGCCTTGATCATAACAGGGCTGAGCTGGCTAGCTGTCAATGTGGAAGTTGCTCCAATGATATCACTAATGATCGATGACCTCCGGGATGGAAACTGGAGTCGCTGCAAGGATTTTGCCAGCCTAGAAGGAAACATCAATACATTGGGCTACAGCCTGGGACTAACCCTGACTGGTTACCTTCTCCCTGTGCTTGGACTTGGTTTCTCCTACCAAATTGCACATCTGCTCCATGTCCAGGAAAGGGCTGTCCAGAACAGAACAACATCATATAAGCGGCCTTTAAGAGTTGTTGTAATGGTTTCAGTAATTTTTCTGGTTCTCTACATTCCATTCCATGTGCTGAGAAATGTCAGAATAGCATCTAATGAGGCCTGGGCAGGGCTTTGTACAAAGATGTACATACAGGGCCTGTACATCCTGACCCGACCGTTGGCCTTCTTGCACAGTGTCATCAACCCTGTCTTTTACTTCCTCATGGGTGACAAGTTCAGAGAGCTCCTATTCGCCAAGCTCAGAAAGCTGGGCAGAATGAAAGAGCGGCAAAGAGGGCCAGACTGAAAACATTCAACACATATCCCTATGAGACACACATCAACATATTGCAACCAAACATGTGGACCACCTCTATCTTTACATGTATTTTGTTAAGGTTTTATGCTTTACTTTATTTCTGCTGTGTTTTAATTACCTCCACCCATGGAGGTTATGTTTTCAGTTCGGCTTGTCCGTTGTTTGTTGGTTTGTTTGTTTGTCAGCAGGATTACGTAAAAACTACTGGCACGATTTTATGAAACTTGGTGGAAGGATGCAGCAAAGAATCCAAAGAAGAACCCATTTCATATTGGAGCGGATTTGAATCACAGGGCATTTGTGCTGCATTTATGTGGTGTCAGAATAATTTTCCGTAATGACCATTTCCACATATATTACATTGCATCCAAATAAGTATCACAATTTTAAAGTAACTGTGTGGGCATAACTTGCACTGTACTGTGGTGATGTTCCACTTTTCTGCTTTAAATGCTAAATAATGCTGACATTTTCAACCAGTAAAAGCTTTTTTTTTTACTACTAACGTTAAAGGCAGTGATAATGAAGCTGTAGCTCTGGTTTCACTCGAGAACAGAATGGTGTTGTGTGAGGTTTGAGAAGTGTTCTAATGTGTCCGCATGTGCATAGTAGTATATCGTTCTTTATTTTAAGATGTAATCCTGCTAATAATCCCCATTTTTACTAAATGTATCAGTAATATGATTGTGTCTTTTTTGTTTGTAACTTTAACAAAATAGTTACTTTCCCATGTAGTCTATTCTCCCCAAGCCTGCTTATATGTGATAGAAGACATGTCTAGATATCCATAAAGGGGAACTGATGCAAAGTTAGCTTTCATGTTTACAAAGTAAAGTAACTACAATTAACTGATAAACATAATTAAAGATGTATAAACAATTCTAACATAATAATTCAGTTAAAGGCCAGAGCCTATTTATATATTAATGCACTGTTTAAGCATGAGTATGTATATGAAGAATGGTTGCTGTTTGTATTCATATCTGTATTTGTTGAAAAAGCATAATTATTGCTCCGAATTGTGACAAAATAACGCCAACATGTTCCTATTTACATGTTGTGATTTGTAGAGTCACAGCATGTTTCAAAAAACAGCGTAACATGAAACATAGCCATCTTCTAACCGTAAACAAACCGGGAACTATATTCTCAGACAGGCTTGCTGCAAAACACATCATTCCACCCAAGTACTATATTCTTCCGCCTGAGAATATAGTTCCCGGTTTGTTCATATATTATTATATTTCTTTAAATTTATTATTATAAAGTAGAATAAACTGTTCGAAAAGTGATTTTGCCAATACATTGAAAGCACAATTCTCAAAGGTGTAAAGCCAATAAAACAAACAAACGTGTGTAATGTGTGTAACAACATAGTGAAAACATTTTAATTTCCCCTTGCAAGATTAATAAAGTATAAATTCTTCTTAAATATAGTTATAGCTGCTCCGCAGCCAAGGTCAGGGCCAAGCAGTTTAAATTCACAGTGAAGGTATTCAATTGTACAAGATGTGGCATTTTGACGGTTGAGCTTTGAATTCGCAATCTTTGGATCCATAGGCAAACGCTCATCTCAGTGAGCTATTACCATAATTATAGAAGTTATATTTTATTGAATCAGCCGGGGTTGATTCAATAACATGATTTTCCTAAACTGCAATTGGACTGATTGTTAATCAGAATCAGGTGTGTTAATGCAGACACACATTTAAAATACATAGGGCAGTTGTCCACACCACAAAGTCTAATTAGATACATGTATAATCATCTTGCAACACCAGGTGCTCAAACTCAGAACCATTGAGGGTATAGTCCGTTTCTGATCTCAGGGAGCTATAATCTGGGTGATGTCACAAGTGGCATCGCAGTGCCTAGTAGACAAGGAGCAGGGTTGCATGAAAATGCAGAATTTTAAGCTACTGTAAAAAATTAATTTCTTATTAGAAAATTCTGAGAATTGTTGTACTTACTTTGTAAAGACAACATAGAGATGCCTGTAATTTATTTTCACAAAGATCAATAAATGCCAAACTGATGTTTAAGGATGCTGTATTTTGCATTGACTGCAATGAGTAGATGAGGACACAATAAAAACAATATTTAAAGTGTCTGAAATTTTGTACACCAAATCTACAGTGATCTTCGGATGTTGTTATTTTTTCCATGAACATCAAAGATTTTGTTTGGAAGAAATTGCAGTATTTGTTTACACTACGGTATGCAGTAAAACTCAATTTTTGATAAATCAAAAATCTGAATGGCAAATTTGTGGAGGACAGTCTGGAGATGAAAGTTGCCCAAATTTGGTGTCAATTGAAACAAAAATGTGGGAGGAGATAGGTTTAAGAAGTTTTGCATTTTTTGCAAAAAGTAGAGTGATGGACTTCAAAATTGCCACAAGGTAAAAGCAGAGTATCGTGTCTGCTATATTGGGGCTACAGCTTGGCATAAGTTGCAACGTTGTAGCATGTACGGCTGATTTGTTATGAATTTTTAAAGTTTGGAATTTGAAATGGCTGTTGTAGCACCACCATCAGGACAATTAGCACACAAATTGCACTGATTGTGTTTGGCATAGGACTGGACTTGTGTGCAAAGTTACTTAGGAAGAAGAATAATAATACAGGCAATACAGGCTTCACTGCTCAGCCCCTAAATATGAATGCATACATAAATACAAAAGAAGAACTACATATATATATATATATATATATATATATATATATATATATATATATATATATATATATATATTGGACCTCACAGCGGCTTTTGATACAGTGGACCATGCAGTCCTCCTCTCTTGCCTTGATCATTGTGTAGGCATCCAAGGCTCGGCACTTAAATGGTTTAGCTCCTATTTGGCAAATAGGAGCTTCTCTGTCATGATTGGTGACCTATCCTCGTCATCTGCTCCTTTCTCTTGTGGGGTACCTCAGGGTTCAATTCTTGGCCCCATCCTGTTTTCTTTATATATGTTGCCTTTAGGGGCTATTATAGGCAAGCACAACCTGTCATTTCATTGTTATGCAGATGATTTGCAAATGTATTTGCCTATGAAAGCAAATGACAGTGTCGCACTAAACTCCCTGCTTAGTTATATTAATGATAAGTTATGGCTTTCACAAAAGTTTCTTAATAATCAAAACCTATTTGTTTAAAATGGCTTTTAATACGTAGTAGACAATTTCCCTCTCCTGTTTCTATGTAACCTTTTCTGAGTTTACTGTTTTCTATGTTTAATTTTTTTTATTGTATGATATGTTGTTTTATTCTTGGTTCCTGATGTAAAGCACTTTGGATACCTGCTGGTTGCTGTAAAGTGCTATATAAATAAATGTTGATTGATTGATTGAAGTATAAAAGTTGAAATTTACTGATAATGTAAGGATGTAAGAAACAAATAAATGTGATATGGAACACAACAGGGTAATTAAAATGAAATGAAGGATAAGACTGTGGTATGATCAGAAAAAAAGGTTGAGCTACAAGCGCTGACTCTGGCAGCATGTCAAAGTGTTCTTGAGCAAGACACTGAACCCCAAGTTCCTCCTTGGAGTGAGTCAGTGTGTGTGTCCCCGAATGTGCAGTACAGCAGCGGGGGCGGGGAGTTCCTTCATCCGTAGAACTAGAAGGCTCATTGATTGCGGTTCACCGTCTACCTCTGTCATATGTGTTGGGATTTCATATGTGTACAGATTCAATCATTGGGAAATTATCAAAGATGTTTCAATTTTAATAAAGTTATGAATATGTGTATTCATAACCCCACCAAAATGACAAACAATCAAAATGGGGCACCACCATGGAAATCAGGGACCAATTATCAAACTGTGAAACACTCTCATTAGGTGCTGTTCCCTTTAAAATACAGATCTTAACTTGGTTAATCTATCTGGTATTCTTTAAAGGAACAAAAAGAAGGGTGAATCCAAGTAACCAGCTTTAACCAGCTTATTACAATAAGTACACAAATAATCACAGACAACTACTATTTACGGTATAACAGAATTTATTTAACTTCAAAATCATCAATGGCCAATCAATAATCCTTTGATCAATTAAAACCAATATACCCTTTTTAAACTACAACAAAACTAAGCAAAAACAAACCAGCATGTGATGTGAGGAGACACGTCTGTGTCTGTATGAGTGTGAGTGTGTGTGAGAGAGCGCGAGGAGGAGGGGGTGTCGAAATGTAGTCTAGTTCAAAGACTACAAATATGGCTACTCCTGTGAGCTGCACAAAACTATTTAGCCTCAAGAGGGCGGTAGTGGTGCTGGGTGCAGTGCTGTGTGGCTAGAGCAAGACGGTTAGCTTTCAGGCTAACATCTTACAGACCAAAAGACCACACTAGCTACTAGCTAGCGGTTTAGCTATTCACACACATGTTTGAGTGTGTGTGTGTGTGTGTGTGTGTGTGTGTGTGTGTGTGTGTTTGTGTGCGTGAGGTTAGTGAAAGAAGAAAGGAGAAAGAAAGAGACACACTTAGATCTTAGTTATCGATAATGATCAGCCCTCTCAGTCACTCAGGTCTGGACCAACGTGAAATTAGTGCAGACTCTGAGAATTTTGTCTGACTGAGGGGACGTTCATTATAACCACTCTGGTGCGCTAAACAGCTGATTCTCCGCTGGGATAACACGGCTCCGCCAGTCTACACAGACCACGGGGTGGCGTTCTCGTCGCCTCGCGACTGTGAACAGACGGACCGATGGAGATTATTATCTCGCCGAACAGTAACTAAACTCCTCAGCAGTGGGAGAAACAAAAGTAGCATTTACAGCCTGAACAAGCTACATATTCAACACAACATATCAACAAATGCACCATGATCAGAGTACATTCACAGAAATAGATTTGACTCGGCGGTCAAAATCATAGATTATTAAATCAAACGCGCACCCGTAGCGCTTATCAATCGATCACATTAACGGTAAACAATGGCAACATTAGCCTCTACACATTAATAAAACACACTATTCCTCTGCCCAGAAAACCTTAAGCCTTCTTACTGTGTGTTCAGACACTCTAGCCTCAGCCAACCTATGAACACTATGAACTTGTGAACTGTTTCTCATTCAAAGGAATGCTTGGACTTTGATACTATCAGTTTAACCCTTTCTCCCATGAACTGTACGGTCCTTGGTTGCTCCAAAGATCGGGACTCAACCGCTCTTCAGAGCAAAAAGGGGGACCGTTGGAACCATCCAGTAGTGGATTAAACATGATCTTTTTCAAACAAAGGATTTTCGGCCAACATGTGCTCAGAGACAAAGAGGTCTGGGCCTACTTGTACATTCCAGAGCCTTTTCACCAAACTCCGACAGGTCACAACAAGGAAAAAGACCACAAAATGGCCAGAGGGAGTTGCTGCAGATAAGGTTCGCACCTTGCTGGAACTTTGATTCTTCCCATTGGTTCAGAGGTTCCTCAAACACAGCATGAGGTCGGGGCCTATAAAACCTTCGGACACACCATTTTCCAATGTCTTCCACTGGTGGCTCCCGCTGCTGAAGGAAGCACACAAGCGCGTGTGCTAAAAACTTCCATTTCTAAACAAAGTGGATTTAATTAAGGGATCCTGGAAACACACGTCATGTTTCAACGCTGCAGAGAAAACAACAACGTTCTCTAGAAGAATATTGTTTCTTCAAAGTTAACTCTGGCTTGTCCCCGCTGCCCCGGGGGCCAGCTTTTCTCCGCGCCCGTTAACGAGCGGCCGGATTGCGTTCTGTTTTTTCTGTGGAAAACTACGGACAGACACGAATGGACTGAACACACATAAGAAGGCTTAAGGTTTTCTGGGCAGATGAATAGTTTGTTTTATTAATGTGTAGAGGTTAATGTTGCCATTGTTTACCATTAATGTGATTTGAGATTAATAATCTTCTACTGGTGCATGTATGTTTATTAATCTGATCGGACTGTCGAGTCCAATCTATTTTCTGTGAATGCACTCTGATCGCGGTGCACGATTGATTTGTTGTGTTGAATATTGCAGCTAGCTTGTTAAAACTGTAATTGCTACCTGCTAACTCCACTTTCACAGAGTTTTAGTTATTGTACTGAGTGAGACAATCAGGTTTTTTCCAAAGTGTATTTCTTTTTCTAAGGGACCTTCTTTCCTCTTTCACTAACACACACAAACACACACACACACACACACACATGTACGGACATACAGACACCCAAGTGAACAGCTGGCCAACAGCGAGTCACATATGTCGAATAGCTACACAGCTAGCACATAGCGAAGTAGCTAGTGTGTCCATCTCCAATGAGCTAACAGCTAATCTGGGCGTGACCGAGCAACCCCGGGTTGTGTCACCCCCCCTCCTCCTCGCACTCTCTCTCTCTCTCTCTCTCTCTCTCTCTCTCTCTCTCTCTCTCTCTCTCTCTCTCTCTCTCACACACACACACACACACACACACACACACACACACACACACACACACATATACACCCAGATCACATGCTGGCTTGCTTTTGCTTTGTTTTTGTTGTAGTTTATAGAGGGTTTATTGGTTTTAATTGATCGAAGAATTATTGATTGGCCATTGATGATTTTGAAGTTAATAAATTCTACTATACTTTAAATAGCAGTTGTCTGTGATTATTTGTGTACTTATTGTAATAACAACCTGTTTTAACAGGTCGTTGCTTGAATTCACCCTTCCTTTTTTTCCTTTAGAGAATACCAGATAGATTAACCAATTAAAGATCTGTATTTTAAAGGGAGCACCACCTAATGAGACTGTTTCACAGTTTGATTATTGGTCCCTGACTTTCAGGGTGGTGCCCCGTTTTGATTGTTTGTTGATTTGATAAAGTTATAAATATCCATATTCATAACTTTATTAATACTGATGAAACATCTTTGATAATTTGCCACTAATTAAATCTGTACACCTACAAATTCCCAACATATGTCAAAAAGTGGTCATCGGCCATAAACTGATTGCTGTCTACCCTCCATGCAAATACAATCTCAGCTGTAGCGGCTTCTCCAGCAAGCTGAACCCGGCTCCTTTTCACCCTCCCTCACCTGGGCCACATCACTACCTGGATGTGTGATGGCTACAATGGACGAAAAAATATCTAGATGAACCGCAGCCGAGCCTGATTGAACCAGACTTATAGTTAAAAAAGTTGTGGGGAAAAAAATACTGGGAACCAAGCAATCAACCCTTTCTGAACAGGCACACGCTCCAAAAGGGCACTGAACTAGTTCTAGTGAAATAGCCACAGTTTTTCCCACACAATTACTCCGATTCTATTTGTGGTGGTAGCTGACCAGTTATTAAGCCAGCAAGCTAACATTGGCCAGCAGCTAAAACCAATATATCACAATATATTTCATGTCATAGGCTCCTCTCTGATTTTTTCACCACTGGGGGTAAAATGTGTTGTTGTAGTCCATGCACCTGGGAGACTTACTTCATGGGTGTCCGTTATTGCTGTTAGCGTTGATCGCCCCGGGGTGGCACTAGGGTTTTTGCTGGCTGGGTTACGGTTGCTGTAGTCGCTGGCTGGGGGCTAGCTATGGCTATGGCCCTTGGGGTGCTTTCCTCTCTCATCCTGACAAAGTATCTTAGCCGCAGGAAATGAGGCAGATGCTAGCTTACTTAACATTAGATTAGTTGACTACCAATACAGCTGTGGCAAATTTAAATGGATACACCCATCATGCGCTCTAGGATAGGTAAAGGATGGGATGGGTTGGGTTGTTTGCATTTCTTTGAAAACAATCACAATCATCTTGGGCGGCGCTAAGCTCTGGACGAAGCAACGGTGGATCTGCAATAGTTACAGAAAGGAGCTTGCTTTGGTGGAACATGTGCACCCCGTAAAAGAAAACCCCACTTAGAATATAAAATTAATTA
This sequence comes from Zingel zingel, assembly GCA_023566125.1. NCBI lineage: Eukaryota > Metazoa > Chordata > Actinopteri > Perciformes > Percidae > Zingel > Zingel zingel. The sequence continues at coordinate 19,232,506 of CM042316.1, read as the reverse complement.
AACTGTTCGCACAATACAGTAACGTGAGCTATTTAAATTAGCTGGATACATGGTTAAACATAATTTGTTCAGACCAGTGTGTCGCCGTATATAAGTCCATAAGAGGTCTGCCTTTTTGCACGATCCAAATTTTCTTCAAAACTTGCCATTTTCAGCTTGTAGCTTGCAAGCCCTCTCCGGGAACCATCACCTTGTCATGGTGGAGAGGTTTGTGTGTCCCTATGAACCTGAGGGCTGTGTTTTCTGGAGCTTGGTGCTCCTGGTAAGGTCTCCCTTTGCAAAGTGGTTTCAGGTGAGGGGCCAGACAAAGAATGGTTCATAAACCCCATCGAGGAAGAGGTGATGTTACCCTGCCCGGAGGAAGCCCGGGGCCCCCGTCTGGAGCCAGGCCCAGATGGAGGGTTCATCAGCGAGTGCCTGGTGGTTGGGTTTGCCACGGAGCCCGGTCGGCCACAGCCCGAAAAAGCAACGCAGCACCTCCATCTCCAACCCATGGGCCCACCACCTGTGGGTGGAACCGCTAGGGGTGGGTGCGCTGCCACACGGGTGGCAGTGAAGGTCAGGGGCCTCAACGGACCAGACCTGGGAAGCAGAGGCTGGCTTAGGGGACGTGGAACGTCACCTCTCTGTGGGGGAAGGAGCCGAAACTTGTGCGGGAGGTGGAGCGCTACCAATTAGATCTGGTGGGGCTTACCTCTACGCACAGTCTCGGATCTGGAACCATACTCCTGGATAGGGGTTGGACTCTTTTCTTCTCCGGCGTTGCCCAGGGTGTGAGGCGCCGGGCGGGTGTGGGTATACTCACAAGCCCACAGCTGAGCCCTGCCATGTTGGAGTTCACCCCGGTGGATGAGAGGGTCGCCTCCCTACGCCTGTGGGTTGTGGGAGGGAAAACTCTGACTGTTTTTTGTGCATATGCACCAAACAAAAGCAAACAAAAGGAGTATTCAGCCTTCTTGGAGACCTTGAATGGAGTCCTGCATGGGGCTTTAGGGGGGGACTCCATAGTTCTGCTGGGGGACTTCAACGCACACGTGGGCAATGATGTAGACACATGGAGAAGCGTGATTGGGAGGAACGGCCTCCCTGATCTAAATCCGAGTGGTTGTTTGTTGTTGGACTTCTGTGCTAGTCATGGATTGTCTATAACGAACACCATGTTTGAACATAGGGATGCTCATAAGTGTACTTGGTACCAGAGCACCCTAGGCCAAAGGTCAATGATCGATTTTATAATCGTTTCATCTGATCTGAGGCTGTATGTTTTGGACACTCGGGTGAAGAGAGGGGCAGAGCTGTGAACCGATCACCATCTGGTGGTGAGTTGTGTCAGGAGGTGGGGGAAGACTCTGGACAGACCAGGTAAGCCCAAATGGGTAGTGCAGGTAAATTGGGAACGTCTGGAGGAGACCCCTGTCCGACAGACTTTCAACTCACACCTCCGGCAGAGCTTTTTGTGCATCCCTGTGGAGGCTGGGGGCATTGAATCTGAGTAGACGATGTTCAAAGTTTCCATTGCTGAAGCTGTGACGAGGAGCTGTGGTTTTAGGGTCTTAGGTGCCTCAAGGGACGGTAACCCACGAACACTGTGGTGGACACCGGTGGTCAGGGAAGCCATCCGACTGAAGAAGGAGTCTTTCCGGGATATGTTATCCCGGAGGACTCCAGAGGCAGTTGCAGGGTACCGAAGAGCCCGAAGAGCTGCAGCCTCTGCCGTGAAAGAGGCAGAACAGTGGGTGTGGGAGAAGTTCGGAGAAGACACAGAGAAGGACTTTCGGTCGGCACCAGGTGCTTCTGGAAAACCGTTCGCCACCTCAGGAGGGGGAAGAGGGGAACCATCCAAGTTGTGTACAGTAAGGATGGGACACGGTTGACCTCAACTGAGGAGGTAATAGGGCAGTGGAAGTAGCACTTTGAGGAACTCCTAAATACAACTAATACGCCCTCTATGTCAGAGGCAGAGCTGGAGGATGATGGGGGATTGTCGTCAATTTCCCTGGTGGAAGTTGCTGAGGTAGTCAAGCTGTGTCCGGGTTCTCAGCAGTAAGTCGGACTCGTTTCCGGTGAGAGTTGGCCTCTGCCAGGGCTGCACTTTGTCACCAATCCTGTTTCTAATATTTATGGACAGGATATCGAGGCGTAGTCGGGTGGGAAGGGGTTGCAGTTCGGTGGGCTGGGGATCTCATCGCTGCTCTTTGCAGATGATGTGGTCCTGATGGCATCATCGGCCAGCGACCTTCACCACTCACTGGATCGGGTCGCAGTCGAGTGTGAAGCGGCTGGGATGAGGATCAGCACCTGTAAATAAGAGGCCATGGTTCTCAGCAGGAAACCGATGGAGTGCCTACTCCAGGTAGGGAATGAGTCCTTACCCCAAGTGAAGGAGTTCAAGTACCTTGGGGTCTTGTTCACGAGTGAGGGGACAATGGAACTGGAGATTGGTTGGAGAACTGGCGCAGCAGGTGCGCTATTAGATTTAATTTATCGCACCGTTGTGACGAAAAGATTGCTGAGCCAGAATGCAAAGCTCTCGATCTACCGGACAATTTTCGTTCCTACCCTCACCTATGGTCATGAAGGCTGGGTCATGACCGAAAGAACGAGATCCAGGGTACAAGCGGCCGAAATGGGTTTCCTCAGGAGGGTGGCTGGTGTCTCCCTTAGAGATAGGGTGAGAAGCTCAGTTATCCATGAGGAGCTCGGAGTAGAACCGCTACTCTTTTGCCTCAAAAGGAGCCAGTTGAGGTGGTTTGGGCATCTGGTAAGGATGCCCCCTGGGCGCCTCCCTAGGGAGGTGTTCCAGACACGTCCAGCTGGGAGGAGGCCTAGGGGAAGACCCAGGATTAGGTGGAGGGATTATATCTCCAACCTGGCCTGGGAACGCCTCGGGATCCCCCAGTCGGAGCTGATTAATGTGGCTCAGGAAAGGGAAGTTTGGCGTCCCCTGTTTGAGCTGCTACCCCCACGACCCGACCACGGATAAGCATTCAAAGATGGATGGATGGATGGATGGATGCATTGCAAACTCGAAGTTTGATGTTGTTTCCCAAAGTGAAGGGATTTTGAGAACAGCAACACACAGAGAGCGGAAGGTGAGGGACATCTGAAGTTAGGCTTTATCCTGGAAATGTACTTCCATTGATTCAGACTAGCCCAGTGCTGTTATCTGAGATCAAAACAATAATACTGAAAATAAAATGTGAGGGTGTTAAACATTCTTGTACCCTTTTACATTACTTTAGGCCTACAGTTTTGTCACCAAGCAATAGCATTAGACACTTGTCAACATAGCACATTGTATTAAGTTGGATCGATATTGTAAGATTTACAATTACTCTCGAAAGTATAATCCGGGGTTTCCTATGTTTTGCCGGAAGTTAGAGCAACTAGACGAGTCAAAGGTTAGTATGAAGCTATTGACAGGCAGCCAAATGACACACTATGTCATCATTAAAATTACAGATCTATCTAGGTTTAACAATTGTTGGAAACATTTGGGATAATGGAAGTACACAACATATATAACATAGGTATAGTCGACATTTTAAGGCAGAAATATTACAAAGTATATCTTTAAAGCTGTAATAAATAAACAAGGTTACAAAATATAATGTTGAACCTTGCTAAGCCAATTAATTGCAATTTATATAATTCATTTTATGCATATAAGCTTTTACTTTTTGACACACACTAAACATTCTATATACATACATTGTTTATTTGGATTACAATTAAATTAGATAAGTGTGTTCTTTTAAGTATACATGGTAAGTTCACCATCTGAAGAAACTCTTCAAATGTTTTTCATTTCTCACTAAGGAAAACATTTAGGATTTCAATAATCACCTTGTGATTGCGCTGAGAATAGTGTTAGATTGGGTTAGGTTAGGTTTTGACATGCCTGATTTGTCACATTTACCTAAAGATTTTATTCTCTCCAATATCAAATATCAGTTCTAAGCGAAGCTGGTACATGACTTTTGATTTAATTTATTATTTATCTCAAACAATCAACAATGTTGCAAAATAAAACAAAACAAATTCAACTTTGCTGTAGTCTTGCCCAAAAATGTGAGTGGCTTGTTGTGAAAGAGGTGAAATCACCTTGCAATTCAAAAGCTCCTGTTTCATAGCCTCTGGCCCAGCTCTCATCAGTCCTGTTGGAAACACTTGCTTGTCTTTGCTTGCCCAGCTGGCCCCTTGTTCCCCCACAACCCCCTGGGTAAAAGGTCAATTGGCAGGTTTAGGATGAAGCCATGACACCACCTCCATAATACACAATAACAAGCTTTTGTGTTTCCAAGGTGTGTTATGCTTCAGTGCATGTTATTATTTAATTACATGTTCACAAACAAAACACACAGCACACGCAAACACATACACACTCATCCATACTTCTCCATATGGTGCACATCCCAAACATTCAATCAGGTCTTTCGTTTTTTTTTTCTGGTTTTTTTTGTAGCTACTCCATTGTACCATAAAAGTAGGCCTAGATTATGACCAGCAATTTTTTTAGCATATACCTATTTTATAATATATATATATATATATATATATATATATATATATATATATATATATCTTTGGATCTCTTAAAGGCGGATTTCTTTAGCGTGGACATGTAACTCACGAAATCGCACACCAAACTCTGCCTTAAGCATTTCCAGCCCTTCCACCGACTTTTCAGCTGGCAATGGGGCCGCTGGTTTCTCAGCTGAGCGGCTTTGGGTAGTAGGGATATGGGTGAAAACTTGTTTTTGCACTTGTCCCACAAGCAGTGCGAGTTTCACCTCAAATGCTTTTATGAGGGCATACACGTCACATACTAGTTTCTCCTTGCCTTGGAGCTGCACGTTGAGGCCGTTCAACATTTCTGTCACATCTGTTAAAAAGGCGAGGTCCCATTTCCATTCTGTGTCGATCAGTTCTGGGACAGTTATGCCCTTTGTCAGAAAAAAAGTGTTGATTTTGGGTAGCAGCATGTAAATACGCCTCAAAACTCGAGACTCTACCTTTCCGTCATATGTGCTGAAACTGACCCTATGTTCCAGTAGAACTACATGAAGCAGGTCATTTAAAAAAAATTCGGGCTCCTCTGGCATCACCTACAGCCTGTAGTGCGATTTGCAAAAACTTCTTCCACTTTCTCCTGCAGTTGGGCGTACACATTATGCCCCATTTCTTCAATTTGTCTGGTGATTGTACTTGCGGACGGACTCGCCACATTAAGACGTCTTTCTTATTGGGGCAAACCTCCTCCGCAACAGCATTCATACTTTTCTTGAAGAACTCACCATCACTGAATGGCCTACCGCTGGCTGCAATCAGTTTAGCTACCTGAAAGCCAGTCTCGAGGAATGGTTCAATTGGGTTTGTCGTACAAACATATTCTGCTAAGCTAATAGTCCACTTTTTAGCTTTGACACTGTCTGCTCTCATTTGGCCTTGCAAGCTTGCATACTTGTCTCTGTGGCGGGTTTCATAGTGTCAGCGCAGATTGTATTCTTTGAACAAAGATACTGTTTCTTGACAGATGAGACAAACAGCCATTTATTTGCACTGAACAATAAAATAATCCCTTGTCCACTGCTGGATAAATACCCTGCATTTGGAATCAACTTTTGACTTTTTCAACCGTTTGGCCATTTTGTTGTGTCTTTAAATTTTCTTGCTGGCGCGCGTGCACCTGCCATAGTTCAGCAGCTAGCTCCCGTCGCTTCCCGCTGTCCCTTGTACCTACACCTCCGCCTGTGCAGTCCTGCTGCACATGAGGAGAGAGCAGAGAGGAAAGGGGCTGCTTCTCAGTCACAGAACAGAAGAGAGAGGTGACTGTTTTGGCAGCCACAAGAGAGAAATCCTTGCATGCTCGCTCACAGATATGGTTATTTTAATTTTAAAAATATGTCTCTGGCATTGTTCAGAGGGCCGGTCCAAATGTGGGGTCAGGGCGGATCCGGCCCATGGGCTGTAGTTTGGGGACTGCTGATTTATGTGAATAATGGTTCACATATTTCATACTATTAACTGTTTAATTCGCAGGCTACTTAACTTCTGTTAAACAGGAGGGCGTGAAATAAATGAAAAATCCACTTAGAACATAGGCATACAGATGACAGAAAGTACTATCATCTCACTCACTGTCTTACTCACTCTGCAACAAAAAGATTGGCTCAGAAAAATGCACTGACATTGAGGACTTTATGCTGAACTTACAACTTCTGGATGTAACTTCACAACATTAACACTATGCAGTTTAAATATGCAGTCTCTCACTTTCTCTGCCCCCATCTCATGTGATGCACACTAAAACACTCGCTCTACCTCCGCTTTGATCCAATTAACTCACTGTCAAATGTGAACCACTTTGATAATTAGTGCAGAGTTGTTGTGATAAAGCTGCAAGTGTGTCACCTTCCAGAACTGGGACACTTTAAACTACATGGGCTAATGGGAACACTCACTGACAGCATGAGCAACACACTCACTCACATGTGTTAACATGACAATCTAGTTAAAATTATTTGTTTTCCGGTCAAATTACGTATCATTGGTTTATCAGCAGAGTTGTCTTTTGGTCACTTATTTAGGTTGTCTCTCTCGCTCTCTTTCTATGTGTGTGTGTGTGTGTGTGTGTGTGTGTGTGTGTGTGTGTGTGTGTGTTTGTTCTTGTTTAACTATATTTGTGGGGTCCAAAAACTGGGAGTCCAGTATACTTGTGGGGTCCCGACAACTTTGTGGGGCCAAAATGCTGGACCCCACAAGTTTAAAGGGCTGTTTGAGGGTTAAGACTTGGTTGTAGGATTAGGGTTAGAATTAGGTTATGGTTAGGGGTTAGGGTAAGGGTTAAGGTTAGGCATTTAGTTGTGATGGTTAAGGTTAGGGTAAGGGGCTAGGGAATGCATTATGTCAATGACGGGTCCCCACAATGATAGTGCCACAAACCTGTGTGTGTGTGTGTGTGTGTGTGTGTGTGTGTGTGTGTGTGTGTGTGTCCTTGTATTTCTAAGGATGTGGGGACGTACATCCGTTACCAGTGTTTGGGAGTAACGCGTTACAAAAGTAACGCAATTACAGTAATGTATTCCTTTTTGCTGTAACGAAGTAATATAATGCATTACTAATTAAATTTCCATTACAGTCTCAGTAACGTGAGTTACAATGCATTTTAACACAACATTTAGTGGTGTTTTGATTTTTTTAACAATTCACCAACACCATGAAATATTTCCTCAGAGGAAAAAAAAGCCATATTATTTCCTGTTGCTGTATACGATGGTTGAGATGACTGCAGAGACAGATACATTTGCGATGTATATTACGCTGCATTGAAGCACGCTACCCCGTCACTGTTCCCCGTGTTCAGAGCCAGAAACAGAAAGTACGGACAACATCTGTGTCCCAACAGTTGACGGTACGTCAGCGCGGACAGAAGTATGTCTGAGCTGCTGACACGTATAAACATGTCGGGAATTAATGTTTAGGCTTACCCTCACTAACACAGAACGTTTAGGGAATGTTTGGGAAGTTTATTGTTCTCTAAAGGTTAGTTCGAACCAAACTAACGTTTAGGAAACGTTCCGTCAGGGTTATAACGTTCCTTAAACATTAAGGGAACCAACCAACTGAAACGTTCTCCTGTACCTCCACACAACATTCCCGTTTGGTTGTTTTTGGTTGTTCTGAGTGCGGTTTCTTTAAACCAGCTCCATTTAAGTTTTTGAAGTAGCATATAAAAGGTTTGCAGTCACTTGATTTAGATTCACAAAAAAATTATTGGGCTTATAAAATCTAAGTAAGATATAAACAGAATAGCAAGAGAATATATTTAGTTTTAGGCTGATATCAATTTTGCTAGAAACAATGCTTTTGTGCTTGATTTCGGTTTTTTAACTGTATTAGGTGCTTTGCCTTTCTGAGAATATAGTTCCCAGTTTGTATACGGTTAGAAGACGGCTGTGTCTCATATGACCTTGTTATTTGTACACCCTGTGACTATACAAATCACAACATGTAAATAGGAAATTGTTGGTGTTATTTTGTCACTTATTCGGAGCAGTAGGCTAATTGGAACCGGTCACCTCCAGGATCTGTGCTAGGCTTAGCTAGCGCTGGGGGCGTCAGACAGAGTTACAGCACGCACGGAGATGAGAAGGGTATGTATTGACTTGTCTAACTCTGGGGGTTACAGTGAATAAGCTAAAGTCCCAATGAGTTGGCATGTTCCTTTAAAACAAGAATCTATCAATATAAAGATTTTCACAACTAAGAAAATTCACTTCTTTCATTTCACATTTCACTTCTAAGAAGTGGCTCAGTTCAGTGTACAAATTCAACCGTTACACCCCCACGCCAGAAGGGGTGCCTCTGCTTTCAGGTGACTGATTGAAGTCCTGTCCTGACTTCCGTATACACCAAAGTCTGCTTCAAGATTGCAAACAGGGCACAGAAAACATTTTAAGATCCGTTTCTTTGGTCCCAAATTCGAACTGAAATACTGCCACTGACTAAAACATATGCTGACTACACCTCACCAACGGTGTTATAACTTAAGGTAGGAAAAATATACCAAGAAAGACATTGTTGGCCATCAACAGCAAAGACTTTCCTCTGCTCAAGACTGCTAGCCCGAATGCTAAACATGTTAGCTTTCCACAGCTATGCCGCGAGCACTGCTACCCCTATGGATACATCAAAGTTGGCGACAGAGACTGAGCCTTCCCTCTGTGATGTTTTAGCCGCCATAAGGAACCTGGACAACAAGGTGGATGTGTAATGTGGATGAGAGATAAAGCCATGGATGTATTAAAAGAAGCTCTGTTCACGAAACTGCAGGCTAACCTAGCACAACATAATGATTACACCTACTTGGTTGTCTAAATACATCTATCGTTTATTTAGATAATGGTAATGGTAAGACCTCTTAAGTACAGACTACATTATTTACACAATTCAAGTATTCTTTTCGCAATCAGTACAAATTGTATGGTCTTTTATTTCAGATGAATCCGTTCCACAAGCAAGAAAGCATTCCAGGACAGAGCGTGTGTCTGGAAGCCCTGTCCGTAAGTTAACATTTATGCATGCATTTAAGAAACCAGAGTCATATTTCCTACCATGGAACTACTGAAATTTAACCTGGTGCATATCATGTGACTGTTCTGATGCGTTTGTCTCTTCCTGCCCTTTTTCAGGTCAGCAGATGTCACTGCCTTCACCACCTGCATGTACGTTTTTTGTTTTTTTTAGCAATTGTCTAATGTAACAGCATAGGTTCATCTTTTGCAATGGCATGTACAAGAAACCTACCATAAATGAACTGACCAATATTCATATCTACTTTCTTTTTAGATGAGTCAACACCACACAGGAAACCAGCCGGTCGCCAAGAGCTGGAGGGGTCTATTGTAACGCAAGCTCGGCCTGCCACTTCATCTTGGGACCCAGTTGAAGGTACAGTGGCTTTGAATTTTCCATTTCCAATTAAATACAATTTTATGACAAGGAACTTGAGGGTAACTTAACTTTTTTGTTGTTGTAAACAGCAGAACTCATCAGACAGAGGGAGGTGACTCATCACACAGAGAGGTAAGAAGACTCACTTAAGTTGTTCACATATGCAAGTATATAATGTATAACAACTAAAACCATTAATTTTTCCATACCCATGAGGACATCCATTACCCGCATCATGGCACAGCGGATGGACACATTTGAGGAAAAGATGGATGAGCTGCTCATGCTGTTAAGGAGCTCCCAGTCACCTCCCTCTGCTCCAGTCGATGACATGTTGCTGTCGCCCTGCTCAACAGTCACCGCGCTGCAGGATTTCGACAGAGGTCTCGGTCAACAGAAGAGGAGGAACAAAATGGTAATTAAATGGCCATAGTCCTGCCCTAAGATTAACACTATATAATTGCATAAATTAAAATATCATTATAACTGAACTGACTTCTCTCCACTTTGTTCTATATGTATCATTTGTATCATTGTATCATTTCTATATGTTTTACAGCAACCTTTCTTGACAATCCTTGGAGGTTCGACCGGAGTTACTGCCATCCGTCGCATGCTATGGCGAGTGGCAACTGATTCTGATTCTTATATAGATATTTTTCAGGCCTTTTATATTTTTTTGTATTTTGTTAATTTTATATTTTATATTAAAGTTTTAAATCCCATCAAGTTTGCCTGTTCATTCATTCCTGCTAATATATAATAATGCACTCCTGCTCATGCAGAGACCGTTTAAAGTAATAATAAAATTGGTGCAATGGTTATTAAAGTTTTTTAAAGGTTAGGGGAATGTAAAAAGGGCGCAGACCAGGTCACTGACCTGGTCTGCGCCCAGGTCACTGACCGGTCTCACCAATGTGCGGCCCAGGGCTTGGCGGCGCAAAACAACATAGCTTTGCTAGCCTCCGCCATGTCCGCCATGGCCACCAACCCAGAGGCTCTTCCTCCGGAGCTAGACACGGAGATCGGCAAAGCCATGACCGCCATCCTCACCCTCACCATGGCGACTATGGTGCCGTTGTCGAGTATCCAGGCGTGGCAGACTGTGGCCCAGTGAAACATCTGGCTCCACATGTCAGAGCTACCCACAGAGGTCAGATGTGAGCTTCTGTACGGTCCCATAGCTCCCGATGGGCTATTTGGACCTCGCTTACAGACGGCCACGTCCCACCTTCACCAGGCGGCCAAGGAAGCGGAGCAGCTACGGCGGCTCGGCTCCTGGAAAGCGGCTCCTCAACAGCAGCATCACCGCTCTACCAACCGCCATAAGAGGAAATGTCCCACAGCCTCCGCTGCAGCTACGACCTCCCAGGCTTTGACCTCCACTCCTCCGCCCGCCCCCCCCACAGCGGCAGCCGGCTCCGGACCGACAGGTTTCATGGGGCCGAAGGACCATGAAGGCGGCTCCAACCTGGTCAAACCCGCCCCCCGAGCCACCCAACAAGCAGCGGCGACGGTGGCAATGGCGGGGCGCGGGGAACGTCTGTCCCTCCATGGTTGAAAACTGGAAACACAACGGCCTTTTAAGGGCCACGCCAATCTATCTAAAGAGCAGTTTCCCTTCAACCAAACAGCCTTTGTTCCCACTGAACATTATGCTGATAACATGACAGATGTTCCCCACACAAGCACACACCAGCTCACCGCTGCTTGCGGAGCTCCACCGCTCTCTCACTATGCAGACAGCGGGGCATACGCTCACTCGCTACTATTAGTGCCGCTCAGTTATCCTCCTCTCCCGGCTATACCAGCGGGATGAAGACGACTATGACCCGCCACCCTTTCGACAGGGCCCTACCATGGGCTGGGCGACACGATCTACTCATGTCTCACCCAGCGGCGGGATGGGCTCTGCGCTTCTTGCTGGCCATGTCTGTAAAGAACACACAGACATGCGTGCGCCTGCTATCAGAGCACAGCGCAGCATGGATCAGGCTGACACACATGGACTCATGGATGTCAAAACTGATAAACCGGGGCTACACACTCCAGTTCGCTTCCCCCCCGCCTTGCTTTGTGGGCGTGTTGGAGACAACTGTGTCATCCCACGCAGAATTAGACGCCATGACGTCAGAACTTTGGGAGCTGCTGTCAAAAGGAGTAATCTCCCGCGTTCCTTTGGGGGAAGAGAACGAGGGATTTTATCCCCGCTACTTTCTCACTCCAAAAAAGTCAGGCGGGTTACGCCCCATGCTCGACCTGTCCCAGTTCAACCGGTGCATCACAGAGCGCCCATTCCTCATGCTGACTATCAGACACGTGGTGGAATGCATGTGCCACCAAGAATGGTTTACATTTGTGGATCTGAAAGACGCATACTTTCACATCCAAATCATTCCCAGACACAGGAAAGTTCTGTGCTTCGCTTTCCAAGGGGCCCATTTCCAGTACAACCGGCTACCATTCGGGTACGCTCTGGCCCCCAGCACTTTTTCCAAGTGCATGGAGACGGCACTTCAGCCGTTTCGGAGAAAAGGCGTTGCACACTGTGGCAGTTCTGCGGCACCTGCAGACACTGGGTTTCGCCATAAACTGGCAGAAAAGCTCACTGGTTCCCACTCAATCGATCGAGTTTATCTGGGCGTAGTGCTAAACTCGATTGTTATGAGAGCCAGGCTGTCAATGCCGAGGCAAGACGTGCTGATCTCTCTCACACCACGCCACATGCACGTCAGCGCTGTCCGTAATGCGACATCGTACGTGAGGGTGTACACAGATGCGTCTCTCATGGGTTGGGGAGGAATGTGACAGTCACATGTGGTGGGAGAGGTATGGCCACCCCCCCCCCCCCCCTCTCCCACATATAAACTGCCTTGAACTGTCCACGGTTCTGAAGGTTTTAAAGCACTTCACCCCTGTGATAGCGGGGAAAAATGTTGTCGTTCGGACAGACAATGTTACAGCAGAATCGTTCATAAATTGCCAGGGCGGCGTGCGCTCGGCCTGGCTATTAGAAATAGCCAGGAGCCTTCTGCTGTGGGTCCACAGTCACCTGTTGTCCCTCCAGGCTGTTTACATCCCCGGGATGCTAAACCGGGCGGCAGACCTACTGAGAGGGGAGGGCCCTCTCACAACGACTGGAAATTGAATCACTCTATTGTTCAGAAGCTTTGGAGCAGGTTTGGGAAAGCGGAAGTGGATCTGTTCGCCTCACGAGAGAACACACAGTGCGCACTGTGGTTTTCCTTGAGCGCACCGGACAATCCACCTCTCGGCGTGGATGCCTTCTCCCACCACCCCTGGTCCATAGCCCTCCTATACGCTTTTCCCCCTGTGCCTCTGATTCCTCGTCTCCTGGAACGCATCCAGGAGGAGAATCTGTCGGTGGGTTAGGGTTAGGGGTCAACCCAGGATGCACGAACGCATCCTGGTTCCCGGCGCTGGTGCAGCTGTTGGCGGGTCCCCCCTGGCAATTGGCGTGGCGTGAGGATGCCCTGTCACAGCTGAACGGCGTGATATCTCAACCCCCGGTGATAACCCAGCGACTGTGGGGCTGACTGCTGAGAGGGAACACCTGCAGAGGTTAGGCTTGCCTCCTGCCGTGGTGCTCACTATTTAAAATGTGAGAGCCCCTTCCACAACAGCGTGTTACACGGGCCGTTGGTCTGCTTGGTTGCTAAGCAAGCATTGCTAAGCATGGCTACATCCACACCTCCTGATGAGTCCCCACTGCCCCGCAAAGTAAGATCTCTGTTCAGGAATACCAGTAAGGAAATAGCTGACCTCAGGGAAGATGTTTGTTGGATGTCCGAGGAATTAAAGACTAAGGACGCCCTGCTGGCCGCCTGTTTTTATGTAGCCCATGATCAGTCGATGCGGATCTCAAGTCTATCGGCAGCACTCCAGGATACGGTGCCCTGGGACTGGTCCACCTGTCCATGTCCGTCCTCCTGCTCAACGCTGGCCATCTGGCCGTCCTGGACTGAGGTGGTCCGCGGCCGGAGGAAAGCCGAGGATGGGGCTGCATTGCCTCCTGCCCTCAGCCTTTCCAGCCGCTTTGGTGCCTTGTCGGAGCTAGATGCCAACCTGACTGGCTGCCGCGGCTCACACTTAGTGACCGGGGTTGGTGAAGTGCCTGCAGCGTCCTATCACACCCCGACCCACCCAGCTGAGGCTGCCGTGATTCCTCATGGCTCGGCGCCCGGCGGTTCCGGAGCTCGCCCCGGTGCGCAGCCGGCTCTCCAGCAATCACCACGGAGGAGGACTGCTGCACGACCAACTCACCGGCTGTCGTCGCGGGGAAGGACCGCTGCACGGCCGGTTCGCCGGCTCTCGTCGTGGGAAGGGACTGCTGTTGCGAACTGTTGTCTTTCGGACACTGGCCCTTCACGCTCCCCCGTTCCACGTCCGCTCTTCCCCCCAAACACAATAATCATTGATGACTCCATCACCAGAGGTATGCGGTTTTTTAATGCCATAACACATTGCTTTCCAGAGCCAAAGTTGTAGACATCCTCGCCAAAGTTAAAGCCCTGATACCATCACTCCCGATCTCCATAAAACGCATTGTGATCCATTGTGGACATAATCACATGTACTATGAGGAAAGTGAACGCACAGAGCAAAGCTTCAACCTTCTCATTGACACTTTAAAAAGCACTGGGAAAATTGTTTTTATTTCAATACCACTGCCATCTCTAGGTCGTTGATCGTGCCTTTTTAGCAGACTGCTCCAACTTAACACCTGGCTCCAATCTACATGCAACACTCACAATATAGGTTTTATTGACAATTTTAATCTGTTTTGGGAGCGTGGCTTGCTGTTTGGCAGGGATGGTATTCATCCAAACACACGAGGCAACCAAATGCTCTGTGGGAACTTGCGGTATGCCCTGCAAACACAGACTTATGATTGACTGTTTACATACTGTGGACATGTGCACGTGAACACTTCCACAGACAAGCTCTATCCACAGACCAGCTCCATCATTCCAGTCAGAATCAGTAAGAGACAAAACAAATCGGCGAAGTCACTATGTAACAACAACTACTTAATTGCAAAGAAAGTGAATTTAGTATCCATTTCTTGTCAGCCACAGTCTGTCACAAAAAATGAGACAGCGAATAACTTTAACACACTGACATTTGCACTACTAAACACTAGGTCCCTGGCAGGCAAATCATTCTTAATCAATGATCTTATTATTAAGCACAACCTTGATTTTATGTTTTAATTATCAGTTGAAAATTTCGCATCCTTTGAGTATGTGGCTCTTCAGCTAAGGTCCACTAATAGAGCTATATTTCTAAATAGCTACAGACCACCTAAGTACTGTGCAGCCTTTTTTGATGATTTTGCTGAACTATTGTCTATGATCTGTGTTGACTTTGACTGTATAATTATTACGGGTGATTTCAACATTCATGTTGACAACCCTGAGGATAGAGGTACAAAGGAACTGTATTGTATCTTTGATAATTATGTACTGACTCTACATGTGACTACAGCCACACACAACAAAGGTCACATCTTGGATTTAATTATCTCTAAAGGTTTGAACATTTCCAAAGTTGTGGTGAATGATATTGCTCTCTCTGATCATTCCTGTGTGTATTTTAATAGCTCTATAACTGTGGAAAAAAATGTTTAAACTAAGGTAATCAGAAAACCCATACATCACTGAAAGCACTAGTGAAAAATTCATTCAGCTTTTCTCGTCCACAACAGCCCCCTCTGGAGCCTCAGTAACTGAACTTGTAGATAATTTCAACTGTAGAATATCAACCATTATTGACACCATTGCTCCCGTTAAGGTCAAAACTATCTCTAGTGAAAAAAAATCTCCATGGAGAAATCTCACACCTGTAAGATTTGAAAAAAGAGAGTTTCAAAAAGCTGAACTCAGGTGGCGAAAAACCAACCTCCAGGTCCACTATGAAATCTATAAAGAGAGACTTTGTATTTATAATGTGGTACTAAGGAATGCAAGGCGGTCTTTCTTCTCTGAAATTATTGCTAAAAACTATAATAACTCTCGTGCTCTATTTGCTACTGTTGATAGATTATCAAACCCTCTAGTACCAGTAGCATCTGAATTTTTGTCCACTGAAGCCTGCAATAACTTTGCCATCTTCTTCAGTGAAAAAATCAAGAAACTTAGACTAACTGTCAGTGCATCCATATCAGGTAGAGGATATCTGCTGTCGCAGTGTTTAAACAAAACAATTCCCTATATGACACAATTTAAAACAATTCACCAAAGTAACCTGGCAGATATCATACAAAATCTGAAAACTTCTTCCTGTTGCCTTGATATTTTACCGACTGCCTTTTTAAAAAATGTTTCGAATTGTTTGGCCTCAAATCTTTTAAAGATTGTAAACATGTCTCTTCAAGCAGGTATCTTCCCACAGGCGTTAAAAACTGCAGTAATCAAACCACTCTTAAAAAAGAATAACCTAGACACATCATTAATGGACAACTACAGACCTATATCAAACCTCCCATTTATAAGTAAAATTATTGAAAAAGCAGTGTTTCAACAAATGAACCTTTTTTTGTCCCAAAATAATATTTTGGGTCCCTTACAGTCAGGTTTTCAATCACATCGCAGGACTGAGACAGCTCTTCTGAAAATCTTTAATGACATCCACTTAAGTACAGATAGTGGCAGAACTACAGTCTTAGTTTTACTAGATCTCAGCGCTGCATTTGACACGGTTGACCACGACATATTATTAAACAGATTGGAAAACTGGGTAGGCCTTTCTGAAACAGTACTAAAGTGGTTTAAATCGTATTTAAGGAATAGAAACTACTATGTGTCAATAGGTAACTATGCATCTGAGCATATAAGTCTGACATGTGGAGTTCCCCAAGGCTCCATCCTGGGGCCTCTACTGTTCAATATCTACATGCTGCCCCTAGCTAAAATCATGGAAAACAACAACATAAACTATCACAGTTATGCGGACGACACACAGATTTATATAACTTTGTCACCCGGAGACTACAGTCCAATACAAACCCTAGCCAGGTGCATTGAACAAACAAATGATTGGATGTGCCAGAACTTCCTAAAATTAAACGAAGATAAAACAGAGGTGATCATTTTTGGACCAAAAAATTAACGATTAAAAGTCAATGCTCATCTTCAATCAACAATGTTAAAAACAACAGAAAAAACAAGAAATCTTGGCATAATTATGGACTCCGACCTGAATTTTAACAGCCACATTAGGTCTGTAACTAAATCTGCCTATTATCACCTCAAAAATATAGCAAGGGTAAAAGGACTTATGTGCCAACAGGATTTGGAAAAACTTATCCATACGTGCATCTTCAGTAGACTTGACTACTGCAACGGTGTCTTTACAGGTATTCCGAAAAAGTCTATTAAACAGCTGCAGCTGATTCAGAACGCTGCTGCACGAGTCCTTACCAACACCAAGAAAATAGATCACATCACTCCAGTTTTGAAGTCCTTACACTGGCTTCCTGTGCACCAATGAATAGATTTCAAAATACTCATGTTAGTTTATAAGTCACTGAACGGTTTAGGACCAATTTACCTTTCAAATCTGCTGTTACACTACGAGCCGCAGAGATCTTTGAGATCATCAGGGACGGGTCTGCTTGCCATCCCCAGAGTTGGAACAAAAAGGGGGGAAGCTTAACTTTTATTGATTTTTAACTGTGTTTTATTTTTTTATGTAAAGCACATTGAATTGCACCGCTGCTGAAATGTGCTATACAAATAAATTTGCCTTGCCTTGCCTTGCCTTGCTTTCCAGCGCTGGTGCACGGAGAGGGTAACGAACCTCATATCGTGTCCCCTGCCTCTCGTGTTGACTTATCTCCAAACATTGGTGGATAAAGACTTGGCTCCGTCCACAGTCAAAGCCTACGCAGCAGCCATTTCATCCTGCCACGAAGGCTATGGAGAGAGGACGGTTTTTGCGCACCCCCTAGTAAAGCGTTTTCTGAAAGGGATCAGACGACACAATCCAGCCATTCGCTCTCTCACACCCCAATGGGACCTAGCCCTGGTGCTTCGAGCTCTGGGGAAGTCTCCTTTCGAGCCTCCGACACAAGCCTCTCTCAGGTTGCTGTCTCTAAAAACGGCGCTTCTCCTTGCCTTGACGTCAGCCAAGAGGGTGAGCGATTTATGTGCGCTGTCGGTTTCGCCATCCTGCCTCTCCATTAGAGGGGACGGGAGCACAGCCACCCTACAGCCTAACCCATCTTTCACGAAAATTTTGTCAACTTCTTTTCGGTCAAGGGTTTTTTCCCTCCAGGGTTTTTTCCCCCCGCCTCATGACAACGACGCGGAGGAGGCTTTCCACCGACAGACATAAGGCGGACACAGCAGCTGTTTCTACACTATAGGGAACACTCCCAAGGAGCGGCCCTTTCTAAACAGCGGCTGTCTCACTGGCTATGCAAGGCTATTATCCAGGCTTATAACGCAGAGGGGGCTGAGCCTCCCCAGGGCATCCGGGCACATTCTACAAGGGCACTATCGGCATCAGCGGCTCTATTCAAAGGCATGACAGTAGCCAACATCTGCGCAGCAGCCTCCTGGGCATCCTCATGCCCTTTCATCCGTTTCTATCTGCGGGATATGTCCAAGCCCTCTCTGACCCACTTGGTCCTATCCTCACTCAACGATAAATGATGCCCCGTCGTATGAGTATTCTGTCTGCAGCCGGGTGCCGGGAGGAGAGCGGTGTCCCACATATATGTGTATATATGTATATATATATTTATATGTATATATTCTTTGTCGCTATCATGCACGCCTACAATCACGGATTATGCGCCCTGCATGTGTGTTTTTTCCTGCTGTCCTCACCCTGCCTACATTGCTTGCTGGGTGTAACGCGGTGTCCTCGTGATTACCAATCAGCACCTTCAATCATGATATGTGCCGCTGCATATGTACCATCTGGGGCCCTCATTCCCCCCCACCCCATGACTCCGGGTGGCTGGGAGGAACACGGACGTCCCATAATTATCAATCATGTACTACCCTCACCAATCATGCACGCCTGCACTCATGGCTTGGGCCTTACAGCCAGCTAGGTCAAGTCATTACCATAGCACACTATGTTATCTAGATAACAGCTTATCTGATACAGTATCCTGTTAGTGCATGAGAGAGAGAGAGAGAGAGAGAGAGAGAGAGAGAGAGAGAGAGTGAGGGGGAAAAAGCTTAGTCTATGTTCTGCTTGTGGGCTCTGTGTCGCAGGTGGCATTGACTACATCAGCTTTGCCCTAACCCAATGGCGTAGCTTAGAGGGCGAAGCCTATATGAAATAGAACGATAGTTACGTTACTGTAACTCCAGATTCTATGAGTATAGGTTCAGCCCTCTAAGATTCGGGCCACCTGCTCCGGTTACATTAGCTGAAGAAAAAGCTTATGTTTAGAGTAGAGCAACGGGTCCGCTCTGTTTATATACAGTATTTACAGACGTAGTTGAAGCCCGAGCGTTAAGCAAGGGCGGGAAAGAAAATCTTCACGACTGCATAAGCGTGAAGGGATAAACCCAACAGAGTAGCTTAGAGGGCTGCGCCCATACTCATAGAATCTGGAGTTACAATAACGTAACTATCGTTTTGTATCTAGCGTCACGTTCATCTCAGTAAGCTAGCAAAAGTACACAATAGACAACTTCCGTGTAGACTACATCAAAATAAAAGCACTTCCTGTGAGGGTTCGCAGTAAAACTAAATAACAAATAAGGATGTGTACCTTTTTTTTTAAATATCAGCTGTAAATACAGCTGTAATGTAAATAGTCAGTTTTAATCACACTATAATTGACAATTTCCGTTAGACTGTTTTAAACTAAACAACATGAATTTATTATTCAAGTGCTTTAAACAAACCTTTTACAACAATGTCGTACTTCAATACAACTGTAAGGTACTTTTAATTGAGTATTTTCATTTTCTCCTACTTACCTATTGTACGTTTTACTTCTCTATTTTTACAGGTTTAGTTACTTTTACTTACATATTCATATTAATTATACAAAATATTATGAATAATCTATGATGTATTAAAGTGGATAGAGAGGAGACTTTATTGATCCGGTGGTGAAATTCACAAGCTAGCTGCCAAGTCAAACTTCCGCTGTTATTTTGGTGAAAGTAACTTAAAAGTAATATTGTAATATAACTAATTACTCTCAAATGACAATAACTAGTAATCTATAATGTAATCGTTAGGTAAGGTGTGTGTGTGTGTGTGTGTGTGTGTGTGTGTGTGTGTGTGTGTGTGTGTGTGTGCGCGCACGTGATCAGGGTGCATTTGGAATAAATTGCCTATCTAAGGAGGAGAGGGAGGAATGAGCACAAGTGAAACTAGCAGATACAGTCCATCGCCTTTTCATTTCTTCATTTCACACGCAGACACACACACACACACACACACACACACACACACACACACACACACACACAAACACACATTATGGCCCTTCCAACTGCTGAAGTCACGCCCTTTGTCTGACATATAGATATGAAGAAATGTGGCACTAGTGGGCATTAGAGGAGATGATATTGGCCAGCATCCAGACTCCCTCTGCAGGGCTAAACATGCATAAAGGTTATATGAAGTCTTGAAGAGATGAGATGAAGAGAAAAACAATGTTTGGAGACTGGGAGGTTCAAATCCTGAGCTCCTTGTGTTTTTCTCCTCTACTTCCATCATTTACTAAGTACTGCTTTACTATCAGTCACTAGGGTTAGGGTAAGCTGTATGCTGTAAATATGCATTCAGTATGTCATCATATTTGACCTATAATTCTACAAAAGGTGAGTACTTTCACTGTGTGATGAGGCACTGTAACATACTGATTGGCACAGCTCCTCCTCGACTAACTAGTTCAGATTGTTTCATAACTATCATACATGATTTTAGTTAATTTGATCTAACTTCAAGGTTTTTTATTTATGTTGTTGTTGTTCCCTCTTACTTCCCTTCCTTTCTCCTCTCTATTCCTCTATTCTTCCTACTGTATTTTGTCCTCTTCTGTTCTGTCCTCAACTCCCCTCTTCTCTTCAGGTGCCACCTTGTACAAAGATCACTGAAGTGCTCGAGAGGTACTTTCTGTCACCGTCTTATGGCATCGAGTTCTGCATTGGTTTTCCTGGCAACTTTGTGGTTGTACTTGGTTACATTTGTTGTGATGAGGCCATCCCATATGACATACTGATTGGCACAGCTCCACCCTCAACTAACTAGTTCATCACAAGCTCTGTCATCTATTTCTTTTCTACCTCACTGGTTCACATTCTGGTTCTCCTTTTTTTCTGACTTCCAATCCATCAGATTGTATCAGAATCAGAATCAGAAATACTTTAATAATCCCAGGATT
The DNA here is from genome assembly GCA_023566125.1 of Zingel zingel. Lineage (NCBI taxonomy): Eukaryota > Metazoa > Chordata > Actinopteri > Perciformes > Percidae > Zingel > Zingel zingel. Next base: position 19,211,664 of record CM042316.1, on the reverse strand, counting down.
AAATTATTTTTGTTACCACTCCAGGTATACACACAACATATACAAACAACATATATTATCCAGACTTTTAATATATATAATAAAAACAAATATACAGTAATAATATATGAAATATGAAATGTACAGTGTTAATGTGCAAATAAAAAAGAGAAATGATTGTCTATGTTGAGATGATTATAGTGCAATAAAAAAGAGAAATGATTGTCTATGTTAGTGATGATTACAGAGAGGGGGTGTTCGACTCTCCGTGAGAGGCGTTGTAAAATTTAATGACCACAGGCAGGAACGATTTCCTGTGGCGCTCTGTGGTGCATCTGGGTAAGAGTAGTCTTCTGCTGAAGGTGCTCCTCTGCTGGGCCAGTGTGTCATAGAGATGGTGTGAGACATTATGCAAGATGGACTGAAGCTTGGACAGCATCCTCCTCTCAGCCACGGTCTTCAATGTGTCCAGCTCCTCCCCCACGACATCACCAGCCCTCCTGATCACTTTGTTCAGTCTGTTGGTGTCTGCGACCTTCATCCCACTGACCCAGCATGTGACAGCAAAGAAGATAGCACTGGCCACAACAGACTAATAGAACATCATCAGCATCATCGGACAGATGTTAAAGGACCTCAGCTTCCTGAGGAAAAAGAGTCGACTTTCGCCCTTTTTGTAGACAGCCTCGGCGTGTCTAGTCCAGCTCATTATTTAAGTACACCCCCAGATACTTATACTCCTCAACAGTGTCCACAGGGACCCCCTGGATGGAAACAGGGGTCCCAGATGATTTCGCCCTCCTCAGATCCACTACAAGCTCCTTCGTTTTTGTCACATTGAGCTGCAGATGGTTCAGCTCACTCCAAGTGACAAATTGCCCAAAACAGTCCTATATTCATTCTCATCACCCTTTTCTATGCAGCCAACTATTGCTCAGTCATCAGAAAACTTCTGAAGGTGGCAGGACTCCAGATTCATGTCCTGAATCCAGGACATGATGAGTGTAGACTCTGTATCTTAACTTCCATACATTATTTTAGTTCATTTGATCTAACTTTAAGGTGTTTTATTTATTTTTTGTTGTTGCTACATAATTTCATCAATGTAATTTCCCACAAAGATAAGGCAGGACCCTTAGGGAGTTTAGCCCGGTATCAGATCTTTGGGCTAATACTGCTCTCTGCTGGATTACATTTCAATCGCAAGATGTCTGTCAGGGCTAGTACATTAAATGTAATGCAATAACTGTTATTTATGGTTTATAAACAATTCCCATCAATTTTATTCTCTGGTGGGTCTCACTTGTATGAGGATTGTAATTTGCATAGTGGTATGGGCTCTTTTATGGGCTACTTTTATACCCGTCTCACAACTCCATGAACACATACACACACAGGTGGTAGGAGAGTACTATGATTTTCAGTAACTGCATTCACTACACTTTGGAGGTAGTTTAGTACAGTGGTTTCCAACCTCACTGTTGGGACTACAAGGGGTCGCAAGACAGGTCTGAGTGCTTGTGACATTAGTAAGCAACAAAAACATTTCTGCTACCTACACAAAGGTTTTCAGGTGTTCCTCTAGTCTTTTTTGTCTTTTCTTCTAACTCACTGGCTTATTTACTTCTTCAACAACAAAATCCTTTTGGTTGCACTGGTCATAAATGGTAGACATATGAAACTGGGGATGATTATGATGAGGTCACACTGGTTAAGTGTACATTGTTGTAGTTGTAGCTTGTAACCCTAATTCTTAAGAATGGCTCGAACCAACACACACACACACACACACACACACACACACATAATGGCCCTTCCACCCAATACTATGTTCCTGCAGTACCGGAGGCTGCATTTTCAGGCCCGCATTTCTACAACCGCATTTCCAGGACCCCAGCTTTTTTTTTTAACTACAGTACCGTCCTGGAGGCTGCATTCTCAGGACTGCATTATTAGGAGCCTAATTTTTCAATACACCACCTACTGAATTGGATGACCACATATGTATAAAAGGTTCATCCCACCCAAAAGCTACTTTCTGTCCAAATATTAAGTTTAAAAAGGTTTTTACACCCAGATACTACTTGTCTTGCAATTCAACTTGGTTGCTAAGAGTTGCATGTTGGGCAATTTGTGTAGCCTAATTAGCAGACTTATATATAGACAATAATATATTAAACAAATTTCACAACCCACCTCCCAACAAAGAAAAAAAGTTTAATGTTGGCATTTCCACATGATATACAGACAAACAGGAGAATGAAAGTTTTATCAATGATCCCTGCAAGAAAGAGAGACAGGGAGAGATGAGAGAGATGCAAGAAAACAATAGAAATTACATTTTATTGACATTTGACTTTTCCTGACACTTCAATATTAAAACCCATATTGTGAAGTAGGTAACAGCACTACCTTTTAATTAAGTGGTCTTTCTTCTCTTCTCATTTGTTTTTCCAATCCTCTGCAGAATTCCTCCACTTCACTGAAATACTCACTGACCAACATAATCACTGCCTGGTTAATGAAAACAAGTATGTTATGGTTTCAGTATTTTGCTTTGTAATTTGTTCCATTTGTGTTGCCTGTTTGTAGTTTTCTGTATGTTTCCTGTTTTTGTATATTCTGTATTTTTCGGTTCCCTGTTGTGAATTTCCCTGCTCATGTTCTGTTTCCTGTTTTATTTTGATAGTCTTTTCTCTCTCTTGTCATGTCTAGTTTTGCTTCCTGTGTTTTCCCGCCTTTGTTGATTACCCTTTCTCTCCTAATGTGTTTCACCTGTTGTATCACCTGTCCCTCGTTTGTTATTTACCTCATGTATTTAACCCCAGTCTTCCCTTTGTCTCATGTCAGATCATTTTGAGTTTGTGTTTGTTCCTGCCTGTGTTTCGCCCGTCAGCTTGTGTATGTTTTCGCCTGTTGCAATTGCTTTTGGTTTCTCCCTGTGCAACTTAGTGAGTTTTTCCACTCTCTGTACTGCTGCTTTTTGTTGCATTAAATCTTGAAGTTCACACCATCTCCTGCCTGCCTGCCTCTCCCTGCATTTGGGTCCTCGATCTCTCGCTACACTCAACGTAACACTTAAAAAAGATGCATTAATTACTACTTCCTAATTAAGTTATTAAGTAATGTTAGTAAGCAGTTGATAAAGATTGCATGGCATTGTGTAAAAAAAACCTGTGAAATACCTGTGATGATAAAGTGTCCCATGTATAACAATTAACGTTAAACATTTCAAGTACAGTGAAGACCAACCCTAAGGACAAGCCTTTATCATCTTTTGAAGTTTAATATGCCCCACTATAATTAATTATTATAGTCATGAAGTTAACAAGTAATATGATACACCTAGTTGGGCTTACCAAATATAGCTAAAACGTTACGGTTTTATTAAACAAATACTTTAGGCTAACAGCTAACAAGCTATCATAAGCTAACGATGATTGTAACATTAGGAACTTTAAGACTATTAACACTTCAGCTAGATTATTTACAATCAGTAATGTTACTCACACAGGGCTTGACCATAGACAGTGAAAGAAAATGACACAGTGACGACGTAGACTTCAACGGAGACCAGTGAAGTCAATTAGAAGCACTTTTCCGGTGATGGCTGAGCGTACAGCGCAGCCTCAAACTGAGCTTGACGACGTAGATGTGACTTGAGCAACCTGTCTGAAAGTTGTAAGTCTTCTGGTAGTTGTGCCAAGAGAAATCTACTTCATATGAATTCACTTGCCACATACCCAAGTATTTCCAATCCATCGAAACGTTGCTGAAATATTTTGTTCCAATGCTTTCATGGACTGTCTATGGGCTTCTCCCTTGACTGTATGCCTACACGTCCCCCCCAGATTGCCTGCGAGCTTCTCCTGACTATACGGTAATTTCTCTACTGTGCAACAGAAAGTCGTGTGGTTATAACACAATCGTTAACCTATTTTTACAAAAACGGCTGCTACGGGGCCATAACGTGAGTTCAAGGTAATGGAGCCTTTTATACATTGTCGGGTTTCTTTAGAAATAAACAATGGACAAATAGAGTCGTTAAACACTTCAGATGTAAAGTTATTTGCTGTCAAAGTGAGGCCAAAATGAACGGGAGTCAATAGAACGCTAGCGGAAGGTGATGGCTTGTTAGCCTCAGAATCTCCCCATCGGAGGTACGCTTTCCGGGTGCTCACTTACCCCCTTGGGCTTGATGTGCTCTTCTTCCATTTTTGGTGGAAATGCGGTCCTGTCGCATTATTATTATTACCCACTCACTTTCTTGGCAAGACCCTCTCTCTAGTTAGGGTCCTAGAATTGCGTTCCTGAAAATGCAGTATTGAAAGTGCAGCCTCTGGAACTGCAGCTATATGCTACTCCTTCCACCTGCTGAAGTCACGCTCTTTGTCTGAAATAGAGATGTGAAGAAATGTGGCACTAGTGGGCATTAGAGGAGATGGTACTGGCCAGCATCCAGACTCCCTCTGCAGGGCTAGAAATTCATAAAGGTTATATGAAGTCTATAAAAAATAGAAGAGAAAAACATTGTTTGGTGACTGGGAGGTTCAAATTCTGAGCTCCTTGTGTTTTTCTCCTCTACTTCCATCATTTACTAAGTATTGCTTTACTATCATTCACTCTTGATCATTGTCAACTGCCAAATACTGTAAATGTGCATTCAGCATGTCGTCATATTTGACCTATAATTCTACAAAAGGCGAGTACTTTTTCCCTTGTCTTTCTGTATGTTTTTATAGAAATAAAAGTTTCAGATGCATACAAAATCAAAATAAAACAATTGTGTACCACAGGTCATTCACTATGAATTGTTCAAACCAGAGAAACCTCCAGAAGGCTGGCCACATAAAGACAACCATTAGTAATGAGGAATGGTCATGTGTGAAATAAAAAAAAATAAACTTTTTGCAGCACTTGCTGTGACGAGGCTGATATTTTGTGGTCTGCCACAAGAGGGCACTCTCATTATACAAAGTTAAAGACACTTTCATAGTACTAAATTAAAAAATATTAAGGGGAGCATCTGATGTATGATGATATATTTATCTTATCAACGAAAAGCATCTTCTCTTCCCTCTTCCAGAAAGGAAAAATGTGCTGAAATCTGTTATGAACAAAGTGAGACAAGACAAGAGGAGGCAAACTTTATTTACGTATAATAAAGTATTTACAGAAAACAAAGAAAAGGGTCATTTGTATTTCAAAATAAACAAAAAATCAAAAGAAAAGAGTAATGTTTTACTTCTGTGTCCTCAAATCAACCTAATGTCTCATGTAAACTATGCTGCCTGTCTGAACCACAGAAATCCTTCTGACTTGAATTGACGGAAGACACAGGAGAGCACTGCCTGGAGTTTTCTGTGGTTGATATTGGACGAACATTTGTTTTGTATCATATCTGGAGCATGGCCAGGTTTGATCTTATTTAATGATTCACAGATGATCACACATGCTTTATAAGTCATATACAAAAGGATACTTTAACACTTTCACATAAGCTATCCAAAGTCAGTGTTAAAAATAAGACTTGTGTCATTGCCCCACTGTTTGCCTTCACTAGAACAAATCCAAACACTTCTAAAACACAGGAATGCAAAAAGATTACTCTTGCTCCCAGAGTAATATAACCAAACAAACCACTGTCAGTCCCAGAGGGTTTTTAAAGACATGTCCATTCTATTATAACTAGCTTACAGTCTCTGCAGGGCAACATAAAAAATAAATAACACTTAACTGACTTTGTCTCACAAGTCTCTCAGCAGTAGATCATGTGCTTTGCTAATTCTGACCAACAGTGTAAGCTTTGTTGCCAAAATATACTGTAGGCTCCCTATTAGAACCAACATGATCAAGATGTGTTATGCAACCACATGAAAGGTGCTTGATACCATAGATTGAAAATGAAAGTCAGCACTGTAGTATAGTTTTTTTTTTTCTGCTCCAGTGATCCAAAGCAAAGTGAATAAGGCCTTGTTCAAACTGCCAGCCCATATCCGTTTTTTGGCATATCTATGTGGTATCCAGATTGATTTTAGAAAGTCTGGACAGCAAAAATTCAAATGATATGATATTTTTGCAAATCCGATCCAAGCCACATTTGGAAGTAGTTTGAAATGTGATTCCATCGGATTTCTACAGATGCCGCTGGCCAGGAAGATTTGACAGATTCGTCTCAGTTTGGACACTCTAACCTCTGGCCAGGAAGATTGTAATGTAATTTGCTCGTGATACTGATAATAATTGACTTTTCTCATGTGTAGAGAGCATGTGGACATTTCTCAGATGTTTATAATCAGCATGTCAAAACACCATGTTCAATTTAAAAGGATTAGAATTAAAGACACCAATTGTATGTCAGACAGTCAAGAAGAGGATCAGGTTTGGACTACATCAACAGATATACACTTCCACACTGATTAAAGATTAGTTGTTGAGATTAGTTAAGAAAGTTACATCCTCAGTCGTCATTGTCACATACAATAGAATTCTCTAAAAAGCCATACGATTAGTTAAACCTAGCCCTGACTCATCCCTTCATAGAAAATGTTTTAGTTAAAGTGCTTGCAAAGAAACAACTATCCATGAATCACCACTTCATATTTGTCAGCTCATTGTCCAAATATGAATCTCTTACCTATTGCAACGACCAGGCAATGATGAAATGAGACGGACAAAATACTGGAATATCTAGTAAGTGTTTGTAGAGCAAACAGTTTATCATACTTTTATTTTTAGACCTGGGCTTAGTTTAATTTTTGCTGCACCTTTCATTCCATTCATTTGAATATCACTGTTTTTTTCAATGCTAAATATTAATGTGTTTCCCAAATATTATTTGATGCAGATGACATAATGCTGCAATACAAAGCCTCTTTCTTAACTATATCCAGGAACTTTCTTTCAAGCCAAAATAGCTTTTTTTCCCTATAAGATAATATTTACTGCCCAGTGCACTATAGTTTTAGTTGGTGTCACAATGTTAATTGATCTATGTGCCCATAGTATTAACAAACTATTTTCAAAATCTTTAATCTGAATGGGCGAGTGACAGCTAGTGTTTTTGCAACCCGGTCTCACGCCAGTTCGTGAAATGGTCACGTTAGTTTTATTTATTGATACGTGTACAGGTCACGATTTTCTCGTTTATTTCGTGTACAGGTCACAAATTTCATTAGAATTTCATTTTGTGTACTGCCACGGGGAAATTAAACGCCACACGCCGGCAACAACAACGGACTGTGGTCTCTGTGGCACGCAACAACGGGGACAAGAAATGCCACAACAACGGGACGGTTGAGGTTAGGAAAAAAAAGAACTGGGAAAGGAATCGTCACACGCCGGACTCGCCGACAAAAGGAACTGCAACACGCGGGACGCGATCCCCGCTCTCTGGGGTGAAAGCCCTGTGTTGTTTGACCCATCCACCCCGACCAACCTCCCTACGCGAATCTTTGGCTTTTTATACTACTCTCTAACGTTGTCGTGCTGTGATCACGAAATATGCTTACCATTTAAATACATTAAATTAAAATTCGTAATCACTACACGAAAAAAACGACATATTCGTGTCCTGTGCACGAATCAATAGATTCAATAACGTGACCATTTCACGAACTGCCATGAGACTGGGCTGGTTTTTGCTAGTGCCCCTGCAGCAGATTAAAATATTTCTTTCAAAGCCTTGAATGACCGACTAGCAATTTACGCACTTTGAGCTTATGTTTTAAGAAGTTCACAACATGTATGCAGAAAGACAGCAACAAGTTGTCCAGTAACCACTTTCTGACTCAAGAGGTATGGCAGCAGTGCCAAAAATGAATCACAATGCTGCATGGAGTACATGACAATGAAGAAAATGTGCTGATTTGAAATTGATCTAAGATTTAATTTAAGATGTGTGAGGCCAACACTAAATGTGTTTGCGTTGACTGAAATAAATAGAGGAACTTTAAAGTGCCTGTGGAAAGTACCAATGACGGAAATAAATTGCTAGTTCACAATAAATAGACCAAAAGGGACAGTATATAAATGCAAAAATGTAAGTAGTCAGACTCGAAATCAATTGCTACTGGAGGGGACACTGCATTAGCACTTCTCAAAACTAATAATTTATTTACATTTCTATATTTCCCTCAAGAAGGAAGATTCTAGTAAGCAGAGGAAAGAAAAGAAATATTCCAAGAAAAAGAGAAGTGAAGCCCGAAATGGCTGCATGGATAGCTAGCCTCAAGGAAAAATAATACTACCAGAAAATGTTTTTGAAAAGTCTTGTGGCTTTTGTCTGTTTTACCTGCAACAACCACATTTTATTTTGGTGTTTTTTTGCAGTACAGTTTTTCTTTCTTTTGAGACCACGTTCTTGGGAGATTGTAAGTACAACTATAGAATAAAGTTTGGAAAGGGATCGATAATTCTCGTATTCATCATTCCATTTCACATTTTACTTGCTAATTGCTGTTGGTACACATATAGCACATACTGTAAACTAAGCCTATTCTGTATAGCAATATAAAAGGGTATGCAATGCCACCATCACTGAATGCAATGCTATTTCACTGACTCATCCCTCATAGCAGCAGTGCTACCCAAAAATGAATCAAAATGCTGCATAAATGTAGAGTACATGACAATGGAGAAAATGTGCTGATTTAAAACTAATCTAAGATTTAATTTAAGACGTGTAAGGCCAACACAGGAACTAAATGTGTTTGTGTCGACTGAAGTAAATAGGGGAACTTTAAAGTGCTTGTGGAAAGTACCAATGACAGAAATAATTTGCTATTTACGAGAAATAGAGCGATTGAGTCATTAGTTCATTAGCAGCCGGACAGCTCCATCCTGCACCAACTTATTCTGTTTAAAAATGATACATATTGACTTATCTGCTGGTTGATTTATGTGTTGCACTCTTGCAATGCCACAATCACTGAAAGCAATTCTGTTTCACTGACAGTAAACACATGCATGGACCCGTCTGACAGATGTAGGTAGCATATTTGAATCTGTATATCTAAAACAATTATTTAAAACACTTAAATTGGGTGTGATATACACTTTGGCAGATTAATATAAAATATGATTCTACTTGTTGCTATGCCACTGCTGTTAGTAACCTTGCCAGCATTAGTTGTCAGACTTAATCTGCATTTTAACCCTGCAAACTTGTAATGATGCATGATTTCTTGCATTGTAATTGGATGAAATACATGATTAAATACAAATCTGAAACATAAAATGGTCTAGGTGGAACACTTCTTCTAGAAAATACATGAAACCATGATCATTTTTTTCTAAAATGAATGCAAAAGTTTGAAATAACTGTTGGAACATTAGATCACAGGTTAAATTTGGTTGAAAAGTAAAAATGTTCATCAGACATTTAACACAAACGCCAGCCAATCAGATCCACTTTAATAAATTCTCAGCTGGACTGCCAGGTAACCAGGCAAAGCGTGGGTGGGCAGATTTTACTAATAACTTAATAGGTAACCTATCAAGTCTGCTAGGATGTTTTCTTTAGTTTGTATCATCTTTTCATATGTAATATGCAAATGACTTAAAGTGTGTGTTTCTCAGCCATATCAAGAGACACCAGAACCGTCAGAGCGCAGTGTTTACTGTTTCCAGTGTACAGATACTGTCGTAGCTGCACCTGCTCATGGCTACACTTTATACTCAGGCTACCAGCAACTACAGCATGGTAAGTCTTATACTAACACATACAATATTGATGTTGTGCTGAATGGGTTAGGCTCTGTACCTAAATTGTCTTTCTATTGAATCTGTTGTTGAAAATTGTCACAATTTCAAGTCATAGAACACTGTTTCTATTATTACTCACGTTTGTTTCCTTTCACTCTTACTTCCCTTCCTTTCTCCTCTCTATTCCTCTATCCTTCCTTCTCTATTTTGTCCTCTTCTGTTCTGTCTTTAACTCCCCTCTTCTCTTCAGGTGCCACCTTGTACAAACATCCCTGAAGTGCTCGAGAAGTACTACCTGTCACCGTCTTATGGCATCGAGTTCTGCATTGGTTTTCCTGGCAACTTTGTGGTTGTACTTGGTTACATATTTTGTTTGCAGCAGTGGCAGAGCTGCAATATTTACCTCTTCAGCCTGGCAGTCTCCGACCTAATTTTCCTCTGCACACTGCCACGTCTCGCGTACCTCTATGCAAACAAACAATCAGAGACCAGTCCCTATGCTTGCATTATAAACCGCTATGTACTGCATGTAAATCTTTACTCGTCCATCCTGTTTATGGTTTTGCTAAGCATGGATCGTTTCCTGCTCATAAGATATCCAACACGGGACCACTACCTGCTGAGGCCACGATCAGCCTTGATCATAACAGGGCTGAGCTGGCTAGCTGTCAATGTGGAAGTTGCTCCAATGATATCACTGATGATCGATGACCTCCAGGGTGGAAACTGGAGTCGCTGCAAGGATTTTGCCAGCCTAGAAGGAAACATCAATACATTGGGCTACAGCCTGGGACTAACCCTGACTGGTTACCTTCTCCCTGTGCTTGGACTTTGTGGTTTCTCCTACCAAATTGCACATCTGCTCCGTGTCCAGGAAAGGGCTGTCCAGAACAGGACAACATCATACAAGCGGCCTTTGAGGGTTGTTGTAATGGCTGCAGTAATTTTTCTGATTCTCTACACTCCATACCATGTGCTGAGAAATGTCAGAATAGCATCTAATGAGGCCTGGGCAGGGCTTTGTACAAAGAAGTACATACAGGGCCTGTACATCCTGACCCGACCGTTGGCCTTCTTGCACAGTGTCATCAACCCTGTCTTTTACTTCCTCATGGGTGACAAGTTCAGAGAGCTCCTAATCGCCAAGCTCAGAAAGCTGGGCAGAATGAAAGAGCGGCAAAAAGGGCCAGACTGAAAACATTCAACACATATCCCTATGAGACACACATCAACATAGTGCAACCAAACACGTGGACCACCTCTATCTTTACATGTATTTTGTTGAAGTTGTACGCTTTACTTTATTTCTGCTGTGTTTTAATTACCTCCACCCATGGAGGTTATGATTTTGGTTCGCATAGCAAAGAAACCAAAGAAAAATACTTACATTTTTGAGCGGCTCTGAAATATGGGGCATTTGTGCTGCATTCCTGTGGTGTCGGAATAATTTTCCGTAGTGACCATTTCCACATATATTACATCACATCCAAATAAGTATCTCAATATTAAAGTAACTATGTACATATGGGCATAACTTGCACTGTACTGTGATTTTCCACTTTTCTGCTTTAAATGCAAAATAATGCTGACATTTTCACCCAGTAAAAGCTGTTTTTACTACTAACGTTAAAGGCAGTGATAATGAAGCTGTAGCTCTGGTTTCACTCGAGAACAGAATGGTGTTGTGTGAGGTTTGAGAAGTGTTCTAATTTGTGCGCATGTGCATAGTAGTATATCGTTCTTTATTTTAAGATGTAATCCTGCTAATAATCCCCATTTTTACTAAATGTATCGGTAATATGATTGTGTCTTTTTTGTTTGTAACTTCATCAAAATAGTTACTTTCCCATGTAGTCTATTCTCCCCAAGCCTGATTATATGTGATAGAAGACATGTCCAGATATCTATAAAGTGGAACTGATGCAAAGTTAGCTTTCATGTTAGTAACAGTGCAAGTAACATAACATAATTTATAATCTTAATTGAAGATTTATAAAAAATTATAACATAAAAATTCAGCTAAAAGCCACAGCCTATTTTTATATTAATGTACTGTTTAAGCACAAGTATGTATGTGCAGAATGGTTGCTGTCTGTATTCATATCTGTATTTGTTGAAAAAGCATAACTATTTAGTCAGATGAGACCGGAGCTGGATGTTTTGTCATTTGTACTACTATTTTTGGGATGTTTGTACATATTACTTTTAAATGTAATAAAATATAACTTAACTCAACTAATAATTATTGACTGCTTCTTCTATTTTCTATTGGGAGGTTAATTATTTGTGAGAAAATAAAAATATATGAGATGCACTGAAGAATTTATTTTTTCATCTTTAAATATTCATTGTCTTTTAAATAAAGGTGTGATACTTTAGCTAGACTTCAAATAAAAAATGCTGAATTTCACTTACATTACAGTACAAGCAATACCAAAAAGTACAAATACGGAGTGTCCTAATGGTTTATGATGCATACAATATAACAGCAACATGCAGTTAGAAGACATTTATCACATCACCCCATTATTGTCACTTCCCATTCCCTGCTGAGTGATGTTGTGTATGTTTGCGGGGAGAGATAAGAGCCTATACCAAATATCAATTAAGTATATTTTTGTCATCAACATAATAATCCATTCCATGTAGTTGGCTGACTGAATACCTGTTACTTTTACACTTTTAATGAGTGCCAATACCAGTAGTGATGAGGCCACTGTGACATACTGATTGGCACAGCTCCACCCTCAACTAACTAGTTCATCACAAGCTCTGTCATCTATTTCTTTTCTGCCTCACTGGTTCACATTCTGGTTCTCCTTTTTTTCTGATTTCATTTCCATTTAACAGTGCATAATACTTTAACAATTAGGACTTGCTCGCATGCATTGTCCCCCATTAATCCATCAGATTGTATCAGAATCAGAATCAGAAATACTTTAATAATCCCAGGGGGAAATTATTTTTGTTACCACTCCAGGTATACACACAACATATACAAACAACATATATTATCCAGACTTTTAACATATATAATAAAAACAAATATACAGTGATAATATATAAAATATGAAATGTACAGTGTTAATGTGCAAATAGTGCAATAAAAAAGAGAAATGATTGTCTATGTTGAGATGATTATAGTGCAATAAAAAAGAGAAATGATTGTCTCTGTTAGAGATGATTACAGAGAGGGGGTGTTCGACTCTCCGAGGGAGGCGTTGTAAAGTTTAATGATCACAGGCAGGAACGATTTCCACTGGCGCTCTGTGGTGCATCTGGGTAAGAGTAGTCTTCTGCTGAAGGTGCTCTTCTGCTGGGCCAGTGTGTCAGTGCATAATAATTTAACAATTAGGACCTGCTCTCATGCAGTGTCCCCCATTAATCCATCAGATTGTATCTTAACTTCCATACATTATTTTAGTTAATTTGATCTAACGTCAAGGTGTTTTATTTATTTTTTGTTGTTGCTACATAATTTCACCAAAGTCATTTCCCACAAACATAAGGCAGGACACTTGTTTAGCCCAGTATCAGAGCTTTGGGCTAATACTGCTCTCTGCTGGATTACATTTGAATCACAAGATGTCTGTCAGGGCTAGTACATTAAATGTATTTTAGATGTGTTAAGATGTATTTATTAGTAGGATAACCCCTTAAGATGAATGATCTCATTTCCGAGGGGGTCCTTAAAACAATTAAACAGTAAATACAAAACACAAAATACATTCACAAATACATACATCACTCCCAAGCCTAACTGCTCCAACAACAACTGATCCCCCCTCTCCCATATACACACAAGTAAAAACACAGTAAATTTGCATACATCCCAAATATGCTGCTATTTTGTTAGAAGCACAAACTGGAGCCAACTCATAAAATAAATCAACAAAAATCATAATATGTCAAGTGGCCAAGGTATTCCAATCTGCCATTTTCAGGATGGCCACCATTTCTGTCAGAGCTCAATTTAATGTGTTAAGGAAGGTTTTGTTTAACAGAGTGAATGTCATTACACAACCAGGGCACATTGGTGACCTCACTGCTGTGGAACTCAGCATGGGGTTCAGTGTCAGCTGATCTAGTTTTACTTACACTGTAGTTCTTGACTAGTAGTAATAGTATAGCTAAGTTTAGTGTCCCAAATGCTGTCTAACAGCCCCTCATCAATTAGCTAGTTATAGATGTAGTTAGATAGCCGCAACTGAATTGACAGGTTGTGCCAGCGTGGGAGAGCCGAGCCAAGGGTAGGCGGGGGCAATACATGACTTGTTCATGTATGCTTACCTGGAAGGTGTACAGATCACATGGGACTTAAATGGCACTGGATGAATGATCGGGCTAGATGTAGGTGACCCGAACCTAGTTGTATCCCATACCTGAATGTGTACTATGTCTATGATTGAGGTGGTAAAAGAATAACCCCTTGGCCTTAATCAGACAACAAACCCCCAAAATGGCAAATGAAAATCCCATGTCAGCCAAGAGGTCTCAGAATCTCAGGTTGGACACTCTACCCACAAGGCCTTTGAGCTGGTAAAAATGTGAATAGAACTTCCTTCCTTTTAACTCAGTCCCAACAGAGTACACTATTAAAGCAACACCACCTTGAAAAATTAATCTTGAATTTTTGCGATTGCCTTTTTCTAAAAGTGTGGCCGTTAGAGTATTTTTGCTAACATGCATGTGTGCATCAGTGTACATACTACCGAAATGACGGCCATCTTGGAAAAGGTCTCCATCTTGAATTTTTTATTGGCCATGCAATTTTTCCAAAAAGTGGCCTTAACAGAGTATTTGTGGCATATTTTCTGTATCACTATTTGGAAACAGTGGCAATGAACATAGGACAGGAATGGCAGCCATCTTGAAAAATGGTTTCCATCCTGAATCTTTACTGACCACCTTCCTCTCTGTGGACTGCACCTTGCCGTGGTGGAGAGGCTTGTGTACTCCAATGAACCTGAGAGCTATGACGGCGGGGACTTTATATCCCTGGCAAGTTTAACTAAGACAGACAGGTCAACGGAGAGGAGGCAGACAAAGCAGACATTATGACTATTTGACAGAAATGGTGGCCATCTTGAAAATGGTCGCCATCCTTAATTTTTGAGTGGCACATTCCTTTTTCCAAAAGAGTATTCCTTGAAGAGTATTTCTGCCTATTTTTATGCTTGCGTCACCATTTGAACAATTGAAATAATTCATATTTGACAGGAATGGTGGCCATCTTTAAAACTAGCGGCCATCTTGAATTTTTGATTTTTCCATTAACATGTCCTTTAGAGAGTATTTGTATCAAATGTTATGCTTGGATCACTGTTTGAATAATAGATATAATAAGCATTGAATAGCAATAGCGGCCATCTTGAAAAATGGCCGCTATATTTAATTTTTGAGTGGCCAGCGCCTTTTTCCAAAATAGTGGCCCTTAGAGAGTATCTGTGCCAAATTTCATGCTTGTATACCAAAGTGAACAATGGTTTTTACTAATCTGCTGCACTAGTACACCTTTTTCAATTGTTATACATTTAGACTAACAACCATTATGTGCTGCAATAAATGTTATTTACGGTTTATATACAATTCCCATCAATTTTATTCTCTGGTGGTTCTCACTTGTATGAGGATTGTAATTTGCATAGTTGTATGGGCTCTTTTATGGGCTAATTTTATACCCGTCTCACAACTCCATGAACACATACACACACAGGTGGTAGGAGATTACTATGGTTTTCAGTAACTGCATTCACATTTTAAATTAGATGGTACACTTGAGAGGTAGTTTAGTACAGTGGTTTCCAACCTCACTGTTGGGACTACAAGGGGTCGCAAGTCAGGTCTGAGTGCTTGTGACATTAGTAAGCAACAAAAACATTTCTGCTACCTACACAAAGGTTTTCAGGTGTTCCTCTAGTCTTTTTTGTCTTTTCTTCTAACTCACTGGCTTATTTACTTCTTCAACAACAAAATCTCTTTGGTTGATTTGGTCATAAATGGTAGACATATGGAACTGGGGATGATTATGATGTAAGAATTGTAACCCTAATTCTTAAGAATGGCTCAAACCAACACACACACACACACACACACACACACACAAACACACAAATAATGGCCCTTCCACCCAATACTAGCTTTTTCTTTTTACTACAGTACCGTCCTGGAGGCTGCATTCTCAGGACTGCATTTCTAGAAGCCTAATTTTTCAATACACCACCTACTGAATCGGATGACCACAAATGTTTAAAACGTTCATCCCACCCAAAAGCTACTTTCTGTCCAAATATTAAGTTTTTAAAAAGGTTTTTACACCCAGATACTACTTGTCTTGCAATTCAACTTGGTTGCTACAAGTTGCATGTTGGGCAATTTGTGTAGCCTAATCAGCAGACTTTGCTCATTAACAGGTAAAATAAAGATCTACTTTTTTAAATCAATTTTAATTGAAAACAATATTTCACAACCCACCTCCCAACAAAGAAAAAAAGTTTAATGTTGGCATTTCCACATGATATACAGACAAACAGGAGAATGAAAGTTATCAATGATCCCTGCAAGAAAGAGAGACAGGGAGAGATGAGAGAGATGCAAGAAAACAATAGAAATTACATTTTATTAACATTTGACATTTCCTGACACTTCAATATTAAAACCCATATTGTGAAGTAGGTAACAGCACTACCTTTTAATTAAGTGGTCTTCCTTCTTTTCTCATTTGTTTTTCCAATCCTCTGCAGAATTCCTCCACATACACAACATAATCACTGCTTGGTTAAAGAAAACAAGTAACACTTAAAAAAGATGCATTAATTACTACTTCCTAATTAAGGTATTAAGTAATGTTAGTAAATAGTTGATAAAGATTGCATGGCATTGTGTAAAAAACCTGTGAAATACCTGTGATGATAAAGTGTCCCATGTATAACAATTAACGTTAAACATTTCACCTACACTGAAGACAGTGAAGACCAACCCTAAGGACAGGCTTTTATCATCTTTTGAAGTTTAATATGCTGGCTATGATTAATTATTATAGTCTTTAAGTTAACAAGTAATATGATACACCTAGTTGGGCTTAGCAAATATAGATAAAACTGTCAGCAATGTTACTCACACAGGGCTTGACCATAGACAGTGAAATAAATGGATACAGTGACGCCATAGTCTTCAAAGGAGACCAGTGAAGTCAATTAGAAGCACTTTTCCGGTGATGGCTGAGCGTACTGCGCAGCCTCAAACTGAGCTTGACGACGTAGATGTGGCGAGAGCAACCTGTCTGATGGTTGTAAGTCTTCTGGTAGCTATGCCAAGACAAATATGTTTGTTCGTGGATAAATGTTACTTCATATGAATTCACTTGCCACATACCCAAGTATTTCCAATCCATCGAAACGTTGCTGAAATATTTTGTTCCGATGCTATCATGGACTGTCTATGGGCTTCTCCCTTGACTGTATGCCTACACGTCCCCCCCGATTGCCTGCGAGCTTCTCCTGACTATACGGTAATTTCTCTACTGTGCGACAGTAAGTTGCGTGGTTATGACACATAACGTGAGATACAAGGTAATGGAGCCTTTTATACATTGTCATGTTTCTTTAGAAATAAACAATGGACAAATAGAGTCTTTAATCGCTTCAGATGTAAAGTTATTCGCTGTCAAAGTGACTCCAAAATGAACGGGAGTCAATGGAACGCTAGCGGAAGGTGATGGCTTGTTAGCCTCAGAATCTCCCCATATGAGGTACGCTTTCCGGATGCTCGCTTAGCCCCTTGGGCTTGACGTGATCTTCATCCATTTTTGGTGGAAATGCGGTCCTGTCGCATTATTATTATTACCCACTCACTTTCTTGGCAAGACCCTCTCTCTAGTTAGGGTCCTAGAATTGTGTTCCTGAAAATGCAGTCCTGAAAGTGCAGCCTCTGGAACTGCAGCTATATGCTACTCCTTCCACCTGCTGAAGTCACGCTCTTTATGTGAAAAAGAGATATGAAGAAATGTGGCACTAGTGGGCATTAGAGGAGATGATATCGGCCAGTATCCAGACTCCCTCTGCAGGGCTAGAAATTCATAAAGGTTATATGAAGTCTATAAAAAATTAAAGAGAAAAACATTGTTTGGTGACTGGGAGGTTCAAATTCTGAGCTCCTTGTGTTTTTCTCCTCTACTTCCATCATTTACTAAGTACTACTTTACTATCAATCACTCTTGATCATTGTCAACTGCCAAATGCTGTAAATGTGCATTCAGTATGTCGTCATATTTGACCTATAATTCTACAAAAGGTGAGTACTTTCACTTTCTTTCTGTAACATATTTTTTATAAAAATAAAAGGTTCAGATGCATACAAAATAAAATAAAAAACAATTGTGTACCACAGGTCATTCACTATGAATTGTTCAAACCAGAGAAACCTCCAGAAGGCTGGCCACATAAAGACAACAATTGGTAATGAGGAATGGTCATGTGTGAAATAAAAAAAACCTTTTTGCAGCACTTGCTGTGACGAGGCTGATATTTTGTCTATGTGGTCTGCCACCAGAGGGCACTTTCTACATATAAAATTAAAAAAAACTTTCATAGTACTAAATAAAAAAATATTAAGGGGACTATCGGATATATGATTAGATATTTATCTTATCAACGAAAGGCATCTTCTCTTCCCTCTTCCAGAAAGGAAAAATGTGCTTAAATCTGTTATGAACAAAGTGAGACAAGACAAGAGGAGTTAAACTTTATTTACATATAACAAAGTATTTACAGAAAACAAAGAGAAGGGTCATTTGAATTTAAAATTCAACGTAAAATCAAAAGAAAAGAGTAATGTTTTACTACTGTGTCCTCAAATCAACCTAATGTCTCATGTAAACTATGCTGCCTGTCTGAACCACAGAAATCCTTCTGACTTGAATTGACGGAAGACACAGGAGAGCACTGCCTGGAGTTTTCTGTGGTTGATATTGGACGAACATTTGTTTTGTATCATATCTGGAGCATGGCCAGGTTTGATCTTATTTAATGATTCACAGATGATCACACATGCTTTATAAGTCATATACCAAAGGGTACTTTAACACATTCACATAAGTTATCCAAAGTCAGTGTTAAAAATAAGACTTGCGTCATTGCCCCACTGTTTGCCTTCACTAGAACAAATCCAAACACTTCTAAAACACAGGAATGCAGAAAGATTACTCGTACCCCCAGAGTAATATAACCAAACAAACCACTGTCAGTCCCAGAGGGTTTTTAAAGACATGTCCATTCTATTATAACTAGCTTACAGTCTCTGCAGAGCAAGGTATAAAATAAATAACACTACACTGACTTTGTCTCACAAGTCTCTCAGCAGTAGAGCATGTGCTTTGGTAAGGCTGACCAACAGTGTAAGCTTTGTTGCCAAAATATACTGTAGGCTCCCTATTAGAACCAACATGATCAAGATGTGTTATGCAACCACAGGAAAGGTGCTTGATACCATAGATTGAAAATGAAAGTCAACACTGTAGTATAGTTTTGTTTTTTCTGCTCCAGTGATCCAAAGCAAAGTGAATAAGGCCTTGTTCAGACTGCCAGCCCATATCCGTTTTTTTCACGTATCCAGATTGATTTTAGAAAGTCTGGACAGCAAAAATCAAATGACATTTTTTCAAATCCGATCCAAGCCACATTTGGAAGTAGTTTGACAGATTTGTCTCAGTTTGGACACTCTAACCTCTGGCCAGGAAGATTGTAATGCATTTTTTTGCTCGTGATACTGATAATAATTGACTTTTCTCATGTGTAGAGAGCATGTGGACATTTCTCAGATGTTTATAATCAGCATGTCAAAACACCATGTTCAATTTAAAAGGATTAGAATTAAAGACACCAATTGTATGTCAGACAGTCAAGAAGAGGATCAGGTTTGGACTACAACAGATATACACTTCCACACTGATTAAAGATTAGTTGTGGAAATTAGTTAAGAAAGTTACATCCTCAATCGTTATTGTCACATTAACAGACTCCTCTGATAAGCCATACGATTAGTTAAACCTAGCCCTGACTCATCCCTTCATAGAAAAATGTTAGTTCAAGCACTTACAAAGAAAGAACTATGCACCACTTCATATTTGTCAGCTTATTGTCCAAATACGAATCTCTTACCTATTCCAATGACCAGGCAATGATAAAGTGAGACGGATAACATACTGGAATATCTAATAAGTGTTTGTAGAGCAAACAGTTTATCATACTTTTACTTTAAGACCTGGGCTTAGTTTCATTTTTGCTGCACATTGCACTCCATGCATTTGAATGATATCACTGGTCTTTTCAGTGCTAAAAATAATGTGTTGCCCAAATATCATTTGATGCAGATGACATAATGCTGCAATGCAAAGCCTCTTCCTTAACTATATCCAGGACCTTTCTTTCAAGCCAAAATGGCTTTGTTTTGCCCTAAAAAATAATATTTACTGTTCAGTGCACTATAGTTTTAGTTGTCGCAATGTTAATTGATATATGTGCCCATACTATTAACAAACTATTTTCAAAATCTTTAATCTGAATGGGTGAATGACAGCTAGTGTTTCTGTTTTGTTTTTTGTTTTTTAAAGAAAAAGTACCCCTGCAGCAGATTTAAATATTTCTTTCAAAGCCTTGAAAGAGAAACTAGCAATTTACGCACTTTGAGCTTATGTTTTAAGAAGTTCACAACATGTATGCAGAAAGACAGCGACAAGTTGTCCGGTAACCACTTTCTGACTCAAGAGGTATGGCAGCAGTGCTACCCAAAAATGAATCACAATGCTGCATACATGTAGAGTACATGACAATGGAGGAAATGTGCTGATTTGAAACTAATCTAAGATTTAATTTAAGACGTGTGAGGCCAACACAGGAACTAAATGTGTTTGTGTTGACTCAAATAAAGAGGAGAACTTTAAAGTGCCTGTGGAACGTACCAATGACGGAAATAAATTGCTAGTTTACAAGAAATAGAGTGATTAAGTCATTAGTTCATTATCTTATCTATATCTTGCAGACACATCGTCACACAGATAATTTCCAAATAGGGACCAAGGCCCTGTTTACACGTACATGGTTATTTTGAAAAACAGACATTTCCCTTCGTTGGTGCCCTTTGTTTACACGCAAACGGAGAATTTGCCTCTGAAAACGAATCTTTCTAAAAACTTTGGCCAGAGTGGAGATTTTTGAAAGCTTCATTTGCACGTGAGACAAACTGAGGTTTAGGCAGCCAAGAGAGAGAAAGAGGAAGTGATTTGTTGCTGTTGTTGCTATTTTGGAGATTCTGATTGGCTAACGTGGGCCTGAGCTTCTCGTTACACTGCCACCTACAGGTTAGGCGTGCTCTTGACGGCAATGACAGCATATATACACGGGTACATGTAAACAAACACTTTTCTGAAAACTGACAGCTGTGCACGACGTTATTTTTAAAAACGGAGAGGTTGAAATGTCCGTTTATGAAAATAGTCGGCCACGTGTAAACGTAGCACAAAAGGGACAGATATAAATGCTAAAATTTAAAGAAGTAGTCAGTCTACTGGAGAGGACAATGCATTAACACTGCTCAAAACTAATAATTTCTTTACATTTTACAATTTTCTACATTTCCCTGAAGAAGGAAGATTCTAGTAAGCAGAGGAAAGAAAATAAATATTGTGAAGCCCAAAATGGCTGCTTGGATAGCTAGCCTCAAGAAAAAAAATAATGCTACCAGAAAATGTTTTTGAAAAGTCTTGTGGCTTTTGTCTGTTTTACCTGCAACAACCACCTTTTCTTTTTTTGGCAGTAGTTTTTCTTTTGAGACCAATCATATTCAGCTCTTGGAAGATTGTAAGTACAATTATAAAATAAAGTTTGATAATTCTCTTACTCATCATTCCATTTCACATTTTACCTGCTGATTGCTGTTTGTACACATATAGCACATACTGTAAACTGTAAACTAAGCCTATTCTGTATAGCAATATAAAAAGGTTTGCATCAAAGTCTGTCCTCAGTGAAGTAAAAACAAAGATAGTGTGTGTCTATGTGCATAGATGGAGGCTCTATTGGTTGCTTTAAAAATCAACGCTTTCCTCAGAGCAAAATAAGACTTGCAGCTTAACTTATTTGGACCAACATTTTTGAAGGTGTTGTTGAAAAACTAAGTAGAGAAAGCTTTATGAAGAAATCAGTTAGCAGCTGGATAGCTCCATCCTGCACCAGCTTATTCTGTTTAAAAATGATACATATTGACTTATCTGCTTGTTGATTTATGTGTTGCACTCTTGCAATGCCACAATCACTGAATGCGATGCTGTTTCACTGTGTCAGGATGTAGAGAAGGCTTGGACCCGAACGCAGTTAAACAAGATTTATTCCTACCAAGAAAAACACTTACAATGAATCGGCCACAGGGCAGCACACAACACGACAGAAAGCACACCAACAGAAAGCAAGAATCCGACAAGAGACAAAGGACAACAGAGAGACTAAATACACAGGGTAATGAACACTAACAGGTGATACAACAGGTGGAACAAATCAGGGTGTGGCAGAACAATCAAAAAAGGCGGGAAACAAACAAAGACAGGAAGAAAAACCAGACAAGACAGACAACCAGACTATCAAAATAAAAACAGGAAACAGAGCAAAACAGAAAAACAAGACTACCACAATAAGACAGAACACGGAACAAAATATCAAAAACCATGACACACTGACAGTAAACACATGGATGGACCCATCTGACAGATGTAGGTAGCATATTTTAATATGGATATCTAAAACAATTATTAAAACACTTAATTGGGTGTGATATATACTTTGGCAGATGAATATAAAATATGATTCTACTTGTTGCTATGCCACTGCTGTTAGTAACCTTGATAGCATTAGTTGTCAGACTTCATCTGCATTTTAACCCTGCAAACTTGTTTCTCTTAGAGAATATATGAAACCATGATCTTTCTTTTCTAAAATAAATGCAAAAGTTTGAAATAACTGTTGGAACATTAGATCACAGGGTAAATTTGGTTGAAAAGTAAAAATGTTCATCAGACATTTAACACAAACGCCAGCCAATCAGATCCACTTTAATAAATACTCAGCTGGAGTGCCACGTAACCAGGCAAAGCGTGGGTGGGCAGATTTTTACTAATAACTTAATAGGTAACCTATCAAGTCTGCTAGGATGTTTTCTTTAGCTTGTATTATATTTTCATATGTAATATGCAAATTACACTTAAAGTGTGTGTTTCTCAGCCATATCAAGAGGCACCAGAACCGTCAGAGCGCAGTGTTTACTGTTTCCAGTGTACAGATACTGTCGTAGCTGCACCTGCTCATGGCCACACTTTATACTCAGGCTACCAGCAACTACAGCATGGTAAGTCTTATACTAACATACAACATTGATGTTGTGCTGAATGGGTTAGGCTCTGTACCTAAAATATCTTCCTATTAAATCTGAGATTGAAAATTGTCACAATTTCAAGTCATAGAACACTGTTTCTATTATTACTCACGTTTCTCTCCTTTCCCTCTTACTTCCCTTCCTTTCTCCTCTCTATTCCTCTATCCTTCCTTCTCTATTTTGTCCTCTTCTGTTCTGTCCACCTCTCCCCTCTTCTCTTCAGGTGCCACCTTGTACAAAGATCACTGAAGTGCTCGAGAAGTACTACCTGTCACCGTCTTATGGCATCGAGTTCTGCATTGGTTTTCCTGGCAACTTTGTGGTTGTACTTGGTTACATATTTTGTTTGCAGCAGTGGCAGAGCTGCAATATTTACCTCTTCAGCCTGGCAGTCTCCGACCTAATTTTCCTCTGCACACTTCCACGTCTCGCGTATCTCTATGCAAACAACCAATCAGAGATCAGTCCCCATGCTTGCATTATCAACCGCTATATACTGCATGTTAATCTTTACTCGTCCATCCTGTTTATGGTTTTGCTAAGCATGGATCGTTTCCTGCTCATAAGATATCCAACACGGGACCACTACCTGCTGAGGCCACGATCAGCCTTGATCGTAACAGGGCTGAGCTGGCTAGCTGTCAATGTGGAAGTTGCCCCAATGATATCAATGATGATCCACGACCTCCAGAGCAGAAACTGGACTCGCTGCAGGGATTTTGCCAGCCTGGAAGGAAACATCAATACATTGGGCTACAGCCTGGGACTAACCCTGACTGGTTACCTTCTCCCTGTGCTTGGACTTTGTGGTTTCTCCTACCAAATTGCACATCTGCTCCGTGTCCAGGAAAGGGCTGTCCAGAACAGGACAACATCATACAAGAGGCCTTTGAGAGTTGTTGTAATGGCTGCATTACTTTTTCTTGTTTTCTACACTCCATACCATGTGCTGAGAAATGTCAGAATAGCATCTAATGAGGCCTGGGCAGGGCTTTGTACAAAGAAGTACATACAGGGCCTGTACATCCTGACCCGACCGTGGGCCTTCTTGCACAGTGTCATCAACCCTGTCTTTTACTTCTTCATGGGTGACAAGTTCAGAGAGCTCCTATTCGCCAAGCTCAGAAAGCTGGGCAGAATGAAAGAGCGGCAAAGAGGGCCAGACTGAAAACATTCAACACATATCCCTATGAGACACACATCAACATAGTGCAACCAAACACGTGGGCCACCTCTATCTTTACATGTATTTTGTTAAGGTTTTATGCTTTACTTTATTTCTGCTGTGTTTTAATTACCTCCACCCATGGAGGTTATGTTTTCAGTTTGGCTTGTCCGTTGTTTGTTGGTTTGTTTGTCTGTCAGCAGGATTACGTAAAAACTACTGGCACGAATTTATGAAACTTGGTGGAAGGGTGTAGCAAATAACTTTTGGAGCGAATCTGAATTACAGGGCACTTGTGTTGCATTCATGTGGTGTCAGAATAATTTACAGAAAAAAAGAATTGTCATAGTAGCCATTTCCACACATATTACATCAGATCAATATAAACATCACAATATTCAAGTAATGTAACTTGATTACTTGATTACTACTTAAATACTGCTGACATTTTCACCCAGTGAAAGCTTTTTTACTACTAACGTTAAAGGCAGTGATAATGAAGCTGTAGCTCTGGTTTCACTCGAGAACAGAATGGTGTTGTGTGAGGTTCGTGAAGTGTTCTAATGTGTCCGCATGTGCATAGTAGTATATCGTTCTTTATTTTAAGATGTAATCCTGCTAATAATCCCCATTTTTACTAAATGTATCGGTAATATGATTGTGTCTTTTTTATTGTAACTAACAAAATAGTACTAGTAGCTAACTAATAGTTACTTTCCATGTTTACAAAGTAAAGTAACATAAAATATCGTATAAACATAATTAAAGATGTATAAACAATTATAACATAATAATTAAATTAAAGGCCAAAGCCTATTTTTATATTAATGTTCTGTTTAAGCATGAGTATGTATCTGCAGATAGGCTGTTGTTCATATTTGTATGTGTTGAAAAAGCATATTTATTTTCAGTCAGATGAAACTGGCGGTGGATGTTTTGTCTTCTACTGTTGTTTTGTCTTGTACTTCTATTTTTGGGATGTTTTTGATTTACAGTCTGCCTTGTACTGTATTACTTTTAAATGTAATAAAATATAACTTAACTCAACTAATAATGAATGGCTGCTACTTCTATTTTCTATTGGGAGGTTAATTATTAGTGAGAAAATAAAAAAATATATTGATAGATGCATTGAAATCCTTTTCTTTTTTCATTTTTAAATATTCATTATCTTTTAAATAAAAGGGTGATCAGGGTGTTTTGTGTTTTTTGACGAAGACTGCAATTTGAATGCAAAGGTGATCAGAAGCCACCTCTTATTATTTGGATTTCTGGGATTTTCATCAGCATGTCACGGTAGCGATGCGCTACCTATTGTCTCTCAAAGACTGAGTGTAAATGTTGCCTGTTTATTGTGTTAGCGTGTCAATATGCTCTGTTTCAAATTGTCTGTTAAACTAGCCATTCATCAAATGCCCCACAGTAATCCCGTAGCGTTCTTGTGCACATATTTATAGCTAATACTGCGGTGATTTATAGGCTATAGCTATATCCATCAATACATCATTCTGTTTAAAATCATACGATTTATGTCACAAACCTCACCATTTATAGTAAACACACAACACTTATGTCTTAACTACATTACTGTTTATTTAGTTTAAAAGGTAACAGGATAACAGGTAGTCTTTGTGGCTTACCGGCATCTGCTCTTTTGTTGATAAAGGAAAGTTTGCCGCGATCGGTGAGTTTAAATGACGTTTGTACATTCGGGGTAACAGGAAGTGACCGGAATTAGGAATAATTATTTTATTGTCCATTTAGTTATCTTGTGGCTTAGTGAAATGTTTTTGTGAGACATTTAAATAATCTTCTGTAAATTTCTAGCCTAATATCTCTAATAATATTGGCTGTTTGTAGCTTTTAATGTTTGCTCGTCTTAACCACCCCTGCATGTTAGTTTTTCTTGGTATGTTCCAATTCCAGGGGCGCTAACAGTCTTTATAGACTGGCCGTTTCAGTTGCTCAGGGGAGCTAGAGGAGCGAGGACGTAAGTCTGTGGAAGGCTCTGGTGACTAGTTTGGAAAAGTCAAGTTATATGCAGCTGTATCGTTTTATCTCGATATATTTGTATCATTTAATATTTTTTTGACGTCAATTTATTTTATTTTTTGTGAAAGTATTTTTTTTATCTTTTTTTATTTAACACTAGAACGGCCATGGCGGTCATTTTGACCGTTTTGATATTTATATATGTAATAACTTTGCTGAATAAAAAAATACAATCCTGCTGCTGCCTGACTTTTCCTAAAAGAGTCTGTATTTTAATTTAAAATAGTTTTTATATACATTACACAAAAGGCAAAGAAAATACAATCACTTTTACCTATTTTGGCCATACACGGTCATATTGACCGCTCGGATTTTCGCGGTATTGTTTTAAATTTTTCGCGCGGTTGAAGATGCATCTTGGTTGCTTAGTAACTACTCAAAGAAACGTAACGAGCGGTCTCAAGTAACAAGTGTGGGCATCACCGATGGGCCGAAGGCAAAGCCAGAGTCAGTAACGTAGGCTACGGCGTGGATGGACTCAGTTCTGAATCAGAAGGCAAACGCCGGGCGCTCACTCTGTGAAAGGCGCGGAACACGTAGATGGCCGTGGCTGTTTACATGTTCATATAACTTTATACATCCTCGAACTGGCTGGAATCATTGCACACATCCTCTCCAAGGAGTGCACCAGCAGTAAAATTGTCCGGAGGAAGTTCATGCAGCAACTGGCAGAAGAGCTGAGAGTGGAGTTTATGGAGGAAAAAAGGGCAGCGGCGCACGGTCCGAACAGCGCTGAGCGCCACAGCAGACACCAAAACGGATGCAGTGCCAGGTTAGGTTATAGCTAAATGTTCAAATACGATACTTTTAATTGTTATTTGGCTGTTGAATGAATTTCCACATCATATTTTTTGGGATATGAATGTATGAAATAATTACGGTTTACTATGCCATGATATGAATTATTGAAACACGTATTACTACTCAAATGTATAATTAAACTCGTTAAAATGTACATTTCGGTGTTATTACGTTTTTCTAAAGATATCCTAACACAATACATAATACAATATCGCAATTAGGTAGTTATCATGAGAGATTATAGAGTTTGGAGTCTGGCGGTCAAAATGACCACTCACGGCAGTTCTAATAGTTATGGAATTCCGGCACTTCTAGTGTTAATTTTGGTTTTGTTAATTGTTAATTGTTGTTTGATTTGCCTATAAGCCTTAATTGGGAAAGTATTAATACAATCCCATCTATTCATCATCATCTTTGACTCATTCTGAGTGTCAACACCTGCTCACGACTACTTCTCTACATCTACCCTCAACACAGCACCATAAGTCAGTCATACTTTAGATAGACTTAAAATACAATTTCAATTCCATTACAGTACAAGCAATAAAAAAATATTTTTTTTATTAAAAAAGTAAAAAATAAGGAGTGTCCTAATGGTTTATGATGCATATGATATACAGTAACAGCAACATCCATTTAGAAGACATTTGTCACATCACCCCATTATTGTCACTTCCCAATCCCTGCTGAGCGATGGTGTGTATGTTTGCGGGGAAAGACAAGGTAAGATAACCTGACTCCGCCAGATGGATTGTTTCGCATTTGCTCGGCATATCCATCTGGGAACTTTCCGTTGGAGAACTTTTGGGAAGGGGCGGAAATACTGGTTAGCTGATTGGATAAACCATCTGTCTATCACTAACCTGACTCCGCCAGATAGCTCACGAGATCAGGACGGTCTCACAAGGCTTATTTTTTTCACGACTCGCGGAGCCAGTTGATATATCAAACTCTTGCCAAAACCAGTTGGGAGAAGAGCAAAAACATCTTTTCCTCCGAGAAAAGCCTCCAGTGCCGTTTTTTTCTCTTCTTTCAATGAAGGAATACTTTCTAATTCGGATTGAACTTGCGCGATAGCTACGCTCATCCCATCCATAGAAGCCGCCACGTTGTTTAGACTGAACAGTCGCTTCTCGTTGCGTCACACCTAAACCCGCCTCAAAACCAACGCTGATTGGTCGGTTGTTTGGCGAACGGATCCAGATTTTCTCTGTCTCAAGATGCCAGAATGATCTGCGAGTGGAAAACTGGAGCTCACAAGATCAGAATGGTCTCACGAGGTTAAAGATAAGAGCCCATACCAAAAAAATGTAGATTGTTTCCAGTGAGATAAGAGTTTACATAGTGAGTTTACTGTTGTAAACATTACTGTTGCTGCTCTACAAATATCATTTAGATTTAAAATATTAAATTCCTACCTGGTACTGAATTTAAAGACGACCAGGCTGACAAAGGAAATGCATAGCTAATATGCAGATGATGTTATTGCACATGGCAGATTTTCCTCATATTGTGCAGGCCTAGACCTTTCATTTTCATTCCGATAAGCTTCTCATCGTTTTAGAAAACCAAGGTTTATTGTGCAATTTCCTGGATAGTGACAAAGTCTTAGAATAGAGAAGTGAATGGTTTCTGTAGCATGTTGTATCATGTTAGTTTTATTAGTGTGAATGTGTGTATTTGCAAAGTATGCATGTGTAATAGTGTCAGCCCAGAGACAGTCTTACTTTGAGTTCATACACACACAACCTCCACCACCGCTACAACAGCACATAATTTTCTCCTTTTTCCCCATCTTAAAAACAAAAAAACTTCCACTGTGGAAATAGTATTGTAGAATGGTCAGTCAGGCTCTGGTTAGGACAAACAATATTTTTTATAAAGCTTGTTCATGGTTGTGGTTGGTCTCGTTTATTGAAACTTTCTAATACCTACATCCACACTAATGTATTTCTAAAGTTGGACTTTACTAGAAGTCTTAGATCTAAGAAAGCCTGCTTCATATTGGACTGTCAATGATCTTTTGATGCATATTTTGACTTGAATCCCCATTAACCACACTTAACTTTATCAGGCTTTAATATAACAGATAGGGTCAAGTGCTTTCTCTCAGCTATGCCTAATCACACCATGCTTAACCCCTCATTCCAATTACATTGGCATCTCTGCTGAAATGAGCAAAGAAAATAAGCAACGGTGATATATTGGGCTGCGTTCTGTGTGCGTTTCACGTTTCATAACAAAAAGTGTAGTGTAGAGTAGTTGTATTGCGACAGAGCGAGGACAAGAAAAATCTGCCTTGACTGGCTTTGGCTTCAGATCTTTCAGTATTTGAACTGACATCACCTTATGAAAAGTTAAACCAAACCAGAAAATCATGTTATTCAAAGTGCATATTTGCATTAGCAGTAGACCATGTGCATGCTTTACTCATGCTTACACATTCCACCCCGGTATTTGTGCACTTTCTAAACTGTATTTAGGTATAATCTGTGCAAAACTACTACTCTACTACTATACTATGTTAATAGTATTCAAAGAATCCCACCAGTCCCACCATTTTCATCTCCAGAGGGATAAATAAGTGCATCTACACATAAAGTGCATGCACACAAGGCCAGGATACAGAGGAATATGACCAACATTGTGTAGCACATAAATAGTCCACTCTGTACCCAGGAGGCGTGGAGTGTTTTGTTTAACGTGCCCTGATGAACGAGCTTGACCTAGTTGAATCATTCTTTTGTATAAATGGTTTGTTCACACTCATGCATCATCCTCTTTCCGATCCAAAGAAAAAAAAACTAATTCTGTTGTTTTTTCCAACCTCTTGAGAACAGATTGGTGGACATATTCTGCAGTTTGTTAGCGGCTCAACTGTACTCTCTCTTTAAAGTATGAAGCCTCAACAGATCCAACCTGAAATGCTTCACCTTATTGGCGCCAACTGTATTTGTTGTGTGTAGGTCAGTCTATACAGAATATCCTTACAGCATATCATCCTGTTCACTTTAATTATGTGTAATGTATTTGTCAACATCTTGTTACATGACAACACTTCTGTTCATTTGCCTCTATTCTAGTACAGTATGTGTTTACACACACACACACACACACAGAGAGAGAGAGAGAGAGAAAGTGATCAGTAGTTAGAGGTCCAGTCAATTTATTGACAGATAACATTGAAATTAAAAATGATGCAAATCATAGGTTCTCCAAGAGGGAATCCAAACCGAAAATAGTCATATTTACAGTTGAGAATGCAGCAGTGCTAATGCAAATGAACTAGGTTTCTCTGATAAACTGTCACTTGATTAAAAAGATACATACTTTATGCGATACTGTATTTTCTTTGTGAAAATAAAATACTGGAAGAAAAAAAAAACAGAAATAGGCATACAGTCTTAGTGCCAGCCATATAATCTTGTCTACACACTGTTAAATGTTACAAATAACATCATGAAACTGGCACTTAGTCTTGCACTGGCAACACCCTCCAACAAAGCAGCCTTTGTTCATTGTGTAATGTATCCATTACACAAAGGCAAGTCTATAATTGGAAGCTAAGCTTATTTATTAGCTTAATGTAGAATGTCAAATTCACCACATGCAAAGCTGTTTACTCAAACTACAATAAAATCATGCTTGAACAAAGAAGGGGGTAGTACACACATATGTAGGGTGGGGTATCTTTTTTCCAAAACGTTACAAAAACAATACTAAAATGCTTCCGGTGCCTAAACTGATATTAAAAAAAAAAAAAAAAAAAGAGCACAAAACGACAGTCGGCGACATTAAATGCACCATTAAGTCCCGTTGGTGTTGTCTCTCCAACATCTCCGACTGCGACAGTGGCCATGGTGTCTCAAAGTGCAGCTGGAATACACAGTTTTTAGCTGCAGATGGTTGCACATCCGTGTGTTGGAATCCTTTCGAGTGAAATAAGCCACATTTTAGACCGTTTAGCTTTAAGCATTTTCACCGAGGTTTAAGCCAGGTACTAACGGTACACACATGCACCTTTATACATTTTGTTATAGGGAATTCACTTAAGACTTGTGATGCGTTGTAATTATTAAGGCTCCAAATACAACTTTGACCAAATTCCCTCTTGGACATTATCCCTCTTTTTGCCGTATTGCTACAACATACCCTGCTCAGCTCAATCACAATCATGTGTACGCAAGGTGTGAAGAATGTTTGCAGGTATGTACATTACAGCATGATCTTTACTGATAAATACCAATATTCTGTGTGTAATGTGGCTCATCAAATTCCATTGTCTGTAGCCATTATAACGCAAACAAGACTCCAGATAATATTTATGTTATATTCCGTAAAGTATGTGGAAATTGAACTTAGATGTGCTGATGATACCATTCACTCCATAATTTAAATAATTTACCATACCAAAAAGCCTCTGCACCACATTTTTATGGATTACACAACTAAGGGCTAGTTCTTTACTTGTGGAAAACAGTGTTACATTGACAAATCTGTCATGCAATGTCAGGAACCATTTTGCAGCAGTTATAGTTTTGCAAACACATCTAAACAATCTTAGGTTTCAGTATTAGCTGCATTCTTAGAACTTTGGCCAAACTGAACATAAGTCTTGAAGTTATTTAAGTTTTGCTGTTGTGAAAATCCTTTCCTCCTTATTATACTTGCAGTGGATTCTTAAAACCCCAGATGGGATAGCTCATATTTCTTTGGTGGCATGAATTGCTAATTTATAGTATTGATTCTGACGCAATGGATATAAGATCAGGTAGAAGGTCCTGTGATGGGATACAATGAACAAAATTCAAAATTCCTTTTTCTTATTGGTATCTAATGAGGTAAGATCCATGAGTGGAAAAAAAGAAGTTGATATATTACTCAATATATTTACAGAGAAATAGCATGACGAAAGAAAAAGAAATAAACAACAAAAACTTGAACACCAGGGGAACAAGTTGCACCTAACCAAACACTGGTGCATTGTGTTGAAAAGCTGGAATGACTATTGATAGTCAAGAGGTCTTTACAAGTTTTCCTCAAGCCATTTGATATAGTTGTCTGTCATGCGACGTGCAATCAGGAAGTCAGTTGGCCACACAGTGAACATCAGTCCTCCATGAAATCCCGTGTCATAGTGTTCGTGTGTCACCTCAACACCAGCAGCACGGAGCCGTGTAACATACATGATCCCATCATCTCGGAGAACATCATACTCACATGTCAGAACATAGGCCTTCGGCAGAGAGCGCAAGGCAGAGTCTGGAACCAGCAGCGGTGATGCCCTCGGGTCAGCAAAAGATCGAGATGGTACATCCATCCCAATTGCCTCCCCTCCGACTCCCTGCACAACAGCAGGAGCACTATAGTTATATTTTCTATGATATGTTTCTGGCAGAAAGGCGCTCCAGTTGACAAACTTCAGCAGACGGGAAGACTCAGGGTTGTTGTGGGTGTTAGCCATCATAGCTCTGAAGAGCGCCTTGTCGCTGGTGAAGTACTCACTCCAGAAACGCACCATGAGGGTGCGGGGCAGAATGGGCATGTCCTGATTCTGCTGATAGGAAGGCGTGTTAAGATCCAGAGCCTGCAGTACGGGGTAGATGAGTGCTTGGGCCTTTAACTGAACCTGCTGCCCAGGCTCTCTTTGTAACTGTGAAGAGAGACAGAAAAATATTCTGAAAATTCCATTCCAACTGAGTATTTCTCAATCCGATGAAATATTTGCTAAAAGTATTGAGAAATAAAACAGCTTTATCTAATCACATGTATTAATCACGGTTATTTACAGGAAGAATTGCATCACTCCCAGTTCTGTATTTGTTTGTCTATTCACTAAGCTGCTGAAAATTCTTAACTCATGGATGTAGTAAGAGAACTAGATTGGTGCAACAGTACAGCTGTCTTCTAAAACATAACTTGATCAACCAAGCCAAAAAACATCTTACTTTGGATACTAATGTTGGTAGTATGTGTAAATGAACTATGTTAAACCTCCCTACATCTTACCCAGATCTCCCTACTCACCAGGGCTGTTGCTCGAACTACAGATTGTACTTTCGCATACGGACACAAAGAGTATAGAAGCGGATCGAGAGACAGCTGCCCCTGTTTCTTTCTCAATCTCAGAACGAACTCAGATTAAACAGTGCTAGACAGTGCTGATCAAATATAACCCAAGACTGTTATTGTATTGCCTACTTCTCACTATAAATGTTTTCAGAAATATATTCTAGTGCAGTGTTTGGCTGAAATACTGCCGTTTGGGAAAGGAAGTGGGCGCCATACTATTTCCTGTATTGCGAAAACGGAGGATAAAAAAACTGATGAAATGGTAAAACTAGGCAGCACTGATCAAATATATTCCAAGATTATATTACTGTATTGCCTATTTCTCACCTACGATGTTTTTAGAAACATATTTTAGCTTACAGTTTAACTGTAAGACAATAACGTTTATCACCAGCCAACCGCCATATTGATTCTGTGATCTGCTTGCAATAGGCTTGTTCGAGATGAGCCAGGCCTGTGCAGAACCTGCCTCTCAGCTGATCTAACAACTGATTGGTTCAGAATCAACTCAATATTAAGACTTTTTTTATAAACTTTTTATTGTTTTTTTTTAATTGGAGGGATTTTAATTGCTATTTGTCTGATTTAAAGGAGGTGTGGCGCAGTGCATTCTGGTAGTTGTAGATTTTCTACCTTTTGAGCAAAAGGGAATACCACAGCCCATTTTCTGTGTTTTATCTGGCCATGTAGCACCAATTTAAAAAAATAGTTACGCTATTCTAATGAGGTAAAATCCATGAGTGGAAAATGATGGGATACACTGAACAGCACCACAAAAGGTCAGCTAGCCACCTACATGTAAAACAATGTTTAACCATCCACAACAACAATCACAACAATTGTTTCAATATTCCACCTATGGGTAGTGTTATGTTGGTTGGACAATGAACACAATCATACAATCAAGTACAATACTTGAGTGATGGTATTTTACTCAGATCACCTCATGTGAACAAATTAGAACTATTCTTTCAAAATCCTGTTTCTTATTGGTATCTAATGAGGTAAAATCCATTAGTGGAAAAAAAGAAGAAGTTGATTATTTAGATTATTTGAGTTTATTACTCAATATATTTACAGAGAAATAGCGTGACGAAAGAAAAAGAAATAAACAAAAACTTGAACACCAGGGGAACAAGTTGCACCTAACCAAACACTGGTGCAGTGTGTTGAAAAGCTGGAATGACTATTGATAGTCCAGAGGTCGTTTTCCTCAAGCCATTTGATGTAGTTGTCTGTCATGTCAAATATGTATGCTATTCTACTGCATTGACAGACCAGCTTTTTATTTATTTATTATTCCAGCGATAAAATACTTATATAAGCATCTTTCCTGATTGTCTGGTCAAAAATAAAACAAAATGTAAAAGGGAAGAACATGACCTGCGTTTAGGTAAGAAGGTACTGCAAAAAAAAACCTTTTTGGGAAATATAACAAAGACGAGGAAAGGCGTATAGAAACTTTTCTGGGCGACAGCCACGTCCCATGAGAGTGGATCATGGGGTCACCCTAAAGGCAGTGTAAGCCAGTGAGTGCACAAGGTTTTTGCTTTGAAGCAAACAGATCCCTATCTACCAGCCTGACGTCTGACTCATGATGTCAGTGTTGTCACCAAACATCTACTAAGAGTGCCCAGAGACATCTCGTCTGCTCCAGGATCGTGTACGCCTGGAAAGTGAAGCAATTAATGTCAGCTACTGTCAATGGTGCAACACCAGACGCATAGGTGTGATTGGCAAAGGACAAAAAAGCAGGAAAATATACGCCGCACCCATGACGCTGCGACAGCCCTGGCACTGTAGCCACACCAGCCCACATTACCACGCCCATGCAGCCCCACCCACAGACATGTGCATTCACTAATTACATTTGTGTACAAATGGTGAAATAATATAAGCAGTACCTTATGTAACCGATTTTTAAACATTTAATGTAACTGGGAAACAATGCTTTCTACTTTTTAAAGAGCACACGTTTATAACAAATTTGTATTTATGCTGTTTGTATGCTGTTACTGTCATTCTCTACAGTATGTTCTTTGTTGTCACTGTCTGTTCGATTGTCCATGTTTCTCTCTGTTGACACTGTACATATTGTCTCTCTGGTTCTCCATCTTTTCATCCGTTTTAACTCTAACTCTGCAATTTAAATGTTTTTATGGCTGTCTGTGATTATACTTCAGTTTTTCCTTGCTCACACAACACACAAAGCGGGGGGGAGGGGGTCTGGGGTTTTGAGGGTAAAAGACTTCAATTCCTGCATTCTGATACATTTTTAGGCACCAATTTATGGTAAAAATGTCAATATTTATTGCAAAGAAATCACTAAATTCTGGTGGCAGGTAACAATTCAAAATACAAAATATAATGGAATATTATTATATTCACTAGTCCAGTCAGGGGGCTTTCACATCCGGACATGGGCCATATACAACAACACTTGACCCTAAAGTCCAGTTCTTTAATTAGCATGAACAGGGCTTTATGGTAACTTTTTTTCCCCAAGGAGCATGTTTTGCTCCCAAGTTGAAAAATGTAGGATTGACTTAGGCTACTTAATCAGTGATGTTGACTATAGCCTACAGTGTAATGGACCACCACAGTTCATGTATACATGTGAACTGCAGATTAATTGCAGAGTTTAACCTACATAGTGTAAAACTACTACGTGAATGGGGCACAGCAGAAAGACGGAGCAGAGCAATGCTGCTTGTTCAGGGTTGTCATGTGTACTCCTATAGGCCTACACTTCGCATCAGGCATTAAAACTAACTGTACCGAATTAGACTACTATTTAACGCGATAACGAGACGTTTTTAACCGGTAATGAAACTGTCTCAATTTAATACTGATGCTGTCAGACGGCCGCACGGACAAACAGCAGTCGGAGTTCCGGTAGAGCTCTGCTCTAGCTTCAGCTGGCTAACCTTAGCTGTCAACCTCCCAACTAACAGTTACCACTAGCTAGTGATCTAGCGAGAATTAGCCCTTAAGACCACAGTGGACTTCAGTGGACTCTCCATCCAAACTCCCGACTGGACCTTCGTCTGCCACAACTGCCGGACTCTTTCAAATACATGTACTCCCCGTCTCCGCCGATCACTTGGTAGCGTTGGTCAGCTGTCAGCTTACGCCAGCTAGCTTCTGTTAGCTTCCACCGACTGACGGCTCGCCCAGCACATCTGTTTGCTGTAGAGCTCTTTTAGCCATGTTTCCCGGCTCAACACTAAGTTAGTGTGGGCCACTACCTCTCTGCACTGTCAAAAATGGTGCTCCTAAAACATTCCTCACTGCAACTTCTCAACGTCATCTGCTACGTTGCTTCGGCTTGCATTGCCAACATAAAATAAAAATATTGTCCCGTTGTCAGCTTCAGCTAAGAAGATAGTTCGCCCCCACACGTCCAAAATTCTTATTCAAATAACCTTCCGCAACGATTGCAGGCTCTTTGGTGGAGCTCTGCTTTGAATGTAGTTACATAGTGACAAATTAATGGACCACTTGCGGAGTGATACGAAGACATGAATCAGAGGCACCAAAAACGTTGACAGCAGTGACCGGTCATTATGTTTACCAATCCCCCTGACCGTGCCTTGCGACCCGACCCCCCCCAAAAAAGAAATGGATTTGCATGATTTACGAGAGCTTCATTTTCAAGTCAGAAAAGCCGGATTTCTGGATTTATCCGGAAGAATCACACCCCTGCAGATGTTCTCCATGGCCTTAAACAGTGATCTTTAGGGTCAAAGAGGTAGTGCATCTGATTTCTACCCCCCTACCGTGTTACTGTAGGTGCTGTGTAAACTGGACTGTGTGCAACAAGGCCCATCACCTGGAACGAGCCATCAGATTGAGGTCATCTAGATAGAATATAGCTAGAATTATGCTTCTGCGAAGATACGCGTAAACATCTTCAGTGTTTCAGCTAGCATTTTGTTGCAGCGGGGGAAAAGTGTTAACGTTAGGTTATACAACCATTCCTTCTGGCTTTATACTTGACGTGAGCAGGTGAGTCCATTATCTAAACATATTCCACATAGTATGAAACTTAGAAGCAAAAATAACATTTGTGATATCAAGTAAACTCAGCCATTGCTTTTCATTGGCCAAAATGAGGTTAGGATAACATTAAAACCTTCACAAGCTTCAAAAGACTAAACTGAAGCAACTTATTACGGTGGCGTCCCAGTTTGCTGCCAAGCACTGCTCTCCCACGGAAGCCAGGTCACCCTGGTGATACAAATATTTATTGTTTTCTTATCCTGTAACTTGAAAACTGCCTCCTGTAAGACCCCCATCCTTATTGTGTTTCTTTATTTTTACTCCTTCTGTAATTTGAAATGCCCAGCTCCCCATGTTCATAGA
The DNA here is from genome assembly GCA_023566125.1 of Zingel zingel. Lineage (NCBI taxonomy): Eukaryota > Metazoa > Chordata > Actinopteri > Perciformes > Percidae > Zingel > Zingel zingel. The sequence continues at coordinate 19,174,106 of CM042316.1, read as the reverse complement.
TGTTATGAAACGTGGCCTCAATGTTATATTATAGCACTCATAGAGTATAAACAATTATAAAAATGTACTACTTATTATGAATCAGAGAAATTGGCTTGAAAGTAACATAATTTCCTGCTGAAAAGTTAAAACAAAGTTCTCCACGATAGGCTGATATAGTAGGTCACTATTGGTCACCTCAGACCCAACACAGAGAACATGTTCTTTTGGTTCAGGGTAATACAATACTATTTATCATAAACTGGCTTGATTAACCTTGCCTCATGTCACCTCTTCATACAGTTCTTTTTCCACATGTAAACCAAAAACATAAAGCTAACACTAGAAAGAAAAAACAGATTCAGTACCTGCTGGGAGACCGCAGCTGCCAGGTTGCCCCCAGCACTATCCCCAGAAACAGCAATGCGTCCTGGGTCCACAGAGTACCGGGCCAGCACCCCCTTCTGGAGGAAGTGTTTAACCACATGGTATACATCCTCATATGGGACAGGGAAGTGGTGAGCCGGGGCAAGTCGGTACCTGAAGAAGCAGAAAGGTGCAGAATAAAGCTACATTTTGAGCCATGGTACATACACATGAAAACATTTTCAAGGGGATAACCAGATCATCAGACTAAGGGAAACATTTTTTTCTTAAATTAGTTTAACGCATTTACATGTTTGGGAGAAGAAAATAGTATACAAGTTTAAGCAACAGAAAGATGCTCATCTAGGCTGTACATTATAAAATGATTGGTCAGTTTTATCACACTACATTTGCAATGTACTTATTTAGCAACCTCTGCACAGGATACATTTAAATTACTAAATTTATTAGAGAAAATTTACAAATTGACAATTTATCATAATACAGATTAATTGATAACAATCTTTAAATATAGTATCTTATATAGTATATAGAATAATTCAACATTTAAAGTCAAACAAAGGTGGTAAAATAATGACATAACTTTCTCTTAAAAATATTCTCTGGAAATGTAAACCTGTAATCAAACTACACTGATAAATGGCTAACAAAATAAGTTTCAGTTTCATGTAAGCAATGTTTTGCAATATTCAATCAAAACAATTGATGAAATTGCAAAACCTTTTTAATGTATGGACTGTCTTGAGCCACTACTAATGTTTACACTAACATTACAACCAGGTATGCATTCCTGTACCCAATTGTGTTTTAGACCTATAAGAAGTCATTTTCACCGCACCACAATGAGCTACAGTAAACCACAGGCATCTTAACAGTTATAAGCAGTGACACCCCAATTGATTCAAATAAATGCCTCAAAACAACTGCAAACTGCACCTACATTATTGAAATAAATTGCATGTTCTAAACTGTTTTTGTTTTAATCTATGAACCAAATGTTGCACATGGCTGACTTTGAAATTGTCAAATGCTGGAATTACTCATTGAACCCTTCAAAATTACACACAGGAATTCAGATGAGGCAGATAAGGCAGTACCCCCACACACCAGCCTCCAATACATGGATCCACTCTACCTCCCACTGTCAAATCATGTACATTATGTCATCAAGCACAACCTTGTAATACACACTAAAATGAAAGTATGACTTGGTGACGGAGTACTGGTATTTCACATAACTGTTGATTGACAAAGCTGAAAAACTATGAGTAGTGAATTAGATGATAGCGAGAGGGTATTGGCAAAAGAAAGTTACAGTACTGAGAGACAGAGTTAGGGCCGGAAGCGCCAAAGAACAACAGTGAGTGTAGCTGTGACAGGGAAAAGCCTGGTGAGACCCAAATAAAAACCTGTTAGCTTCACTCTACTGCATCCTCACTTCCATCTAGCCTGTGACTAATGGAGGGAGGACAGGCACATATGACAACAGAAAATTGTGTGAGTGGCTGAGAGAAAGAGATGGGGGAATAGTAGGACTTAACTATGAATAATACAAATGAAACAGCAGTTTGCACATTATATTACAGTAGCTGCATATAACTGGCTATAAAATATGAAATACTTACTCGACAGAAAGAACAACTGCATCTAGCTTAGTGACAATTGTTCTGGCCAGTAGATCATATGGACTCATCCCTGCATAGACAGAGAAGACAGACAGATCAGAACAGAGATTCTAAAGCAACACCAATCACCATAAGTATTGACATCCAAGGTAACACTGCAGTAACAGAGATGAACCTGCCATCTAGTATAGCGGTACTTCTTGATCTGTGTTACTGTAAATGTTATAGCCATTCAACAGATTGCAACAACAGCATGAGATGTGTCAAACAGCATGTCGTGTGTAAATTTATATTTTGGATTAGCAAGTGTAACCACCCTCTGAGGTTCCCCCCGCTCCAGCAGACGGTGTGTTCCTTACTCAGAAAACTGTAAAAGCTTTGTGGCTTGTGCTTGATAGTGTAATTATTTATGATCCTGTCATAATAACTGACACAGGGAGTCTATACAAAGCTGTACTTTGTCACATCCATTTCAGAGTACTTTTTTAATTATGTGTGGTAAAAGAAGAAGACCAGCCTATCAACTTACGGGAACTACCCAGACACCATCCTCCACCGTGCAGGTATATGACAGCTCTCCTGAGCTCAGTTTCACCGCCCCTCTGCTTAGGCTGGTACAGCACCACCTCCACCCCATCAAATTTCTCTTCTGTCACCTTGACATGCTCATCAGAAACAGGCACTACCTTTTCAGCCAGAGTGATGAAGTACATCACCCCCATGTAGTCCTTCAGCCCCAGTAATTCACTGAGGTCTGCCTGGAAAGGGAAGCAAAGCGACAAAATGAGAGAATGAGAGACAGACGCATTAGAGAATTGAGCCACGAGTATTATGTTTCATACTGTACATACTGTTCAGTTAAGCTATTTCAGGCTGCTTATCCTATGTAAACAACCACCTTGAGCAAAGCTCATAATAGTCAAATCAGAAAGGGTTAAGATGCTAAACTACGTGGTTATGCAATATTACAGAGGGAGAGAGGGACACGGAATGTTGCCTGGTAATGTCAACAGCTCCCTAGTTATTTATTTTAAGAAGTCATAACTAAACGATAAGTTATAAATGCATGACTCGCACTCTATTATGTCTGATGATGAGGCAGGCAGTCGGTGGCTGGCATGAGGCTAATCAGCTGATGCTCTTCTACTGACGCCACAACAAAATCATCAGTCATCCACTCCAAGCTCTATATGCAATCAACATTTAAATATCTTACTTAATACAATACTTTGTTTCATGCTGAAATGGTATTGAATCCATCAGAAATAATGAGTCTGAACACTATTCTTCTTATCACAAATACGTCCTGTTGTGTTAAAGGCAGTAACCTGCACTTGCATTTCGTGACAAATATGTTATACTCATACTACTGCAACACCTTTCTAGGTGTTGAATTGACTAAGTATATTGCTCTTATAATAGTGCCCAAGGAGTAGTGGCAAAACAAAGCCACTCGTGTTTATACTAATGTTACAGCCATGTATACCTTCCTTGGTGTTTAAACCAATAAAGGGTAATTGTAGTCGCACCACAATGGGTTAGCGTAAACCACAGATGCCTGATGGTCATAAATAGATTGGAGTTTCCTTAATAGGATCTAATATTAGAACAGGTGAGCAGGACTATACAACACGTGGATTAGCATCTGACATAATCTGATATAACAAGCATGTATATCCACATCAGCAAAATACAATAGCCTACACGTTTAACCTGCCACTTTCCCTCAGACAACTTAGCATGTTTTGTTATTTGATATATGGCTACATTAATTAATCATGTATTAAACGGAAATAAGAAGTACGTGTTCATTCACCCAAAGTGCTAGACAGCCAATTGTAAAGGGATTTATGTTTAAAGGAATCATCAGTACCAGCAGACCTAATGTCAAGATAGCCTGCAAGAATAACATTATTTTCCTTACCAGGTTGCTGAGACTTCTGAAGAAAGAGTTGGTCAGCATGAGTTTCCATCTCTCTTCTATCTCCTCGGGAATGGGCTCATAAATATAATAAGCGGTAAAAGAGCAGAGAGCGACGAATAAAATGATGCTTCCAAACCTCATTTTACAACGAGCGTCCTCAGCAACTGACTGCAGGGTACAAACACAAACAGGCGGTTAGCTGTAGCAAGTCACTCTGGTGCGCGAGTAAAGCTTACGCTCGGAATTAATTTTGGATCCAGACCAGCTAAATATGACAGCACGTGTTTGGTGTCATTTGTTGGTTATCGGCGTGCATGTTCGGAGCTTTTCTTCCCTGCTCGTGCGCACGCAACGCATGTCTGTCTCGTGGAGCCGGAGAATTAGGCTACTTTTAGTGTCAGTGATATGGAGACAGGAGCGCGCACCCTGTGTAGGACCGTCCCACCTTGGCCCACACTGCAAATTCTTCAGGTGCCTCCTCAGCTTGGATAGCTTACACAGAACGCCCGAGTGAACTTCGTGCCAAGATGCAATTGATGCTGAAAAATCATAGATTCTGAAACAAAGGTGGCCCATGCATCCAACTTTGTATGAACCAATGTTTAAACGTAAAATACATTTTAAAAAGGTCATAAATATTATAGGTTTATTATTAGGTTTATCGTGATTTTCTTAAGGGGAAGTCCCTCCAGATCCATACAGCTGATGCACCAAAGTGTCAGCTGTACGCTCCACGAGACACCCAAGCTTGTGCTAAACCCATAGACTGTTAATATTACAGTCGATGGCTAAACCGCGTGCTCTTGGGTATACATTCTGTACATCCGGTTACAGTATCGGTGTGGCACGAACAACCTTGGGGCCACAGCGTATAAAAGTGACTGCAGTGCAGCTGAACAGCAATGGTTGCAAGGCAGCCTTAGCTAATTATATTATTGGTGACAGAGGCAGATAAGATGTCGCGTTTCCTGGCAGGACTGACTGCCAGAGCAATACTCTCATGCTCTTTGAGTCAGGCCCTTTACATTGGCAGTCTCTGCCTCTGTTTCTATGGAATGCAGTTTCATTCAATATTAAATAAATGTAAACGGATAAATGTAAACGGATAAGTGCTCTTCAAGAAATATACATAGACGGCAAAGTTTTAAATTGTTTTAGACTGCACCGTGTTCGTGTGGATGATGTCCAAGTCCAAGTAGTCAACGTTACTGCTGGTACTACAAGCACAGGTGCTGGACTCCCGCCTCTGGATATTCCAGGCGACATGCTGGCTTACTTTGTGTTGTCTGGTCTATCAACCCGAGAAATTGCGGATCTGTTTTGTGTGTCGTCCAGCACGATTCAGAGGAGATTGGCCGAAGAAGGCCTTAGGTGAGTAAACTTACTTATTGAGCTAAAGAGTAGGCTATGGTGAGCAAAAATATTCATAATACAGGCCGCATTTACTACAGCTAGCGATAGCACGGCAGCACCCCATAACAGCCAGACCAAATATACGGCTACTATCACAGCCCGTAAGGGGGGGGGGGGGGGGGGGGGGGGGGGGGTAAAATGCGGCCTGTATTATGAATGTTCCACACTCTCACTTCGCCAGCCTTTTTTTTTTGCCCACGGCTCTGTTCTGAATGTGAGAGATAGCCACGCTCTCTGATTTGCATATAAGAACTGGAAATAAATAGAGAGGGAAATCAATAAATGTGGCATTAGGAAGTAAAAGTCCACGGAAATAAATAAATGTGGATTTAAGAAATAAAAGTCTCTTGAAATAATCGTGGACTTATGGAATAAAAGTACCATGAAATAAGTACAAGTTAAACCTTTTCATATATTTAATTAATTGATTCATTTATATATAAATATTTACATTTATTTAATTATGGATGTATGTATTGCCTCATTTATTTATTTCATGATGTATTTCAAAGGCATATTTATTTTTTTATTCATGTATTTATTAATTTATTTAATACTGAATGAAAGGCATTCCATAGATTCAGCCTCTTTCTCTGATGCAAGAACAGACCCATCTAGAAGCATGAAGTATGATACAGGATTAATGTTACATTAAAGGGTTGTTGATTTGAAGAAGGCCTAAGAGCGGAATCGTCGTCAGAATAAATAGAGAAATGCATATGGGGCCAGGGTGTGCAACACTTTTCTTACTTTCAAGTCTACTTCCAGTGATCAGCACCTCACGACAGCCCTCGGTGTACATTACTCTTCTATATAGTATACATTAAAGTAAAGCCACATTTGGCATATTAACTATGATAGCAGTCTATGATAAGTCAGTATAGGGTACATTCTTACTGTATTTTTCTAAATAGATGTACATAAATAAATATAGCAAGTAGCTGACTGTTCCATGGGGGGGAATTATGCAATAGAAATGCCGCATTTTGTAAATATCTGCAACAGTATATTCACCTTTCTCACACCTCAATACAATAGTAACCTAACTACATGCAAGCAAATCCAATATCAGCATGATGGGAAAGCAGCAGGCCTGGACACTAGAATACAATAAAACCTACATGAAATGTACCGTTTTGTAATTTCATTAGTATCATAGTAACACAAAACAACTTCACTGTCAGATCAGATGTTCAACCAGAGCATTATATAACAACCGTATAGACCATTTCCATACTCATTTGCCTCAGTGATCATTGTGATAGCCTTATCAATTATAGCAGCTCCTTCTTGTCATTGCACTATATTGCAAAAAGCGGATTGTAGCACCAGCAACATTCATCTCTCCTTTAATCCTGATCACCTTTATTTTAATGAAATTAAGGAATTATAGGCCTACCCTTAACATTTGATTGACTAAAGGGAAAAGTGACTCCTTGTGATGAGGCATGGGTTAAGCTCAAGATAAAGTCTCTTTTAGTGCCATTTGACATTCTCTGGTTGGACAATAAGTTAGATTAATAGGGTGTGCTGGACATTAGTTTGATAGGTCTTCAGACTTCTCAGAAACCTGAACCAAATGCCTCCACGTGACTCTGTGTGAACCTTTGTGTCATGATAATTTCAAACTTTCTCTCAGTCAAGTTGGAATTGGTAATTGGCTGGTATTTAGGAGCAGGCAAGTGTCTCCTTCCATCAGCCATCAAACTCTACTGAGATGCATTCTGCAGGATCCAGTGTGTGACGGAGGCATGGTGAAAGCCTCTGTGAGACTGATCACTGCTGAGCGGTAGAATACTAAATATCTTCTCTGAATACAAAATTACACTTCAGACACTCTGGGGTTCTCCCTGGAATTTCCTCCCTACATTTTCGCCTCCAAAGATGGGCCTCCACTCAGCTTCTAAGGGAGACCACCTCAGTGGGTTAGTAAATGTTTCATGGAGCCCTGTTCACGCTTTGCCTTTTGTCACTTAGGGAGAACGGGTGTCAGAGGGTGCGTGGGTTAAGATGTTGTCTTTATCTGGGTAGAGCCATGCTGTGCAGTGCTATGCCACATGGCCGCCCAGCACCCTGCTGCGTGTGGGGGTAGCTCAAGCAGATGTGAAAATTTCTGAAGACTCAAACAAGGAGTTTTAGTACTGTGTAATGTGTGTGAATGCGTGTGAATGCATGTGAGTGTGTTTGAATGTGTGTGAATGAGTGTGAATGTGTGTTCATGCGTGAAGTTGTGAGTGCTTGGCTATGTTTCATTCCTTTGTGCGTGCACATTCTTGGGTTGAACACATCTACAGAGGCACATTAAATTCTTATAATTAAGGAACTCAATCCAGACCTCCACAGCCAATAATGAGTATGAGAGCAAACTTTGTTACTTTTTAATTTGCAGAGCCCTTGCTGAGGCAAAGTAGACTGGCTGTGTGATGAGAGGCATTTGAAGGCACTCGATTCTCAGTTCAGGCTGTGCATCACATCTTTTTGGTTGTGTCATATCTTTTCTACATTCGGACATCTTACTGTACACATGAAGACAGGTGAAACTTAGGCATCTCCAATTAGAACATAACACTAAAATATGCATCAAACTTTAACCAGATCAAGCAGAATTCCCTGTGAAGGAAAAGTCAAATACAGTATTTACTGTTGTCTATTTAAAGACAGTTGCTGCTAATCAGTCTCACTTTAGTCTTTACATGCTTATTTGTACATTATGTGTGCTTAAACTAATATTTACAACAATACACAAGTTGGTTCAGTGCTATTTGAATTGGCAACACATTACAATGGTGGGGGGGGGGTCCAAGCCAAATCCTGCTTAGGTACTGTTCGTTATTTATTAAAGGGGCCACCGGAGGAGTTTTGGGACCTTTAGGATAAAAAGACTTGACCCTCACCTCCCCAGTAATAATTTTTCTATGACCCTCCAAAATGATTTGAAAAAGAAGCATGACCCTCCCCTTATGTGCTAGCTTCCACTTAGCAAAGATATACAGCTGTCATTTGATTTTTTACAACCATGACATACACAAGTTAACCTCTGCATTCTCATCTTACACATCCCACTCCTCTGTTATGGTGTGGTGGCCATTTCAGTAGATTTACTCACTGACGTTGTTGTGGAAACACAATAAGCATGGAAACTAAATGCACACTTCCTGCATTACTTCAAATACTAAATTACTCCTCTAGTAAACTAGTATTCATATGAAATAAAACAATAAAACATTGAGACCATTCAGCAAAGGACACTGGGAAATAACCAATTCAACACTGGTTGCTATGGACTCGTCACTAGTCTTCCTCAGTCGTATTTGTAGGACATAGGTAAAGCTGCCGAAGCTGAACATTATATCCAAAACATATATGTTTATTTTTAAAGCAGATTTTGAATTACATTGTAACAATTTAACAATTCGCCCTTATGAAATCCAATCGCGGCACGGCTGTCTTGGAACGCAATAGACAGACGGTGGCGGAATGCCCCGACACTTAAATTCAACTAAAATGTAACAGTGAACAATCAGTGTTGGACCTACAGTCTGTTGAGATGCCTCTCCAAACTCACCATAAAACGTTAAGACACGTTGAGAAAAAAGATCTGTATTTTGCCGTAATCCAATGACACGGAAAAAAAGTAATCCACAGCAATCAGTAGATCCACAAACAGTCACATTGTATCCAGCAAGGCCTATACGAGCGCCACATTCACCAGCCAGCTCCGAACAGGTGAACGAGGCCTCTCCACTTCGCCGTTTAAACAAAGTGGAATAAACGTATAAAAGCCCAAATCTACACAAAACCCGCAATCAGTTAGTAAGCTGACATCACATTTATATACATGGCATTGAGGAAACCTTTATTGCAATGTTGGCACGGCAAGATGTCCAGACTAGTGCAACAGTAACTTTCGTTTTTTTGTGTCATGCTGCTCCCATCGTCAGCCAGGTAATATTTTTTTTACTAAAGCAGTATATGAAATCTGATGTAGTACCTACCACCATTTAGTTGTATTGTGTTATTTAAGATATTTATAAAATATCTGGTCATGCCAGATGTAATTATTCCACTCATTTTGTAAACAATGCAATTACCCATTTTAGCCACCAGGGGAGCAGTGTCCCCCAGCAAACTCATGGGTCAGACCCATCTGGTAGCGAAGGAGGGCCGAGACTGAGAGCTACATGAAAAAATATGCACCAAACAAGCCACTTTGAAATGCTGCTTTTTTCATGAATACAAAAGTTGGGTGACCCCCCGGCCCCCCTAGACTAGAAAATGTTGGGTGACCCTCCCCTCAACAAAGAATAAAAAGACATGACCCTCCCCTATTTTCCTCCGGTGGTCCATTCCATAAATACCGAACGGTCCCTTAGGGCTCCCAAAAGTCTATTTTCATGGCTGAAAATAGTCTTCAATAAATGTTGTTTACTTGTACTTGTTTGAGATGCTAAAAACTACAAGGCCCAGTTGTATTAGGAAACCTATATATTTGTGACCCAATTTTAAAGATGTACATCCTCAGAGGGAATAAATTCACTTGGGGATAAGTGCCAGTATGAGACAATCGTTCTTGGTTTTGGCCTTTTCATGAGATTTGCTAATAATAAGCAACAAAAATATAGAATAATAGAATCGAATCAGCCCTATCCTTTAAATTGCCAACAGATAACAAAAAACACCACAAATGCCATTTGGCATGACAGATTATTTTTATATCTATATATATATATATATATATATATATATATATATATATATATATATATATATATATATATATATATATATATATATATATATATATATAAAATATTAATATATAACAAAATATCTAAAGTAATGGATTCCACGTGAAAAGGTAATTATAGTATGCCATAATAAACAATTCTTGAACAATGTCTAAGAACTACTCCAACACATTAAATCACTTAGTGGAAACTTTCACAGACAATGCACAAAAAGGCCTAACAATGTTTTTTTTGCATCAGTGGTTGAACAGTTGAGTGCAGGAAAAAATAAAGATTTGCATTATTAAAGAACTTTTGAACTTGTGGCCCAACTACAGTAGACACAATCGCTTGCAATTTTAATTTCCCCTTTGACTTGAAGTATCCTTATCTGCTAAACAAAACATGTCGTCTGGAAGATTAAACACCTGCTTTGTATTTTCATGTACAATTTTAGTATGCCAGTCAGTCGAAATGTTTAACTTTTAATGTTTTCATCATACTTCTTCAGCAGATCTTCCCTACGTGACTAGGAACCAAAGCAGCATTAAGGATCTTGAGGTTTATTATTTCCACACAGTGCGTCATCATGATCATGGGACTGAGTGTAGGACACAGCAGTGGATAAGCTCTTTATCAGTAGTCGCTTATGTGACACTTTTGTTATAAGGAATGTTGGCCCCTCACCCCATTCCACGTGAATGTCTTATGTAATCATCGTAAATTTCTTATGTAATCACCAGACAAAAGGAAGGCAATTGGACTTGGTTACACATAGAAAACTCATTTACATTTAAAATATTGGTAAAATAAACATGGTAGGGCTATATTTGATTATGGCTTAAACTTCGAGAAACATAAAATGATTTGGGGATGTTTAATCACAGTTAATTAATCAAACACAGCAGTGCTTTTATGGTAAAGGCTAGCATCAGTATGCTAACAATGACAGTGGATATTTACCCAGTAGTTGCAGAGACATTTAACTCAAAGTCAATCAGTAGGCTTATTTCAGTCTGGAAGTATGGTGGGCCGACCAACATCATCATTCATAGATCTGAGCGACTAGCGTGGCTAAAATCCACGTTCATTTTGTCTTTTGGTAACGGTGAGAGATTTATACATAATTCTATGTCATCATGCCTTGATCCCCGTAAAGCCTTGTCCACCTGCCTAAAAGGTTATCATGCAATTGTGCAAAATTCATTAAAAGTGTTTTCCTCTTTTGGCCACTCAGGAGTTTTGGTTGTATCCTTTTTATAGTTTTACTAGCACCTCAACTCTAATTCTCTAGCTCTAGTTTCATATCATTTTATATTATTCTGTTTTAACTAATGTAGTTCATCAATGTGGAGACAGTTTAAAATACTTTAATATACTATGTATACTACTTGGTAGATTAGTAGTGCATTATATCACATAAGCATATCATATGTGTGTTATTTTATGTAAAAAGCAACTACAAGTGTCAAATAACGCAGTGGAGTGAAAAGTGCAATATTTCCTTCTGAAATGTAGTGGAGTGAAAGTATAAAGTAGCATAAAATGGAAATACTAAAGTATAAGTACCTCAAAACTGGACTTGGTACAGTACTATGTACTTACTTACATTCCACCGCTGATTTATCTGAATGTATTCTTTACATTTTACTCTATTCTGTGTCATAAATATGTTGTTTCATTGTTTAATGTTTTAAAACTCTGTCATGTATCAACCCTCTCAGAAGAACCTGAAGCATGGCTCTGTGCTTGTAAAAGTGCTGTATAAACAAAAAGAACTTCAATTAATATTCCAAAATGTAATATTTGTTTAAAATTATAATGCCATTCTTCAACAGGAGTCCACTGATTGGGACAGACTATCATTAATAAATGTTCAAATGCCTGTACACTACACCTACACTAATTATAATATAATAAATAATATACTTATAATTTAAAGACTATTGCATGTCACAATATTCTTTGTTTGTGTGTGTGTTTTTATACAAAAATAGATTCAAAAGAATCAAAAGAGAATTAAATCTTATAAAACAGTTCTGGCAAAGGAATTCAACACAGTACACCATTTTACAAGAACAGTAGGGCGTACTAAAAAATATATGCTCGGCTAAAAACAGTTTTTGAAACACCATTAGTTACCTAATAGGAAACTACAAATACCAACTGTTGTGGAGCATTGCTACTAACGTTTAAGTATAAAGTATGTTCACTTCAAGTACATGTGAAATCAATCAGTCCATCTATAGTTGTTGAACTTTTCTTTCCAGCAGATGGTGCTATGACCTAAAATCAACTGCTCCATGCATCTACTTTACAACATATTGCTATTGTCAGACCAAAAGCCTGATTCTCCAAAATGTTAGGACCTGACAACAATAACCATGCTTAAGCTGAATGATAATTCTTTTTTTTTTTATTCTCCACAAGAATAATTCTCCATAATAAGCCTAGGATGATGAAAAATGTCTCAACACAGAGAGAAACATGATGCATTCAAACCACCAAATGAGTGATGATATGCAGACTGATTTGTAATGCTTTTATCTGCTTCTTTGTACTACTCAATGGGTCAGAAGAAGAATTTCTAGTTGGCACTTAAGCCATGCACACTGAATGGCGCATGTTCACTGTTTTTGCCTATAGAGCGCATTAATTAACATTTTAACCCACCATATTTGCATGAAATATGTCAAAACTACATACAGTATCCAGCATCAGGGCTGCACATTGGTATAAAATAACTGAATAGATTTAAAACAGTTGCTTTCCTCCCTTCACTGCTATAGAGATCCCAATAGAGATGCATGCTGGGCAAACAATGACACCCAGTGGCCGGACCAGTCATATCACATAATCTCTCTTCCCAGAATTATATATAATCTACATAAAATGTTAGGCTCAATGAGACTCACAAACGTATAACCCAACAGGGAAAAATAACTTAGCCAATGTAATGTCCATCATCCTTTATGGCAATTTTCAGCAGAGTCTGACAGACAGCAAGATATTTTTCTATTTGATACACACACCAGACTTCCTGGTTTGTAGCTTCCCTCTGTAACAAGGAGCTTAAAAAAGGTCCCTAAAAGCAGTTACACACCGGGCCGATAATCGGCTGTTGGACGGTCTGGCGAGGTCAGTGACTCAAGTCTGTTGGGTGTGTTCCATGCCGTCGTCCGTTGGAGGAGCTGTCGGCCTTCATTTTCGCCGACCTGACATGCTCAGTCGGAGACAGGGCAGTCGCGACTCACCCGGAAATGGCAAGCGGGATGAGCGTGACTAGAGCCTCTGAAAATCTGACGAAAATCTTTTAAACTGACCTTTGTCAATCTGAAATGAAGACAGATTCAGCAACTGCATGGCCTATTTCTCGCTTAAAATGTTTTCAGAAACACGTTTCGGTCAACTATTTTACTAAAATATGAGATCGTAATCTTAATGAGTCGCCAGTAATTGCCGTTCGAAAAATCCAAAATCCGGAAGCAGCAGCCAGATCCAGGGGCGACAATACAGATTAGCGCCGCCTGCTGTTATGGAGACGTATTACGTCTCGTCGCTTCGGTGTGTCCCGAGGCACTTTTTTGACCAACTCGGAGACACTGATCAGTCCAACTGCCTTTTCTGCCAACAGTCGGCCGTCTGGTTGGTGTGTAACTGCCTCAAGGTTGCAGGGTGTTTTGCTTTGCTGACACCTAGAGGTGAAAGGTCAAAGGTGTGTAAAATACTGTGGCGTATGCAACACACATCCACACACCAACAAAATATACTGTGAGCAGTACAACTGTCTGTGGTACACATGGCTCATGTGCTCAGCTTTACTGAAACATTAAACTAAACAATTAAACTGTTGCTAATCTCCATTTTTTTTATTGATTAAATCATGTTTTTATATTGTGCACTTAAGAGAAAATCAATCGTACTGGTGTTGGTTTATTCATTTTTCGAATGGTCTTTATCTCTTTTTGCAAATTAATCTCGTTTTAACTCAGATGTGTTCACTGTGTAACACATGCATTGCATGGTTGTCCCAGAGATGACCATGTAAGAGCTAATCACACTTAGATCAAATGTTAGTAATCTTCTTTGACAGATTTAAAATGAAAGCCAATAACACAAGCTAAAAGTACAACATGAATTGGTCCCAAAGGAATCCTGAAAAACACAGGAAGCATGGTGTGAGTGATGGAGGAGATGTGCAGGAAAGATGCAGTGACACACAGACTGCTCACCAGTAATGACTATACCATACCATGTAGCATACACATTTCCCGCTTGACACTTTAGTTTAAAATTGTGCTTCATACTCAGTAGCTGGACACAGTCTGGTTCTCTGTCTGAGATCAGCAGATGGAAAAACCAGAGTCATGATACTGGAGACCTGAGACTAATGGAATCAGACACACCTACATGTGTAACACAACTGTATTGATGGTGCAGTCACTCCTAAGCTTGTTAATTTTGCTACCATAGTCAGGTCATTTTCATTTTCTTTCAATAAAACATTTTACAAAATTGACCATAATATAAGCAGAGTGTCGTTTACTGTATATACTATATAAAAGCAAGACTAATGTAATTGTATAGGTCCAGGTTTTCCGGCCAGAATAGTACACCTAAAAGAATTTGCTATCGCACCGCCCCAGGCTCTCCAATGGCTTGTTGAGTTGACTAGCTCATACAAGCCATAATAGAGGAGGTCACAGATCACAGTGATTTAGAGAATCACTCCCTTGAGACAAGTTACCATCCTTCTCTGCTCACGGTATGGAAAGAAAAACTGGACATATTCAACCCCATAACATGCTTTCCATCCTTTCCAACAACAAATCTCATCCAGACAAAATGAAGAATGTTTAGTTCAGTGTTTGCTATATTGTAGCTCTCCATTTCATGAACATTAACAAAAAGTAGCGATAGATAGATAGATAGATAGATAGATAGATAGATAGATAGATAGATAGATAGATAGATAGATAGATAGATAGATAGATAGATAGATAGATAGATAAAACTTCTCAAATTGTTGTGGATCCAATCGGATTTGCACTTTTTCTCCTACTTCAAAAACCAGGTCATGTTTATATGCCAAGAACTTCCAAACTTGCATTAATTTAATCCCAGTTAGATTACTGCAACGCACTCTTCTCATGCCTCACACAACCAAGTCTCAATAAACCTCAGCTGATTCAAAACACACCGCCAGACTCATAAACAGGTCCAAGAGGAGGAAACACATCACACCGGTATAAAAATCACTTCAGTGGCTCCCAGTCCGTCTTTGAGTGGATTTTGGGGGTTAGCTCTACAATATATAGCTCGACCTCCCTCCTGACTCCCTATGAGCCTCAATGCAACCTCTGGGAGGTTATTCCTGCCCATTTTTTATGGTCATTTGTTTTGATATATAATATTGTATTAACGGTTTACTTATTGGGTTTTTAATTTTATGTAAAGCACTTTCTAACTTGATTTGAAAAGCGCTTCATAAATAAAATTATTAATATTATTTATATTGTGTGGTTGCTTGTAAATCTTTCATTTCCACAGCAGTGGATCCCTTAAGTTTAAGGATCGCCAATATTTCAAGCCAAAACATAATGCTGCTCTGATGAGACTGCTGGTTCCTGGCTGTTCTCAAACTTGCGTGTTGTTTTTCTTTTCTTGTTTCTGTTATTTTTCTCTTTAATCTACTAAGCTAGTCTTGAAGTAGGTCAAAAGCTGTCTAATATTGTCCGTTTCCATCATCTAAATTGCCCCCAAACTAATAATAAGTCAAAGTGGAGGTTTTGCCCAACCCTCCCTCATATGAGGGTGGAAATGTTGAAGCTAGCCTTTGCTGTTCATTGCTGTCTTTTGTAGCACCCAGTATTCACACAGTTGAACAATGTGAAGAGACATATACTGTCCAGTAAGAAATAAGGTCATAGAGGATAACAGGCTGACTCATCGCTTGCTGCTTTAGACTTCTGTGCCTTTTAAATTCAGAGGTTTCTGGACGGGTGATAGTAAGACTTGTAAAGCACTCAGATGTGTTCCTGTGACAGAAAACTTGGCCAGCACTGAGGACACAGAGAAACTGGAAGAGCTTCTGGCTCAGACTGAGATCAGATGTTAAATTTTGACGGCCTTTTGGCATCACCTGAGACACTGAGATCCTTACAGTGACTGTGGAAGGATGATTTAATTACTTGGTCCCTAATACACAGACAATATTTTAGCAGTAAAAGTTGGGAATTTTCCAAAAGAGTCAGCACTAAATTAGCATTACAGTTCAATTTCGTAGCAGCAATGAACTGTATACAAAAAAGCTCTAATCATGCTTGTGGGAACTTTGGTCAGTCACTCATACATCCCAATTGTGAGCTGCACTGTAAATGTAGAAAAATGAATCCTTTTCCATTGTAGTTTAAATGATTTAGTTTCTTTTTACAGCCATATGCAAATGGTGTTCCAGCAAATGGGAGGTCTAACGAGGTCATTCAGAGGTCAGCCACTGAAAAGACATAAATGTTAAATAAAATAACAATATTTCAGCTGCTTGATAGAAAGACTCGCCCAATGTTTCAATAACAATTTCTGGTTAGCTTATGTATTCATTGTTATGATAGTGTTTTGTCATGCAATCATGGAATTGCTGATGGAAGGGTTTTCTCAAGGGACTCAAATCTAAATTGTGACTGGAGGAAGGACATGTACAGTACGTTACAACTCGATGTTTAATGACATGCTTTGCAAGCATGCCGTTATGTAAACTACATCAACCTTCTTGTACATTTACTGCCTGCATTTATATATACACACACACACACACACACACCATCATCACATTTTATTTAGCCTGGCCATCAAATCTTCAAAATACCACTCATCAAAATACAATCCTGCCATTCTCCTGTGTTACTTTTTACCTAATTTCACCTTTCAATGGATTTGATTTTATTCCTGGAATCCATTCTATGTTTAGTGCAATGAGAGAGATCAGTCGCATAACTTCTGTCAGTAAAGCCTACAATTTATGCTGGTCAGGAAGTGCACATTTTTCTGGTTATTTCATTAGCAATTAAATTATAGCAATATAATTGTTCCCAAATATTATTTTCCAACGTAATATGCATCCTACTGCTGTTGTGATTATCCACTTGTAATGAGGCTCTTAAATTATCCATGTTTGTATAATTCTCACATAATCATGGTCTTATTTTATGCAACTGAGAAAGTGAGAGCTGTTCTTCATTAATGGCATTCTCCATGTGTGTTCAATGTGGTGCGTTTGTATGTGCAGATGAAAGAGAATGATGATAAACAGAGAGCTGGACATACAGGACTACCAGCAGGACCTTGATATCCTCTAATGGCTCTGATGGAATGCACAGTTGTTATTGGGGCCATTAGGGCCCAAAGGACCACTAGGCACGGAAATAAAAATGGTATAAAAAAGGTAGCAGAGGACTCTTTCATTTTCACGGTGCAGGGTCACCCAGATCAGAAACATATGTTGTCATGTTTTCTTTGTGTTCAGTCAATGAGGCCTATGGCTGTAACCTCTGGAATCACTAGGAGTTACAGCAGCTAAACATGACAGGAAGCTCAGAGCGCAGCAATGGCCCTGGTGCTTCTGTATGTCAGAATCACTCAGCCCTAACAAAAAGAGGCAGGTAATGTGCACCGCTGAGTCCCGCTACACCAGCCAGCTCACAAGCTTGTGACATCCTCAGTCCCTCGGTGCTGTGTATTACTTGCTCTACTTTCCAAATATATGACCTTTTTAAGCACACCCTGGCTGCAGAAAGTTAAAACATTTCAGACAGGATGAAGATAGTTGCACTGAAAGTATTTTCATCTAAACAAGTCAAAGACATTACTACTGTGTATTAAAACTATGTTTTTGAATGCAGGAGACTATTAGTGCAATTTACTGATTATTCTGTCTTGCTTCGAGATAATACTAGCAGAGCGGTTGAGACCATTTAACCGTTACCATGGTAACCTGATTATTGCAATCAGAGGGATAAACAAGGCAGTAAACACATGAGTTTACAACTCTCTGGAATGACACTGCATTTTCCTGGCATGTTTATACATACCTAGAATGAGGTCAGACTCACATGCACTGACACGCTTGTGCATACAACTGCACATCAACCCATGGCCTCATTGACACGCCACACAGACACAAATATAGCACGCCTCTTTCAGAAGTCTCAAACAACAACAACAACAACATCAAAATTATTAAAAGATGACAGACTAAGACATTTTGACAAAGGGGTAAAATAATGGTAAGAAACAAAGATAAGGTGAAGTAGGTGAATGGAAAGTATCCGTTTTGATCCGTTTTGTTCTCCCTGCACTGTAGTAAAAACAACTGTTGATCAGAAACTGACTCACAAGTTCCAGGCGGCAGTAAAGGGAAAAAGAGAGACCTTGAAGTCCTTCATTTTGTGCCACTGTGTTTTGCTGAATGCGTCCCGTAAAGAGAGTAGGTTGACCATGTTAAGCTGGAGCATTATTTCTGAGCTGGATCTAAAGACGACGTGCACAGATCAGCATGATGCACCAAAAACACAGACAGAGCGGTGTGTTCATTACAGCTGAATGCTCAAGTGACTGCATATGTTAAACCATACTGTACGCATAAGTTATAAACTCCTCCATGTTTATCTAGACGTACAGGCTATTTCCACATACACGACACACAACACAGATTAATCGGAGAAAAGATGTTTTGTTTTTCTCATTATTACACAGGAAAAAAAAAATCAAACAAATGTGTCACAACATCACTAATAATGTGCAATAGATCTTTAATCTTCTCGTCATTGACAGGTATGAAGAATTGAAATGTCCTACTTCATGTGTTACTTAATGAGTCATAAAACGTGCCTGAATTATTTGGCTTCGCAAATACTTAACCTTTCCTCACTCCACTGGTTTTCTTTTACTCTCTGAAAGTCTGAAACCATCTGGTTTTGTTTTATCTTAGACTTGAAGACTAAAATACTCACTGGCTCTCCACCATTTAAGTCATTACAATGATAATGTCCTGCTAATCTCAGAACTGGAAAACAAAGATCCACCATAAACTTATCAAGCAGCCTGCACAGAATCTCTAGCATTTGTCATCATGTCATCATGAGCATCCTCTGTGCAGCCAAAACTCTTTTCACCATCTCTGTGATTTACATGCTCACTGAAACAGATGACAGTCAGTGACATGTTTGTAAATCATCAATGACTATGTCAATGCCAAATAGCCATGTGGCTATGGAGGGCTCCAATAACATTTCTGAGTAAAAATAACACCAAATTCCAAACTCCAACTATGGCTCAGTAGAAAGCCCTGAGTTAGACATAAGCTGTAAAGGTGTACCCATACACTGCATGACATACTGCAGTGCCATGCACGTTATGCAGCTATACCTGTAACCGTGTATCAATAACACTACATTAATACTACTGTACATATCTCAATTTGATGTAGTAGTGGAACTTATTCAAGCAAAACAAGTAAGGCATTAAATAGACCCACTCACACACCAACAGAAGGCCTTGTCCACAAAAATCATCACACAGGTTTCTGATTATAGCATCTGAAGCCAACTGAGAGCAAAGGCTTAAGCTCTCTCACAAAAGGTCAGTGTCCTACAGATATAGGTCCGCGAGGCAGACTGTCCAGGACTTAGAGATGCTCTAAAATAACCAGACGGTTGTTACTTTGATTCCCAACTAACCAGCTCACCGGCAACTGGGGATGCAAGTAGTGCAAGGCAAGTAGACAAATAATTTACTATTTGAACAGTAGCGATATTGCACTTACATATCAAAGCATTTTTATACCCAACTTAAGTTCACTTTCTCTGTTTGGAAGAATTTCAACTACTGTACGGTGAATCTTTACACAGAATACAGTCATTTGTTGTGAAATAAGTTGTTAATGATTATCTAATACAAGGATGCAATCACAAAGTTGGGATATGTAATGGAAAATAAATATGATCACGAAATAATATAGGGCATATGTTTTCAAAATGAGTAATAGGTAATAATAAGTATCCTTTCTTCGTAACAAACCCAATGCTACTGTTGTGGTACCTTTAACTTAAACTGCTCCAGAAACCAACTTGTGTGACCTTGTTTAATGTGGCAGAACTTAACATATTATCCTAAATCTTGGCACATATCAGCATAAACTGCATTAATAGTGTTATTGTAATATGAAAAGAAGTTTTACAAAATCAAAATGATAAGGCAAGATAAGGCAAAAAAAAAGTACACATTTATTTGACCAAGCCAGATATATTCTGAGTTGTGTAGCCTCCCTGTCTCACACAGTAGTCGCAATGCTATGTCATGACCCTAAAAGGCCAAAGGCCAATTCAGACTCAGGACAGACTGTTAACATGTATGACTATTGTCACATCGATCAGACGTGTCAAGAGAATTGGGCTCTTGATTTTCATCAGTACTATTGAGAGTTAAGGCGTGTGCAGGAGTGAAGTCACAGAACTGAATTCCAAGAACTAGATTTCTCTAATACTCACACACCATACAAACTCACCCACTGACTACTCCACCAAAACAGATACTGACATCCATCAAAAACAGTTGACCTTGCTATTTTATGCCGCAAATTGGTCCTACTGCATTGTAGGTAGGGTTGGGAACCGAAACCCGGTTCCAAATTAGAATTGATTTGAAAATGCCAAGTTCCGGGTACCCATAAAAAAAAAAATCTACAGCAACTACACATGGCATGCTTTCTGGACTGGACGATGCTGCACATAGCAATACATTCTGTTTTGTTTAAGCAGTATGGGCAAGATGAATAAGAGTTGCAAGCACACGAGTCAGCAGTGCGCCATGGACCGCAGGTTTTCTACTCCGCTCCGATCGCCAGCAGCTGTTTGCTGCCAGCGCAGCGTATCACGTTTATCAAATAAATAAACTAATTTATAAAATACTATCATATATATATTTTAAAATACTATCATATAAATTATATATCATCTATATTATCGTTGGATGATGGACGCTCTAAAAAAAACATTACAGTTTATATACTGTAGACTTTTCAATCACAAGAGCCACAGAAACTCGTAAAATTAAACTTTAACCATGTGCTAGCTTACATACAGGAAAATTAGGTTCTACTATGGATAACAAATGCCTATGTGTGTCTAATCAGAAATAATAATACATGTGAAGGAAAGAAACAGAAAAACATTAAATGTGCTGAATTATAAAGAGAGAATTCCACACATGAGGAAAAACATGTCAAGGATGTAAGATGATATTTTTTTCCAAACCACACTATTCCTGTCATTCACCTCCCACAGAGGTGGGCCCCCAGTCATAACCGAACAGTGAGTGTGAGGAGCTGAGGCCAAAGCTGTATGTATCTACAGATTCCTCAGAGCCTACCAGCTAGCTGTGACTTTTAACAGCCGGCCCGTTCCTCCACACACCCTTTAGCTCACACTGAGAGTAGAGAGAAGAAAGTGATATCAGTTTATCATTTCCTATTGTCAGCCAGTCCGTGTGGGGATGAACTGTGTATGCAAACATAACTTAAATCATACAACATGCTGCAGAATCAAAGTTCTTTAAAAACCACAAGGAATCCCAATTTTACCTCCAGAAGCTTTTAGCCTAAGTATTATAGCTTGAAGAATAATGCAGCTGGCCTTGTAGTACTCCATCATCTGGAGTAAATTAAAGCCAATGTGAAACAGTTTGCTTGGCAAGAAAAAAGATGGACCACATTCAACTTTGTGATCAGCAGAATCACAAACAAACAAATCATTTTTACTGGCCACACGCGCGCACACACGCACACACACACGCACGCACGCTTTGCTCGTCCCATCATCTCTTCTCCTCGTCCCTGTTGACACTGTCAATTTGCCATCTCTAAGAAGAGGTTAAACTCTTCAGTTAAAATGATGACTTGGATTAAGACATAATTAATTCTACTATGTGCCTTACTAGAAAAAGAACATTCTACTCTATTTAGCAGAACGAATCCACTTTGATGCGATTTAGAAATAGGCATGAAATCCTACATAATTATACAAGATTATGTTGGGGAGAGTATCAAACACCAACTGTTATGGAAGTTGGTAAGTGAATCAAATGTGTGGCTGTCAACAAGCCTCTGATAATATAGGATTACAGTAATAGTCCTCTCTCATCACTGTTGGTAAATCAATGGTAACACGTTTTAGAGAATAACAGCTAGAACAAACCAATTATACTTCTTTGTTGCTGGGTGAGAAGCATGACATACTGTACAGAAGCAAGAAATCTGATTTAGGCTTCAGTGAGGAAGAGAAGAGAAGGTGTTGTTGTTGTTGTCCATGTCCACAAGTGTTGGTGTGTTGTCCAGATGTTCAAATAAACAAGCCTGTGACCTGAAGTAACTGATGAAAGGGATCCCCATAAACCCTCATTCCATGCAAATTATTAGTCCACCAACACATTTAAAATAAAGTTCAGATCCTTTTGCTTGTTCCTCTGTGGTTTGAATATGACTGAAAGGTTATACTGTAGTCATTAACAGTCTTCTGTGTTACTAAAGATAGTGCACATTCCAAAATTCTCCCCTCTGCAAATGTGCCTGTGCGTGCGTGCGTCGTGCAGGCGTGCGTGCAGGCGTGTGTGTGTGTGTTGTTGAGGGTAAACGGTGTGGATGAAAGATGTGGTGAACGAGCAGCCTCGTGAGAGGAAGAAATGTTGATGACAGCCACAGTGAATCGCCCACAAATAAACGACATGCTGATTTTAAGATGAAGATCTAAAAATGTAGGCATTTGGGGTGCTACGCTATATCAAAAGAGTACCAATACCCTTGTACCCCTGCTGTGAATTCACCATTATTATGTTCAATTTAACTTAAAGGTCTTGGATGTTAAGAGTCAGTCCTCTAACATATCCACTAACAGCAGAAAGGAAAGGAGGGAACAGAGTTGATCTTATCTTGGAATTCAACAAACCAGTCAAAAGAACTGGATTTTGGAATAAGAAGAAGAAAAAAAAGAAACTGACCCCCACATGCCTGGAATAATGTTTTTTTTTTTTTTTTTTTTTTTAAAAAGATGCATGCTTTTATATAGACCTTAGTGGTCCCCTAATACTGTATCTGAAGTCTCTTTCCCAAAATTCAGCCTTGGTGCAGAATTACAGCCACTAGAGCCAGTCCCACAATGAGCTTTACTTAGGATGTGCCATTTCTGTGTCTGTAGCTATTGAGGAGTAGAGAGGGGGGGCAAGGTGGAGAGTGGGGGTGTGGCCTTGACCAACTGCCACTTTGCTCGTTTGAAACATAGACAGTCTATAAGAATGGACCAACAGATCCCGTTGCTCTGGACGGAGACCAATGAAGGATGTTAGAAGCACTTCTCCGGTGAGCGCTGAGCGTTACTGCGCAGCCTCCAACTGAGAGAGACGACGTAAATGTGACGTGAGCAACATGTCTGAAAGTTGTAAGTCTTCTGGTAGCTGTGCCAAGAGAAATCTCAATCATTCCCAATCTTGCAGAGACGGAGAGCGTAGGTATATGTAAGGAGATAACATGGACACAGGCTAATTATTGCTTACTAAAATGCTAGTTAACATTAGTAATTAAACTTAAACAGCTAATGTAAGTCCAAACTGCCTGCAAGCTTCTCCTGTACTATACGGTAATTCCTGTACTATGCGACAGTAAGTTGTGTTACATTGTTGTGTTTCTTTAGAAATAAACAATGGACAAATAAAGTCTTTAAACACTTCAGATGTAAAGTTATTCGCTGTCAAAGTGACGTCAAAATGAATGGCAGTCAATGGAATGCTAACGTCGGGTGATCGCTTTGTAGCATCAAAATGGCGCCATAGGAGGTTCGAGCTCTGATGCGAAGCTTACCCCCTTGGTTTGAAAGCCATGATGTCTCTCTCTTTCTCATGGACGGGCCAAATTCTCTGAGCGGGCAAAGCAGAGAAAGGGGAGGTGACCTTCCTCCTTATGAGCTCATAAGGAGCAAGATTCCAGATCGGCCCATTTGAGCTTTCATTTTCTCAAAGGCAGAGCAGGATACCCAGAGCTCGGTTTACACCTATCGCCATTTTTAGCCACTGGGGGACCATAGACAGGCTAGGGGAACGCATATTAATGTTAAAAAACCTCATAAAGTGAAATTTCCATGCCATGGGACCTTTAAAACAGTAATACAATAAAGCAAACCACAACAAAATCTGGTGAGAAAGAATAAAGTAAAATGCTTAATGGGCTAATCTCTAACATGTTGTCCTTTCCCATGGTGCTTTCATCTGACAAATAGTTTAACAAAGAGTTTGTGATGCAGAAGAGCATTGGGCAACTTACCATGTCCAAATTTAAATCGTACTATTTATTATGATAAGAGAGTCAAGATCAAGCATAAACTAATTCACAAGCTATAGATAATAAATCCCATCAAGCATTTAGATTATTCTTCTAGGAGGTAGGCCTACATGCTTCTGTGAAAAAAAAAGTAATAACATAAATCAAATATTATTGTCTTGGCAGACAAGCTTTTGATGGAGTTTAACAGTCTATTAGATGCATGCATGTATCTCCAGCAGACCACTTTCCTGAGTATTTCATGGTTGCAGTAACTCTAGGATTACATTAGAGCAGATTACAGGGGGGCGGAGGAGACCAAAGTGTGCGCTCACTGCAGGCGCTCATACAGAAATGACTCCCGTCCCTCTGCGTCTCAGACACAGTGGACTCGTCTGAGGAATCAAACTGGAGAACTATTGAAACTGAATGTGGACCTTCTACTCTTCCATTTGGGTTTCTACATTATTACATTATTATAATTGCAGCAGTTCCGTTTTCTACAGCTGTTCAAGTGCGTTGAACCGTAGGTAATTTAGTTGTTTTTTTTAAATATCTTTGCCTGCCTTATCAATATAATAGATTATCTGTATAGCATATCAATTGTATATAGACAGAATATGTAGGCTATTATCTTTGCATACGATTTTGCATGTGACGTTTTCTCAGTTTGAATTTATTACCATCCTAACAACGTTTGCCCTATCAAAATATGTCCTTAATGCCTATAAAAGTTGAGTGACGTGATGCAAATTTACAGGGAAAAACGTTGTACTAATCTAGCCTTTATTCGCGTCGGATAATCCAACTTTCAGATGAATTAGCCTCTATGTAGTCTGTTGTTTCATATACCCATCTATCTGCCAATCCATCATCTAGCTATCTATCATTGGTATTCATTATTGGAGTAACGCTTCTACACGCCGTACTTCCCTCTCCAGGTGGGTTTCATTAATGGTCCAGTACAACGTCTAGCCCTCCTTGCCCTTGCACAATGAGTGTGTGTGGCTGCAGCGCCTCATACCTGTGGAGGTGGCTGCTGAAGGCTCTGTTGTTCTTGGCTGCTGTGCTGCCGTCGAGCGGTGACTGCCCCAAATCATGCGCCTGCTATGTCCCCACTGAACTGCACTGCACCTTCAGATACTTGACCGCAATACCTGACCACATCCAGCCAGCTGTGGAAAGAATCAACCTCGGGTGAGCTTTTGCTTTTTTTTCCAGCTCAGATGATTGGAGAACTACAGATACTCTGGGGGAAGACCATTTTTTTTTTCATTGATTGATTTAAACCACAGATTGTCAGCTGCAAAATGGTTATAAACAGGAATAACATTACAAAAAAAAACTAATGTTAGCTACTGGCTTTTCAGAGTTTAGCTAGCTAAACTAACAAAGCCATTTAGCTACCATCACTGGTAGTAAAGGAAGTAACTCAAAAAAGACAGAAATTTAGATAGAAATAATGTTTTGACCAACTAACGTTAGTAACCTTAATTTAACTCAAATTTAAGGGAGGTTAACAAGCTAACATGAACTCAGGCTAAATATGTGAAGGTTAGCTAGCTAAGGTCAGCTTTAGCAAATAGCCCATTTAACTAACGTTAGCTAACCTATTAGCTACATTTTTAGCTATAATGCAGATTTTACAACTGGATTCTCAGCTCGGCAACACCGCCACAGCTAGCCTCTCTGGTCAGTTCCGACCTGTCCTGTAGCCACTAGCTAGTTTATGTGCTATTAGCTAATAGCTAGCCTCCCAGAAATATGGAACATGGTTCTCCAGGTAAACATTTTATTAAATTACCGTAGCCTACCTGATGATGATAACAGAGAGTTTCATTAAGTTTGTGCAGTGTTTCCTCAGGTTGCCAATTTTAAAAACATAAACAGATTCTAAAAGCTTTTGTCTTCACCTTTTCAAGATATTGTAGGCTACACAGGTATGTTACACCCCACAGGTGTTTTCACTTAATTCAGATCCCTCAAGACCTTTTCACACAGATTGACTTGTCAGGGCAGGAAATACCAACCTTCATCACTGTGTGGGCATGTAGTGTATACTTTGTGCCTGATTCCCGTCTCCTGTTACCTGTCAGGGGAGGGAAAACCTAGACCATAAGAAGTAGAGTTGGGGTTTCTGTCACAAGTTCACCTACTTCCAATGTGCATGGAGAAGAGAAATAAGTCTGAAGAGGTCACAACTCAGTAACACTTGTAGTATGACACCTTTTGGCTTGTGGCCTTCGTCAGGGTCATCCTGATCGGTAACAAGTATAAAGCCCAGCACTGATATGTCAATATTAAAGGTAACATCATCAATGATGTACCAGCATAGCTCTCTGATTTTCAACCTGAACAGAGATCTAATCTGGAAGAGTAATTGAAAACACTTGTGCAGTGCTTGAAAATGAGACTGTTTTCATTTTTCCTTAACTTCCATAAAATAGTATGTGGTACATTTGAGCCAATAAGCTGAAGTCTGTTTTTTGTTTCTCTGCTGTTAGGTACAACAGTATAACGGTCTTGAGAGAAAACGATCTTTCAGGACTTGAGAACTTGGAGTTGTTGATGCTGCATAGCAACACTATCCACAGTATTGACGACCGAGCCTTCCAAGACCTCAGGTCTTTACAGGTAAAATCATATTTTTGTCAGTCTCTTGTGAACAGATTACAGTCCTGTCTTGTAATATTGGAATACAAGTTCACTGTACTGGAATATCAAAGACACTAGTGTGAAAAGCCTGCCAGTATCCTATGGTTAGTTCAATACTTGACGACACGAATATCAAGGATGTACAATGTTACTTCCACTGATGTTTGATCTTCACATAATTGGATTTATAAAAGATGGATAAAATATCAGTACAGTATCACAGTATAACACAGTCCAGTACATCAGCACCACAAGCTACAGACTCAGACATTTAAGAGCTCAGACATTTAAAAAAAGAAACCCCACAAACTTCACAAGGAGAGAATTATTATGGGGCTTTCATAGTGGATTGCATTATATTTCATTTATTTTGTATAAAGGTTACTCTCCAATAACTGATTGCTTGTACTTTTCCAGACTAAATAATTATTCTGCTGTCTTGACAACATTTCATGGTATCCCTCAATAATGTGCCATTGTGTGTTAATAGTCTTAAATCAACGTTCTTTTGACAAACTCCAACTTCTCAATCATCTTCTCACAGGTCTTGAAGATGTCCTTTAATAAAGTAAAGGAAATCAAAAAAGAGACGTTCAAGGGCCTGGACAGTCTGCTGAGACTCCACATGGACCACAACCACATTGAGTTCATCAGCCCAGAGGCTTTCTATGGCCTAACCAAACTACAGTTGGTCCATCTGGAGGGTAACCACCTCCAGCAGCTCCACCCAGACACATTCATCACACTGAGACACAGCCAGGTGTTCAAGCTGTCCTCAGTAAGAAACATCCACCTGTCAGACAACCTCCTCACCACGCTGCCTGAAAACATCTTCTCGGGCTGCATCCAGTTAGAGAACCTCTTCCTTCATGGCAACCCATGGACATGTGATTGTCGTATGGCGTGGTTCTCAGTGTGGGCACAGAGGAACACAGGTGAGGAGTGTGTGTGTGTTTGCTTTGGAATAGTCTGAAAGCAGTCAGACAGATTTACATGCTTGTGTACAAGGGAAGACAACCCCTTCTTTCGTAATGAGGGAATCTTTCTTAAGGCATTGATTTCTTTCTGAACACAATATACATGTTAGAAAATAATTGTTGAAAACATGTGAAAAGTCTGTAAACTGTGTAGTACTGAATTGTGGAGTTAGACCGTTAAACAGTTTTTTACCATGTCTGTGTCCAGGATCTTTTGGGCGGCCTGAAATTATGGTTTGATGACACACTGGAGTCATCCTTAACGTAACCTCTCCTCTACTATATAAAAAGGATGTAACTACTAACGTTAGAGCACATAGCATCACTGTTGTTTTCTTCACTCTCGTGTGAGCGGCGCAAGTTCACTATGTTCGGCAAGCTCTCTTAGCTTTTTCAGCCTAATGAATACAGACCTCTACCAAAACCCAATAGTCCAGTAATATATGATATGCACATCTGCAATCACAGCCACTATATACAGTATGTCTGGATACATTTCCAAAACTATTAGAAGCAGCAGTCAGAACTGCTATTAAACTTATGTTATGACCACTATTCAATCTATTGCATAATGCACAATTAGAGGGTGATGTGTAAACTAATACTATCCATAAAACACGATAATCAATCACTCTAACTGAAACTCACCGTCTAAACATTGCCGCTGAGTGTCTGTAACAACCTGGATTGCAGTTTGTCTATTTATTTAGCCCCCTTTCCAACAAGCTAGCATTACACGGTTGGTGCCAATGGGATCCTTAGGTCATCTAGTTTGATATCATACTGATACCTTTACTCTAGCTTTCTAGATTTCTTAAGCATTCAAATTTGGCTGGTTGGTTAATAACACATGTTCCTGTAAATTCACAAAATGCCCAATGTTGCTAACAAATTTTAGACTTTTAAAATGTGTTTTTTTATTATTAATACTGCATGGAATTGTAATCAAAGCAAGAAAGGCATATCCAAAGGAAACATATAAATCTTTGCAGAGACATCACTGGAGGCAGAGATCATTTCTTCTTCTAGGGCTACAGAAAACAATACAAATACAAAGACACGGAGGAACACAAGTTATACCATTCATTCATGACTTGGCTAATGTAAAAGTCAACTCATAAATTACAATGCTGTATGATGATGATCTTTTCTGCTTCATAAATTTCACTCATCAGTTTTGGTTTAGCTGGCCCATAATGTGGAAACTGTAAATGTTTTTTTGTTTTTTTTGACATGCAACCAACTAAACAGTATTACACACTTTATTTAAATGTTTCCAGGTGTGCTGAAATGCAAGCGAGACAGGACATATCCAAGAGGCCAGCTGTGTCCTGTTTGTGAAAATCCTGCCCCTTACCACAACAGACCTCTATCCCTTCTCCCTGGTGTTGCCTTCACTTGTACCAAACCCTGGATCCAACCCCATCTAAAGCAGAAAAACATCAGCCTGAATGAGGGGGACTTTACTCCAGTTTCCCCCAGGGACTTCGTTGCCCCATTAGGCTCCATACAAATGAAGCTGACAGACCAGTTTCACAATGATGCCAGTCTATCCTGCACTGTCCAGAGGCCCTCTGCTTTTGAGAACTTGACACAAACCTTGGAGGAGGAGGAGGAGGAGGGAAAGAATGTCACTCTGCTTACAGCTGGCATAACTGCTTATTTGGTGTGTAACATTGACTATGAACACATACAGCAGCTTTGGCAAATCCTGGCCACCTACAGTGACTCTCCCATGACAATGGAGAGGGGCGTAATGCTGGCCAGAAGCCCAGAAATGGTATACAGTTATAGTCAGATGAAAACAAAGGAGGGAGAGGAAGGAATTCACACAAACATTGAGGCTGAGATTAAAGCCTCCCCTGCATGGTTGTTGCAGGGAGAGGTGAGCTTCCAGCTTGACCGCACTACTACCACTTTCTCTACTCTGCACATTAAGTACCAGTCTGCGGTCAACCTACGTGTGGAAAACACATCACCTAAGAAGGACCATTATTCCTGGACCATGATCAAGCGAGATAATCAAACCAAGACTGATCACACTGTACTTACAGGTGGGAGTCAATGCTTAATTGCTGCTTTGACCTTTACTTCAGTCTACATGAAATAAATAATCTCTTAAAGCAACACTAGGTAACTTTTATCTGCAGCTGTAGTTCCAATGAGACCGAAGCGGGAATAGTTACATAGTGTTGCTTTAACTGATGCATAAGAATCCACTGATAATAATAACGGTAATAAAATATTTATTTTATTTGTAACATAGGTGGTGTGGCGCAATTGAGCTGTCAAATCCGGGGTGAGCCAAAGCCTTTGTTGGAGTGGATTTTACCAGATGGAAGTAAGGTCAGAGCTCCTTACTCCAGTGAGGACAGGAGGATCATCATTTCTGCTGATGGGAAGCTCACTCTGCGGGGCGCAGATGCTTCAGACACTGGCCTCTACCGGTGCATCACCACAAACTACCTGGATGCAGATATCCTTGTCTTTCGAGTGACAGTTCTGTCCCCTGATGTGGAAGAAGCGGAGATCAACGGTGTCCAACTCTCAAGGCCACTGGGTGAAAAACTGGTTCTTGACTGTAGTTCCTCAGGGAGTCCTGAGGCCTTGGCACAGTGGGTCCTCCCTGACCACTCAGTACTGGACAAGTCTCATGGGAACAGGAAAGTGTATGAGAACGGAACCTTGGTGATTCAGGCTCTCACAGCGAG
Organism: Zingel zingel; assembly: GCA_023566125.1. Classification (NCBI taxonomy): domain Eukaryota; kingdom Metazoa; phylum Chordata; class Actinopteri; order Perciformes; family Percidae; genus Zingel; species Zingel zingel. Next base: position 19,143,349 of record CM042316.1, on the reverse strand, counting down.
GGACAGAGGATTTTATAGGTGTTTGGTTTCTAATCACCTGGGAGTTGATCTGCTCGTGTCTCAGGTGACCGTGACTGGAGAAACGCCTGAAAAGGTGACGGTTTTGGACAGTGAGGGATCAGGGGTCAAAATGGAGGACAAGGTTGACATGAGCTTGACTGAAAACACGCTCACACTCAGTGAGATGCCCTCTTCCAGTCCCTCTGACAGAACTAGTCAGGAATCCAGGACCATCACCTCAGATCGACCTTACCCCAGACTCAGGTCACAGGCTGGAGGAGGTAGACTGGGACAGAGAAGGAGGGGGACAGTCGGCAACAGACGCATCTGGAGTAGTAGGGTGTTTGATAAATCTTCCAGGAAAGTGGACCCACAGAAATTTGCTGAACTAATGAAAAAGGCTCAAGGTGGATCAAGAATAAAGACTGGCACAGAGAAAGAGGGGGTAAAATATGAAGACTCAAACACTGGTCTTTCTGGTGATGGGGAAATCGGCTCTGGTGAGGATCATAAGGAAGATCATGTCATCATTGTGCCAAAGATAGTTAAACCAACTACAGATAATCCACAGAAAGGTAGAGTATTTGGACAAGAGAACAGGCAGCCTGAAACTATAACAACCTCACAGACAAGTCAGGATAGTAATTTAGCAACAATGGGGGCACATCAAACAGTTGGCATGGAATCCACAGTAAGCAATCACATTGATGTAAGTCAACTGTCTGAAAATAAAAACACACCAACAACAAAGTCATATATGCAGTCAGATTCTACACCGATGAAGTTCACATTCACACACCATCCAACAGAAAGGAGTAAAAGTCAAAGTGATGCAGTTACACCATATAACACATTTTCACACAACGCAGGCCTCTTTGGTTTTGATGAGACCACTGAACTTTATGCTCTGGAAAGAGCTTCCAATCCAGGCTTAAACAAGCTCCCAGTCACGCTCCAATTTACTGTGACAGACACTTCAGAAGAAACTCAGCTCCATTTCTCAGGAGAACAGCCTGCAGAGCCCGAGACGTCCACTGGGGCGGCTCTATCATTTACCACAGACCCTCATGTCACTCCAATGAGGGATGGCCCAGGCCCAGTGGAGCTAGTCATTCACACATCCACAGACCCAGAAAGCCAGACGACATTTACAGCCGTCACCGCCACAGAGAGACAGCAAGATGAGATAACCTTCCACACGACCCAGACAATCAAATCCCCACGCCTGCCTGCAGGATCCACTATCATCTCCCGGCAGCAGATCCAAATCATCCCACACAAGAACAGCAGAGGAGGGGGCCGTAGGAGGACCTTCCAAGGCCGCAGGAGGATAATTAAACCCAACAGGATCACCAACATACAGTCCTTGATCAATAAACTTAAACAGCCCTCATCAAAGAAGGAAGGGAATGTCACAGTGCCTTATAGAGTTGAACTGACCACAGGTAAGCAGCCTTGTTTTGTAAGCAAATAGAGCCAAGATTTGCTTCATTGTTTACTGTGTGCCTCTTTACCTGATATCTTGTACATCTGTTTCCTTTTCTTTTCTCAGACTGTGATGAAGGCAAAAAGAAGACAGCAACCACTGATCTGCAGGTGGTCACACCAACAGCTTCCTCCAGTTCATCTTTACACAGAACAGAGAGACCTGGCTCCACACAAAAAACTGCAGCTTCTACCACAAACTATTACATTACTTCAAATGCCCCCTTCACCCATACAGAGTCTAGGCCAGATGTTTCCAGTGGCTACATGACCTCTGCTGATGCCCCTGAGTTTGACCCTACAATGGATCCATTTTTGACCACAAATAAAGAATCGTCAATCTCCACCACTATCACTACAACAACTGTCTCTAAAATTATCCGTGGAAGAATTCCATGGAATGAGCTGTTTGGAAGCAAGGAGAGGGGAAATATACTGAGCAGGCTAAGAAAGCCATCCATCACCCGAAAAACCTCAACTACAGCTGAAACTACAACAGTGACCCCAACCACAACCCCTGCTGCTCTGTCCACCACCACCGCAAACTCCCTTCCTGAACCTGAGACCCTGTCCCCGTCCAGACACACAGGGAGCAAGGAGGGCTCATTAGATGATGACTACGGAGACTTGTCCTCTGCAGATTTTGAGTTCACAACATTGCAACCCAGCTTTCACTATCTAACTTCTACCAGTCCATCATATTACTCCAAGTCTGCCACCACTGCTGAAACACCACCAGAATCACATACTCTACCTTCCCCACCTACTGTCAAACCTCCTTCAATTGAAAATCCTGATGAAGCCTTATTGTCTGGGTCTGGGGGACTAGCTGATAACTGGTTAATAATCAGACAGAGGCCTGGTGGGACAAGACGACAGCAAGGGCGGAGGAGAAGGCCCTTAAGGGGCAGGAGACCCTTCAGGAAACCTGCAATCACTAAATTTCACCCTACAACTGAGGTTTTAACTACAACTATGGGAACTACAATGGAGGCAACCACGCTACCACAACGGACTGTTTCACTTTATAAGCCCCTTTACACACCATCTAGGAAAGAGGACAGAACTCCAGTAGTTGTTGCCACTGCCCAAACATCAAAGGAGGAGACTGACTTATATGAGGAATTTGGCTGGAGCACATCTAGCAGTTTAACAGCCTATACTACAACCGAGGCACCTTTGATCCCTTCAACCACATTTACCCCCACCACCACATTTATGCCAATTACCACAAAAGTGCCTGACACAACAGCGCAACCCAAAGTCCACAGCAACATCAGACCACCAACACAGAGGAACACTGGTCACGCCACTCGTAGGCCACCAATGAGGAGACTCAGACCTACTGTGCAGAGCAGTGGTGCCAGAGACAGTGCAGATAAAGGCCTTGATACGAAGACCATTCTTACAGCTAAGCAGGGATACACTAACACCCCTGCCCCATACAACAACATAGGCAAACACAATGCCATCTCAAGTGTTTATAATCATCCCACTGGCAGTGAAGCTACACGTGCCAATAATGCTGGCTTTGAGCCCACTACAAAGGTCATGATGAACAAACCAAAGATAGTTGGGGGCAATGCAGCCAGCTTCACCGTGTTATCTAACTCAGATGTTTTCCTGCCATGTGAGGCTGTTGGAAACCCTCAGCCAGCTATAACCTGGAAACGATTCTCCGCAACTACAGGTAAAGAAAATATTTTATCAATTGTTATCATTTAGAAAAACAATAGAAAAGGTTCAGGTGTAGAGTAAACATGTTTTTAAAAGCCATTTGAAAACTGCTTCTTTATATTCAGGTTCAGCTATAAGCAATATGTAGGAATGGTAATGCTAAGTGTAAATGAAATTCAGTGAGGCAACTGTAATGTTTTCATATTTCAAAGAGCAGGGAGCACAGTGTTGGTTCTTTTATTTGACAAAAGGGTTGGGAAATACTGTGTGTTGTTGTGACATTGTATTATGGCAATTTTGTATAATCCATGTCTGTTTTATTATGAACTTACGATGTGTATGAATCAGAATTGTGAATCTGTACTTAGTGTCTTAGTAATGTTATAAATGTTGTTTTCGGATGTTTTTTAAGTTGAATGTTTCTTAGAAGAAATTCTCTTTCTCTCTCCTTCAGGAAGCACCGTCACTGTTAAGGGGAGGATGGGCAAGTTTGAGGTGTTGAGCAATGGCACACTGTCGATCCAGAATGCCAACATTAAGGACCGTGGCCAGTACATCTGTCTAGCTGAGAATGATCATGGATCAGATAAACTTATTGTCACCCTCTCTGTGGTGGCCTACCCCTCACGCATCATGGAGGCAAAAATGCGTGAGATAAAGTCTCATGCAGGAAACACTGTAGAGATGAAATGTAAAGCAGAGGGTCGGCCCACACCCATGATATCCTGGATCCTGGCCAACCGAACCCAGGTCAGGGGTCAAAACACAGAGAAGGGAAGGGTATCAGTATCTGCTGAGGGGACTCTGGTCATTGAGCAGGTGTCTGTTTATGACAGAGGTCATTACAAATGCATCGCCAGTAATCCAGCTGGAGCTGATACTGCTACAGTCCGACTGCAGGTGGTGGCAGCTCCCCCAGGTATCGTGGAGGAGAAACGGCAACAGGTGAAAGGGGGTGTAAGCCGAGACATGTGGCTACCCTGCACTGGCCAGGGCAGCCCTCAGCCTACCATTCACTGGGTCCTCCATGATGGGTCAATGGTACGCCCTTACAGACCTGCCAGAGACACAAGGATATCAGTGTATTGGAATGGAACCCTTCACATTAAGGATATGACTCCAGCAGACAGCGGCAAATATGAATGTATTGCTACCAGCTCTACTGGCTCAGAGAGAAGGGTGGTGACTCTAACAGTAGAGAGGCAAGAGTCTGCACCTCAAATAGTGGAGACATCCCACCGCATGACAGTGTTGTTCTTCGGGGACCAGCTGAGACTAAACTGTTCAGCTACAGGAGATCCTAAACCCAGGATCATCTGGAGGCTGCCCTCTAAAGCTGTGGTGGACCAGTGGCACAGGTAAAAATCCCTCGATCAGTGGTAGTAATGCACAGAAGAATAGATAGAAGCATTTACAGCGAACTTATGAGTAAAAGCTAAAACAGACTCAACATTTCTTAACAGTTTTAAGGCCACGCAGAACCAAAAAGAAGCTTTATTGTTTTCAGGGGATCATACTTCTTCACTTCAGGATTTAGTAATAAGTATGTTGGGTCATTTTTAGTTTCCTGCATTGACCGTCATGTCAGTGTTTTGATGTGATGGTTACTCATCTGAAGCTTTACCAACTTGCTACATCAGCTTCAGAACCATCTCCATAAATACTGCATATTCTCAGCTGACACTGGAAATATTTACAAAATGACTACAATGCCTTGTGGTGTTTTTCGATCCGTTGCCAAGGCCTTGGCTCAGTTTACTGGTCAGTTCATAAAATCTTTAGTCTCTTTAACCTCCTGTGAGTTTATGTACTTGTTTTGCAAGTATTCAGTAATTAAGTTTTCCACTGTTCGTGTTCATTTGTATTCAACTATTTGAAGTCTTTCTTTGCAACCACAATGTTCTCATTTGAGTTTTATTTTATGTGGTTTCCCAGTGGATTCTATTTTAATGCAGTAATATAAAAATGATTTGCTGTTATTATGGACATGACTGTGATGTGTGAAAGCCTAAGACGTTTTGTAGAACTGTGACGAATTTAATTGTACGAAATGAAACTGAAAGGTCCCACTATATGAACTCTGCTCACTTATATTTGATCAGGCTTTATTCTTTCCTCTCCAATTACTAAGTCTATCTTATTTCTGTCATGTATTTTTTCAGGATGGGCAGCAGAATTCAGGTTCTGGATAATGGTACTCTTATTGTTAGCACTGTGAGTGATAAAGATGCTGGAGACTATCTCTGTGTGGCACGAAACAAAGTTGGTGATGATCTCCAACTCATGAAGGTCAGCGTGTCAATGAAGCCAGCCAAGATAGAGCCGAAGCTCTATGGGAAGAAGCAGGTACCCTACGGTAATGACTTTAAGGTCGACTGTAAAGCGTCAGGGGCACCAAAGCCAGAGATTTCCTGGGGTTTACCAGACGGTAGAGTTGTCAACAGCGCTCTTCAATCTGATGCCAGCAGTGGAGGAGGACGAGCACGACGCTATACACTTTTTGACAATGGAACTCTCTACCTAAACCAGGTATGCAATTGCATGTCATTCTCCTCAATGACGCATACATTTTCAAAAGAATTTACATCACTGTGTTGTCCTTCTCCAGGTTGGAATGTCAGAGGAAGGGGACTACACCTGCTTTGCAGAGAACCAGGTGGGCAAGGATGAGATGCATTTACATATCACTGTGGTGACCGCTGCCCCCAGGATACGTCCAACCAGCCAGACATATGCCAGGGTGAAGCCTGGAGGGAACGTCCGCTTTGACTGTGAAGCACTTGGGGAGCCCAAACCCAAGATCCTGTGGATGCTGCCCACCAACGATGTCATTGCAGCATCTAATGAACTCTACCTAATGCATGTCAATGGCTCCCTGGATATCAGGGATGTGAAGCTTATCAATGCTGGGGAGTATGTTTGTATGGCTCGAAACCCTGCTGGAGAAAATAGAAAAGTCTACAAGCTTGATATAGAAGGGAATCCACCAGTGATCAATGGTTACCGGCAGAACAGGACTGTAATCAAAGATATAGCTGCTAAATACTCCAGGAAATTAATAGACTGTAAAGCTGAGGGCAATCCCAAGCCTAGTATCACTTGGATTATGCCTGATAACATCTTTCTGACTGCACCATACTTTGGCAGCAGGATTAATGTCTACCATAATGGGACATTAGAGATTCGTAACGTGCGGCCGACTGATACAGCTGAGTTCATCTGCATGGCGAGGAATGATGGAGGAGAAGCAGTAATGGTGGTGCAGCTCGAGGTGAGCAGTATACTCCGAAGGCCGATCTTCAAGAACCCCTATAACGAACGTATTGTGTCTCAGATTGGGAAAACCACAGTTCTGAACTGCTCTGCTGATGGATACCCAATGCCAGAGATCACTTGGACTTTGCCTAACGGAACACGGTTTACTGGTGGCCACCACCTAGTTAAGAATGGGACTTTAGTCATCTACAACCCTCGCAAAGAAGATGCTGGGAAGTACCGCTGTGGTGCCAAGAATTTAATGGGCTACATAGAGAAGCTAATCATTTTGGATGTCGGGCAGAAGCCTTACATCCTGACAAGGCCTAGGGGCATCATACGCAGTGTGTCTGGAGAACCGCTCCTCCTTCATTGTCTAGCTGACGGAAGTCCCACACCCAAAATCTACTGGACCATTCCTGGTGGCCACACTCTTACTTTGCCTCAAGTCCTCGGGCGCTACCAGTTACTAGAGAATGGTACTTTGGTCGTTCAGGATACAACTCTCCACGACCGAGGGAACTACGTCTGCAGGGCTCGGAGCGATGCTGGAGAGGCTGTGCTAGCTGTCCCTGTTATTATCATCGCCTACCCTCCACGGATCACAACAGGGCCACCTCCCAGTGTGAGGGCAGTGACCGGAACACCTATCCAGCTCAACTGCGCTGCCATTGGGATCCCCAAGCCAGAGATCAGCTGGGAGTTACCCGATCGTTCAGTTCTGTCAGCGGCAGAACAGGGCCGACCTATGGGTAGCGAACTGCTCCACCCTCAGGGCACACTTATCATTCAGCGGCCCACAGCTTCTGACTCTGGCACATACAAGTGCCTGGCCAAGAACCACCTGGGTACAGACTCAAAGCTCGCATATGTACATATATTGTGAGAAAGAGACAAGACTGGGGGAGGACGGTGGCATATCCGAATGTAAATATTACCAGACAATCAGTCACTTGTGCCTACGAGGTACAGTGCCTGTTTTCTCACATGTGGATTTGTGAGGGTTACAGCTTGTGGAATATTATTAGTGTAAAAAAGTGACAAATGTGAATAAAAAAAATAAACAGAGCACAAGTAGATAAAGGAAACAGATTTTATAGGAGAAACATGTGTTTTCTTTAACTAGAAAGCACAGCCTGGGGCTAGAAAGTTGTTATTGTAACTTTGAAACTGGGGTCTGGAAAATCATAGGTGGTTTTCATTTGGGGTGGTTCTCATGGGAGCAAAAGGGCCAGTGCATAGTCAAACTTAAAGTGATTTCTCTGACCAGGTGTTGCTAGCCACACATATGTATATTATTACAGCACATACAGAGAGGGACAAAAAAATGGTGTAACAGATTGAACGAAATAAAAAAATAAAAAAAGGCGCCGAAGAGGCTTTAGATTCCCTTCAGACATTGGCAAGAAGCTGCTGCTGTCATGAAACAGTGCTTTGTTGTTTAACAGCAAATGGAAAAAGACAACAGGAAAGTTTATAGTAAAGTATCTTTCAAGAGCAATTCGATCAATTACAAAGTGGAAGAAAATGGATTTGTTCAAAAAAATATATATACGGCTTGTTTTACACTGGAACCATATCTTCATAGAGAGTGCAGTGCTTTTATCAGATCTGATTTCTTTATTGTAATTTTTATATTTTGATGACAGTTTAAAGCAGATTACTTTGTCTATTCACAGTGCATTTTCAAAACAATAAAAAACACACTATTGTGTTGTACACAAGAATTTACAGTAATGTTATACATTATGCTTATCTGTAATAATACAGTATATGTATATCTATTTGTAGTATCTACTTTATCAAAGTATAGGAGACAAAATGAAATTAAAAATAAAACATGGTTCATGTATTTTTTCTGTTTTTTTATTGTACTTTAAGATACACCAAAATCCTTTTAAATTAGACATTTGTCAAATAAATGAAGCATCGCTGTTGAATGTACACAGAACTAGTACTAGTAGGCTTTTATGCTGCTGTTGTAATGAAAGCCATTAGGGTTATCTAGTTGTAGCTCACCCTGCAGGAGGAGGTTATGGCTCTGGCTGCAGTAGAAATCTTCCAGACACGCATAGTTTTACCTCTCCAGCTGTAAAAATAGTTCTTTACCCAGCTCTTCAATGTGCAGGACCCACAGGGGAGCCTTTGATTTGTGTTTGTGATTGAGTGCTGATTTCACTGCACTCCTGCAAATTAAACCGAGAGATTAGGGAGGATGTTGAGACAGAGAGGGGGAACAGAGACATCTATTTTTTAAAATATCAATCTGTATGTAATTAATTTGACGAAATATTCCTGTTTCCAAAGTTATAGTTTACTGCAAGAAAAGAAAGAAATATATGACATTCAACACAAAAACTTAAATTAAGGATAGTGAATAGTCGGGTTACCACATAGCTCAGTTGGTAGAGCAGGCGCCCATATATAGAGGTTTACTCCTCGACGCAGCGGGCCGCGGGTTCGACTCCGACCAGCGGCCCTTTGCTGCGTGTCGTTTCCCCTCTCTCTCCCCTTTCATGTCTTCAGCTGTCTGGTCAATTAAAGGCCTAAAATGCCCAAAATCTGTCTTAAAATAATAATAATGGTGAATAATGTCCTTGAGATATGGTATCAGTGAGATGGTCTACTATATAACAGTGTTTGCTCTCTAACCACTTAAGTTAGGGCATTCATCAAGACAAATACCCCCTATGCCGTAAGGGCAACAACTGGAACCGATTTCTCAGTAAATTGCACCAACTTTGAATCCTCTAGAATGATGCACATTTAAAATCTGCTAAAACCTTTTTGCAAGGTCTCATAAATAATGCTGGGACTTGCACTGAGGTTGTACTGTTTACACTAATTAGGAGACCAAGAGAGATAACAAAAACCATTTTAAATAAAGGAATCGATTCTGTGTCGTATGAGATGAAATTGTAGGTTAATATAGAGTAACACTTTTAAATCCTCTACATTGTATGTGATTGGGGTAGACATTTTTTGTTATATGGTTATGGGCCATATAACAAAATGTTTCTAATGAAGAGATGTCAGAGTATTTTCTACAGTCTCCTCCTGATGTTGGATTGTGAAGGACAGCTGTAAACACAATCTTTAAAAAGGACATAACTAATTTAAAGTGGCTTCCAATACCTAACGGCTGCATTTCAACAGAGACTCAAAAAAGAGGCCAGTGGTTATTCTCAAGTGTGTACGTTCCAATAAATCACTTTTTTTAAATGTCAGGGAAAAAAAACTAATTTTAGTTTAGAGCCAGTCTACAGCAGTATGATATGACCCAGACAGATATGGGGAATGAGGGAATTGTCTTCCATAAACTTTGGAATTCAGGCTATTTGCTCCATGATATGAGAGAAAACTGCTTTCATATGTGAGCTGGGCAACAACTACACACAAATTAAACTAATAGATATATGTTTTATTGTTTGTAATTATAGCTCTTCAGTGTGAAAAGTTCAAAGTTCATCATTCACACCATGTGCCTTCTCTAGATGGTAAAGAGTTTATTTGTTCAGTTCTGGTTTTGCGATTCATGTTTGGAGAACGATGGAGTTTGCCCTCCACTGACTTGGATATTTATGAGGATTTATGTGATTTTCCCATTTGCTCCTTTCCTCTTGGGTATTTAAAGGAAAATCTTTGAAGTCTAACACATACCATTTAAAATATGGTTTTATAAGAAGCTACTGAAAGTAGTGTGGGGATTTCCTTTTCTTTTTTTTCACGTGTCTTTACCAGGTCAAATATAGCGTACCTCTGAACCTAATTTCTGGTTACAGCTGTTAAAGTGAGACATGTCAACATCAAGAGCTGCACTAACACTAACATTTCATGAGATTAATTAACAAAACATGTTTTTACACTAGATGAGGTAGGTAAAAATATGGCCAGTCCTTGGCCACCTCGAAGATTGTGGAAAAACCGAACAAATCTGCACAGAATCAAATGACTTCTTGATGGGGAGATTGTCCTCATTACCCCACAGGCTACCTTCTTCAAGGGACTCACGTTACACACAAGTTAATTGATGTTTTCTGGAAGCAGCTCGTTGATTTTTCACATTTATTGACACTACCCCTACTTTTTCATCTAGATTCAGCTGCCAACTCCCCAAACTGCGGGGAACATTTAACAATAGATGCTTTGTTCAACCAGCAATTCCTACGTTAGCTTTCTCCATGTTTCCATCCAGCAGCAATGCAGTCCATCGCCCCTCCCGGAACCAATAGGAGGCCGGATCTGTTCACTCAATCAATAAGTCAGTGATTCTACATCAAGATATGCTTCTCAGCGACACAAGTCAATGTAATGTATATTTTGCTGTCTAGCATTTATGTGTTCAGTGTAGGGTTTTTATCTTAGATATGGACTGTATACAACAAAGCACCGTATTTTTCATTCGAGTACTAAGTTAGTTCTCAAAATGATACTGGATTTTTATGTCGATACTGATCTCGCTATTTAGGAGTTTCAATACCGATTTATCAGGAGATAGTAATTTTGTTTAATATACACACAAAGCACAAACAGTCCTGGTACAGATCCCTTAGACCCTCTTTTTAAAATAAGCATATCTGTACAGCATGTTCTTGTTACTTATTGGCCAACATATACCCCGATACTTATATATCTGTAATAAGCTAATATTTGCCGATATAGCTGCCTAGACAAAAATAAATCTGAAAGGAGAGTGGACTCAAATCCACCCGGTGGCTCGAAACGTGTCTCCAAAAGAATGTTCCGTAAAGCTGCATATGAAAATCAGCAACACGCTGCTAACACGTTGCTATATCGATATGAAACAGTGATACTGTACGTCAGTGTTGCCCCCAAGTCCCCAGAAAATCAGTTATTTCTGATTTAAAGAAGAAAGTGTATACAACTCTGTTGCTAATAATTTATTTTTAACAAAATTAACTTTTTCAACATTCAATACATCTTTTAATTATCGTAGGTAAATGTTTAGTTTAAAGACATTTTTTTTTACATTCTCATAGCACAGGTGGGACTAATAAACCTAACAATGGCTCAGTGCCACAGGAAGTCATGTCAGTGAGCCATTATGCACTGATATGGGACATTAATATCATTAATCACGGCTGTGCTTTTCCTGCTATGATGTCAAAAGGTATTCAAAACAAACACCTGCAATATGTAAACATACAGCCAGCATTTATTTTTTCACAGTCATTGTAGGAAAATTGTATACCATTCATTTAAGAATTCATACCTACTCTTAAAAGTGAATGCGCAATGTATGTTGATGTATGTCATATCATATATCTGTGTGGGCAATACCAGAATGAGTAATGACAAACACTTAAAAAAAGAGGAAACTTAGAGCTGAGTGAGAAAAAGTGGAAAGGAAGGATAAAGTCTACCGAGTCGGTAGACATGGTAAACTAGGGAAGGGTGAGACATATTTTTGGTCTGTGGAATGAATTCCATACTTAAACTAGAACGCTAGCAGCCTGAACATGGAAACTGAGATCTCAAGAGAGGACTGCTGGGAGCCGACCAACAGTAGTCTGAGACAGTACTTCTCTGTTAGCTCATAGTCTTTTTTCTTTGATGCTGCAAACTGTCTTCTCTCAGTAGAATTAAGAGGACCACTTGCTTCATTTTTGCTGCAATTCAAGCCTATAAGTGGGAAAGTATTTTCAAATAACCAAAGTGGGTCTCTCCGTTACACACACAGCCTTGTGGATGCACTCACAGTAGATGCTCGTACAGTAGAACGGTGTCTTTTTCTGTAACTGTCAATGCTGGAATTTCACACCAGCATTGCAGAATGCACACATCCAACTTAACCACAAGTTGGATAGATTCATCTTTGCACCTCTCTCTCAGGTAGGATCTGTCATGGTGTGATGGTGGTTCCAGGTTTCTCTGACCATTGCTTCTCAGGAAAGGACTCAGTTTTGCCTGGCCCTAATACGTCGGCCATTAGTAAGAGAAAGGAAAGTATGCAGGTAGCAGTTGTCGTCTTGCTCCCACGATTGCATGTAAAACATTAGTTGATTTACAGTGGGACTCTGAAAGCTCTCCAGGCCTTTCTCTTCGTCAGATATCGTTTGGGAGTGTTAAAAGTGAGCCTTTAAGCAATATAAGCCAGGTACAGCATAAAAGCCAGGTACAGGGGCAAAGGTGCAATAATAAATCAACTGACTTTAGCCATAAATTGGCCAAAGCTTTCAGTAAGTGGATACTGCAACCATTAAATGTAAGAGGGGCCTAATAAATATAATAACAAAAAGGATTCAACACGGTACACAGATTTTTGTATGTATATTATAAGGCGTGGGATACACCTTTTAATGGGACCACATCCCTCGGTCTCTGTCCTGGAGGCAGTGGAAGTACGTCAGTGGGGGGGGGGTTCTCCGATCTGATCGGGTGCAGATGTGGTCCTTTGGTCCCCAGAGAGTAACCAGGTGGACTGAGGGAGCCCACTGCTGTGTACCTAACCTTCACTTCAGTCACACAAACGGCAAACTAAAAACATCAAAGCCCTTCTAAATTATTGAGTCCCAAAGGGGGGGGGCTTTTAAACAAGCCAGCTCACCCAATTAGGCTGCATCAACAATGTGGCACTGCTACTTTACAACAGAGGTTGATGTTTCTGTCTGACAGGTTTAGCTTTTCCAGGAAACTTCAGTGATGAATTAGAAAAGATAAGTGGGGCGGGGTGTCAGTGGGACCATACGGGTAAAGAAACTTCTAGTGGGCAGAACTGCTTTGGTATTTGGCATAGATGAAATTTAGTTGTAACATCCCCGACATTAGCTTTGGTCAGGCTTTTAATTCCATCGAGGCCTGCACATTTTTAATTAGATGAGGGAAGAATGCCATACTCTTCTCTGTGACCCCGGTGTGGGAATGAGGTTGTCTGTATTTCTCCTGTTTGACTGGTTTGCCATAATTTGTTTCAAATCTCATTGTTTCCAGTACAAGATAACAAAACCAAGTTGGAGGGCTGTTGTGAAAGAGAGTCATGAGTCTGCAAATTACATTCCTTCACTCAGACACACGTCACCATTTCCTCTGTGCTTCTGGGAATACAGTTTAATTTACCACTCTGTAGTAAAGCCAATGTGTAATTTAGATGCAATCTGGAGAAGCTGTAACATGGCTGAGGAAACACTAAACACCTATAAATAAAAAAAACGAGACAGGAGCAGGAGTCTTAGCTTTGGACAGCTCTTCTATATAAAAAACATCCTTCTCTGGTTTAAGTAAGATATATACGTGTATATGCCTATGTGTGACATTTTAGTACAAATGTATTTTCCGTGATTGATATCATATGTAACTTGTCAATTTAATTATCTGTTGTGCTGTAAGTACAATATATTATCCATATATTCACCCATTCACACATTGGGCTTTTAAATATCTAGAAAAAAATGTAAAGATCAGAGACTTCATCTTCACTCCAAATAATATTACCAAGCCAACTCATGCAATGTACCCTGATTGTGTTATCCTGACAGGCAACCAATAGATGGCATCAACAGCTATAATATTCATACGATATCTGTTCTGTAATTCCAAAAAAAACTCCAGTGATTAAATAATATTTCGGATTTAAATATGTAAATATTTGAGGGAAAAAAAATCCTACAGTGTCCAAGTAAGTAAAACAGAGATGATTGTGTCACTGTTAATCTTGTGAACAGACACAGGTTTAGTACTGCATGGAAATCAATTTACATGACATCATTTAGACCATGTGCTGCAGCTTGTCTGCTCAACAGAAATGTCTTTATGACACATAGCAACCACAGATACCACGATGACATCACAGGAAAAACATAACCTGATTATAGCTCTGAGTTCACTGGTTGTTTACCTGGATCATAAAGGTTGCTTGAGATATTCCCTCACACAGTTTTAATTCTGCATTTCCTGACATATTGATCTATCTAATGATAGTGATGTGTGTGTATATATATATATATATATATATATATATATATATATATATATATATATATATATATATATATATATATATATATATATGCTCAGCAGAGACCTGTGTGCACACAGAGGGCAGCAGATAGGCCAAGGGACAGGGCAGAAAGTGTCAGCTTCAGCTGTTAACCACAGTTGTGGGGAATGTGCAAAAGGGTCAGTGTACTATATACTAGTATACTATATAAATATAAATATACTATATATATCTATATATATATAGATCAATATGTCAGGAAATGCATACATATATATATATATATATATATATATATATATATATATATATATATATATATATATATATATATATATATATAGTGATATATATCACTAGATAGGTCAATATGTCAGGAAATGCATATATATATATATATACATATATATATATATATATGTGTGTGTATCTGGTGTCAAGGAAATGGTTGGGATAGCTTTGTTTCAAGTAAGACATCCATGTGTGTCCAGTATGTGGCTAGACATTGCAATGTCTCAAGTAGGGAATCAACCTTAGTTTGCACATGAAGAAAGTGGGTTTAGTTCTTTTACAGCAGTGCCTTCTTTCCTAGTTTGTACTGTACATGACACTGACCCTTTTGCACATGTATTCCCCACAACTGTGGTTAACAGCTGAAGCTGACACTTTCTGCCCTGTCCCTTGGCCTATCTGCTGCCCTCTGTGTGCACACAGGTCTCTGCTGAGCACACAGAGACACCCTGTCAAATATGCCTGGTATCCCAGACTGGCCAGCCTCTCAAAGGGAGCTGTTGTCCCACTTTTTTTCCGATTTTCATGCCACAGCTCTGCATCCTGCTTTCTCAGGCAGCAAGGCTAACTATTATCAGACAAACATCAACACCCTGGATAAGAATTTAAAAGAGGAATGCCTCTGCTGACAGGTGCCAGAGGCACTTAAAAAGTCTTCCCACTTTGGTTTCATTGCAATTGCAGATGGAGTTTTTTTCTCAAGCTGATGTCTTACTGCCTCACCACTGTGTAGTGGAGTAGTGCTTAGAGTTGATTTGCCACTGTAAAATTGTAGTGTGTATGCACACAAACTACTATGACGATTGTCACACTGTTACAGATGTTTTTAAACATGAGTTAACTGATTTATTCACCGCTTGGAAGTACAAAAAGCTGTAAACACAACATATGCTCATGTTATAAAGTTATTATGGTGCATTTGTTAGGAAACAAGTTCCTATTTACACACCCAACAGACACAGAGAAACATACAAGTAGGCTTTCATTTGGAGTCGGGTTTCTAGCCATCTGACTAAATTCAGTCCAATATTCACTCTGTTAGCTCTGTTTTGGTCTCCACAGGCTCCTGAGAGAAATATATGGCTCTTTAGCTGCTAAATGCTCGACTATATGTCGCTAACTCTATCTGTCTGACATTAGCTGTAACTAGTGCACTAGCACTAGTGCAGTATCCGTTGAAAACAGTTTGGAACGGGCCGATTGCTTGTAGAATTCATGAAAACCAAATTGTACCCCAAAACCACTTAATATGCAAGGCCACTGTATAGCTACTACTGACTTACAATGTAGGCTATTTCTACATCAGAGGAAGACATTGTACTACTGTATTTACCTGACAGAGAACGGGGCAGATTCAGAATGTAATCACAAAATATCACAATGAAAATTTGGATTAATTAGACATTAGCCTCATGGACTCATGGCAGTGCGCTACCCACCCGGCCCGTTATGAGAGCTAATATCTGCATTAATCAACCACCAGAACCGGACTGTATGTGTGTGTGTCTGTGTGTCTGTGTGTATGTGTGTGTGTGTGTGTGTGTGTGTGTCTGTGTGTCTGTGTGTATGTGTGTGTGTGTGTGTGTGTGTGTGTGTGTGTGTGTGTGTGTGTGTGTGTGTGTGTGTGTGTGTGCGCGTGTGCGCGTGCAGAGAGAGAGAGAGAGAGAGAGAGAGAGAGAGACGTGATGTCTCGTGTCGTATGATGGATTTAACATTTCCGCAGAGGCGTTAATTTCCATACAGGTTTAGTGGCTTGACAGTTAACGGTGAAGTAGGGGATTTGATTCGCGGAGTTATTTTGGCGACAGTAATGTTATTAATTATCAGTAGACTTACAGTGCCTTGAGAAAGTTTTCGGCCCCCTTGAACTTTTCGACCTTTTGCCACATTTCAGGCTTCAAACATAAAGATATAAAACTAATTTTTTGTGAAGAGTCAACAACAAGTGGGACACAATCATGAAGTGGAACGAAATCTATTGGATATTTCAAACTGTTTTAACAGATGAAAAACTGAAAAATTGGGCGTGCAAAATTATTCAGCCCCTTTACTTTCAGTGCAGCAAACTCTCTCCAGAAGTTCAGTGAGGATCTCTGAATGATCCAATGTTGACCTAAATGACTAATGATGAAAAATAGAATCCACCTGTGTGTAATCAAGTCTCCGTATGAATGCACCTGCTCTGTGATAGTCTCAGAGGCCCGTTTAAAGAGCAGAGAGCATCATGAAGAACAAGGAACACACCAGGCAGGTCCGAGATACTGTTGTGGAGAAGTTTAAAGCCGGATTTGGATACAAAAAGATTTCCCAAGCTTTAAACATCCCAAGGAGCACTGTGCAAGCAATAATATTGAAATGGAAGGAGTATCGGACCACTGCAAATCTACGAAGACCCGGCCGTCCCTCTAAACTTTCAGCTCATACAAGGAGAAGACTGATCAGAGATGCAGCCAAGAGGCCCATGATCACTCTGGATGAACTGCAGAGATCTACAGCTGAGGTGGGAGACTCTGTCCATAGGACAACAATCAGTCGTATACTGCACAAATCTGGCCTTTATGGAAGAGTGGCAAGAAGAAAGCCATTTCTTAAAGATATCCATAAAAAGTGTTGTTTAAAGTTTGCCACAAGCCACCTGGGAGACACACCAAACGTGTGGAAGAAGGTACTCTGGTCAGATGAAACCAAAATCAAACTTTTTGGCAACAATGCAAAACGTTATGTTTGGTGTAAAAGCAACACAGCTCATCACCCTGAACACACCATCCCCACTGTCAAACATGGTGGTGGCAGCATCATGGTTTGGGCCTGCTTTTCTTCAGCAGGGACAGGGAAGATGGTTCAAATTGATGGGAAGATGGATGGAGCCAAATACAGGACCATTCTGGAAGAAAACCTGATGGAGTCTGCAAAAGACCGGAGACTGGGACGGAGATTTGTCTTCCAACAAGACAATGATCCAAAACATAAAGCAAACTCTACAATGGAATGGTTCACAAATAAACATATCCAGGTGTTAGAATGGCCAAGTCAAAGTCCAGACCTGAATCCAATCGAGAATCTGTGGAAAGAACTGAAAACTGCTGTTCACAAACGCTCTCCATCCAACCTCACTGAGCTCCAGCTGTTTTGCAAGGAGGAATGGGCAAAAATTTCAGTCTCTCGATGTGCAATACTGATAGAGACATACCCCAAGCGACTTACAGCTGTAATCGCAGCAAAAGGTGGCGCTACAAAGTATTAACTTAAGGGGGCTCAATAATTTTGCACGCCCAATTTTTCAGTTTTTTATCTGTTAAAACAGTTTGAAATATCCAATACATTTTGTTCCACTTCATGATTGTGTCCCACTTGTTGTTGATTCTTCACAAAAAATGACAGTTTTATATCTTCATGTTTGAAGCCTGAAATGTGGCAAAAGGTCGAAAAGTTCAAGGGGGCCGAATACTTTCGCAAGGCACAGTAATTAACCCGGGGTGAGTCTGATGAAAAGTGCTGTGTCTGCCCGGTTCAGCTCTGAGATTTTCTCACATTGCACAGCGCTGTGAATGAATAATCTCTGAGATTCTGCCTCTAGTTAGAAGTGGTGAATATAGGTTATAGCTCACAGCAACTTAATACTACATAGTGTCTGGCTTTTGTTTGATATTTAGTGTTGGCAAATGGCTTTTTGTTGAGTTTCCTCTTGAAAAAATAGACACTGAAAAGCGTAGGGCCTTTTTTTTCGCCAACCGTATTCCACACAATAGTCGCGAAGTTCCTTTCAGCTATCCGCTCATGCTCCAGGAAAGTGAGAAAAAGTTAGTTTGGTATATCCAGCAATCATGTAGCTAATGTTGGAAGCAGGAAAAGAGTCAAAGGCGGTAACACCCCAATGTTAATGTAAAAATATAGAGTGCAACTTTACATTTTTGCGAAATGACAAAAGTTTGTATTAAACTTACATGAATAAGGTAAACAAAATGACCATTAAATCTTGTGTAAGTCTAAAGGGATGCATTTGTAAAAAAAATCACTTGTGGAAGCCAGGTAGTAGGTCATTCACCTATTGTTATACAGATCCAAGAGATGAGCAATGATGTGTAGCAATACCCAAACAAAAGCAGTTGCTAAGAAAAAGTGTGAGCAACAAACTGGAGCTCAGGATGGAACCAACGACATCATTCACCGGTAGAAACTAAAGCCCAGGAGCCAGTTGGACCCACTGATGTTTGTGTGTGTGTGTGTGTGTGTGTGTGTGTGTGTGTGTGTGTGTGTGTGTGTGTGTGTGTGTGTGTGTGTGTGTGTGTGTGTGTGTGTGTGTGTGCGTGTGCGTGTGCGCACACAGTTTTGATGCAGACAGTCAACACACCCATACTGGACACTCACTGGGCTCATGAGAAATGAAGGAATGTACTTAAGTCAGCAGTTACCAATGTAGAGCCCTCACAAAGCTCCTGAAGAAATAAAACTAGCAGCTATAGTAGAACAAATAGACCATTTCAATAATTTGTTATCATCAGTTTGGTATTATGCTTTACAGCCTATGGTGCATGACAGCAAATGTGGTTTCATCCTCAATAAAAGCTAGAAATACTGTAGCTCACACTATTTTTAGTCATACCCATCTCCCCCTTCACCTCCATATGAGCCACTTTAGATTTGTGTAACCATATGGGAGGCAGACCCGCTGGAATCTACACTGAACAGCACACCAGCAGCAGTAGCCAAAGAAACCCTACACTGTCAAAACGAAGTGTGGCCCACACATTTCAATGACGCAAGTGGAAGCTAATTTGAAAGCCTGCCAATGGAAATGTATACACGTTAACATTCATACATAAAGACAAAGACAGTCACAAACAAACCACAAGCAAGGACCACCCTGGATATATATTTTTTTCTCTCTCTATGTGGTAAGAAGTTCCTGTCTTACATCTTACTTGTCACAATGACAACATGATCAACCATTGACCGTTTGTGAGGGTCAGGGGTCACAGTTCAGCCACAACTACCAGGCTTTTCAAACCACAGCTGTTACAGCTCTGTGTCTGTTATTAGCTTGATGTTTGCCCTCAAACACCAGGGTTTCTTTACATTATCTTTTTCCTAACCTCATACTCAAAGTTGTGATTAAAGACCATCCAAAGGCCATGTAAAGACGGGGTATTTTTGCTCAAAGCAGGGCTAATAAAGGTAATACCCCACATGCAGAGAGGAAATTAAGTGTTCCCCCCTTCACTCTCCAGCTTCATCTTTTCCACAGGGTGAAAGAAAAGTGCCAGACGGTAGCTGTCTTAAAGCAGGCTGGCGGTCTGGGGTTGGCAGAAAATGAAAGTGGTGACTTAAAGGTCAAGGGGTGACATGGGAGGTGAGGAAAGTAGTGCACTTACAGAGAGGGAAAAGCATGTGTGGGTGTGTGTATAGCAGGGGGTGTTGAGGAGGCTCAGTGGAGTTCAAATGGAAATTCAGTCAAGTCTTGTGTTACGTTCTTTTTATTTCCTCCCCTCATTCCCTTCTTCCTGTCTGTCTGAGAGGGATTACTGCGTGTGTGAATGTAGTGCAGCTTTGCATGTGTCTGCAACTGTGCTTTCACACACTATTTGATTATGCCTTTGTGTAAATGATTCATGTAAATTTAAAACCTTAATACAAGAGGTAGGATTACACAATGGCCCTTGGTCCTGGAGAACTCTGGGATTTAAGAGCCTAATTACCAAAGGAAACACAGGACACAGAAGAAAACCAACTCATGTCAGACCTGAGGTGAACAGACATTCGACAAGGAATAGAAGCAAAAGAAAGAGAGTAAAGTAGAAAGGGGAGCAGAGAAACACGCGGATAGACTAGTGTGAAAAGCAGCAAGTGTAGCTGTCGAGTTCTTTCCAGGAGTGTCTGCTTGACGCAGTCATGATTAGACCCAGATGTGCTGAGATCACAGCTATGGGAAACATGACTGCATGTGAATTTAAAGGATTGGGAAATTGGCCATAGGCACAGTGAATATGACTGAATTTAGGCTGAGCTATACATGTGACAACAAAAATACAAAAGGATGCAAATGTACAAAGACATTTGGATATGCATCTGTGAAGGAAGTGAATGCTGCCGACTTTGTCAATTTTGCCCCAGACACTGGAAGTTGCAGCATTGCCATGTTAACTGCTGGCACTCAATAGACTGATGAGCACAAGGCCATCATGGTCGTGTGATGAGGAGAGAAATAGATACCAACATGTGCAGAAAATTGGTCCTCAATTCCTAAAAATAATAACGAAAGAAAATAAAGACACGGTTGTGAAACCTCCACTAAGAAATGTGAACTAAAACACAACCTGGGTCATATCTGTATAAGGAAACACACCACACTCCTGACAACCATGTAGTATAACATTCTGAAAAAAACACAGCACAAAGCACTAACCACTGTACAGTAGTGGTTAACAGTGTCGTTTAATGTCATAAAACCATCAATAAATGTGCAAACTAATGATTCTACATTTTGTTAGCTACAGCAATACACCAGTGTGTCTTTACAAACAAGATTAGGCTATGCATGAAACTGCATTGCTTTGCTTTTATGTCAACATGATGTTTCTCTTAAAGACGTTAAGGACCGTGTCTGCTATATGTGGTAACAGACAACAATTTGGGGAAGTTTCTTCATGCTCTGTCTCCAGAGCAGAAGGTTGGAGGGTGAAACTGCTGAAAATGGGAAGAAATGTCTGTTTCGCAACATGGACCATGCCTTAGAGATCCCAACATGACCTGAGAAGGCAAAATCTGAAAGGGATTGTGAGCAATGGGAAAGTTTTATATCAGTAAAGCATCTGCCAAACATTTTCATATTGTTTCCACCTTGGAACAGAAGGTTTTACAGCCATATACTTCCAGGCTGTTTGTTTTTAAAGAAATTGCATGATATTGTATCAAAAGTGTTATTTATGCTATGTGTTGGTCAAATGAGTCTGTCACCAAGCGTTTTCTTGCACTGAAAGAAGGATGTTTTTGATGACTCATCATCTGACAAATCCTTTTTGTCTTATATAACCTGGACTTGGTAGTTTTCCCTGTTTTTGGATATCTAAAAACAGCACATCGCATTACAATTAAGCAGGTTTAAATTGATCAGTTTACAGGTTAGTATGACTTACAGTACCTTCATCCAATGTAGTGATTGCAATTATCCAATAATGAGATAAATGTATGGCCAGCCAAATAATTTTATGTATTTTATGTGAGCACAATTCTTTAAACATGTATAGAGTGATTTTGAGTAAAGGAATACATCATCAATAATTTAAGAAAACTATAAAATAACGCAGAAGCTGTGGAGATTACACAACTGTTACCAAAAGTTGAAAAAAAAGTGAATAAGAGGAAACACATAAGCTTGTATCACACTTGGTGAGGGGTCATACCCTCGAGGGCCAAGTCTTAGTGTGTGTTAAAATAGATCTAGAAATGTAGTCTGCAGCCTTTCCTCGTGACAGGATGGAGAAAGGAGAAGGAAAAGAGAAAGTCTTCCTGTGACTCTTGTATCACCATCCTACACACACGCACGCACACACACACACGCTCGCACACACACACACACACACACACACACACACTTGTCTGAAACATTGAAATTGTTTTGCCAAGACCAGTCAGTGTCAGATCACTTTTGTTCAGAATACAGATAAGAGAGGAAGAAGGAACTGCACTGGAGACTTTACTGACACATATCAGCAAAATTAACAGGTTAGTTACAAGGCATTGCATTTTATTTATTATATTAAATTAGGAAAGATGTGCAGCATGTACTAACATATTGTGTTGATGTTGATATTTTCTTTGATTTTAGGCCGACTACTGATTTATTTCAAAGGCTAGTGTACATAGAGACATGAAAACCAGATATCCTGTGAATGTAATCAAACAGCAATAAATACTGCTTTTAGGAAGTGTTAGCGTCATATAGTGTTTTTTTTATGCTATGACACATCTCAACATAAATTCAACATTCGACACAATATATCTGCAAAATTGCAAGGCTGTTATCGTGGATGTTATTTGGTATAGTAGTTAGGGTTCGAATGACAAAGGAGAGTATCAGACTTAACTTTGCAGGTTCAAGTGTTGTTGGTATTTTTGTTTGTTTGTTGTTTGAAGCAATTTTTAAGATAACAAACTGAGAACAACTTTTTTTCTTGTATTTTTAAGATGACCCTCATGGAGAGAAACACAACTTCGCCCCTGTTCCCTGGCCATCACAGCCACACCAACAGCAGCACTTGTTCCCGTGACAACGTTTTGAAGACGGTGGTTTTTCCTGTTCTCTACTCCTTTCTCTTCGTGGTGGGACTGCTGCTCAACGGCGTGGCTGTTTGGGTGTTTTTTCGCATCCCCTCAAAGTCTCACTTCATTATATACCTGAAGAATATTGTGGTCGCGGATGTCATCATGACGTTCACCTTCCCTTTCAAGGTAAGGTTTAACTGCTACCAATTACTTACGGCATGAGGCACACTTTAACTTTTAAATTGGTTTATCAGTTGTAACTAATGGCTAAATGAATGGTTATCGAACCATTTATAATACATTAATAATAGGTCATTTACATGAGCAACATTTTGGTTGCTACAGGTTGTGAAAAGTCTATTGCTGGTGAGTCATTCATAGTCACTTCATTAATACATGCTCATGAGTTTCTCTCTTCTAATAAGGCATTAAATCTGCAGTTATAAATGTAAATAAGTCATTAATAAAGGATATTAAACATACATTTTGAAGTTAACACATGTTAATAGTCGTTATTAAAAGCTTTAGTGCGTAACTCTTTGATGTTAATGAACGTACGTTACATTCAAGCCATTGCTAAATGAGTTGCTACAAAGTAGGGCTTGGCAATGAATCGTTTTTTTATTGTCATGGCAGTATCAACTGGTGCAATATACAAACCACGAAAGACTGCGACACATTGCCCAAGACACTCAGTGATGTTTTGTGTTAGCTGAAAGAGAAAAGCAGTAGCACTTTAAAATGTAACTCATTCTTTTTTTTTTGAGGTTCCAATTTATATTTAATTCAATGTTCAATTTGTTCCATAGAAGAATGTTGGAAATGATTTCCTTTCATTTGTTTTAAATTCAACAAGTAATTTGTTGTATTTTAGAAGAACACTGTAAACAGCAGAAAGGCAAAAGTAAGAAACACTTTAATATCTGTTAATTTATCGCAAGTAATACCTTTATCGCTATATTCAACAACGTTATCGCATATTTACCTCATATCGTGCAGCCCTACTACAAAGCTAATTAAGCTCCACACATCTCTCTCTGTATTTCTCAGTATGGCTATTTTCAGAAGATTGTGTCGTCCGGTGACTTTCCCGCGCAGAAGCTCGAGTGAAGATAATTACCTCTTCTTAAGAGTTCATCATGTTTCTTTTTTTAAGATTATTTTTTGGGGCATTTTCAGCCTTTATTTTGACAGGACAGCTGAAGACATGAAAGGGGAGAGAGAGGGGGGAATGACATGCAGCAAAGGACCGCAGGTCAGAATCGAACCCCGGGCCCACTGCGTCGAGGCGTAAACCTCTATATATGGGCGCCCGCCCTACCAACTGAGTTCTCCGGGCGCCTTCCGTCATGTTTTTTTAAACCTCTGTGTCCGCCATGGCTACTAGCAAGCAGCGTGGAGGAGGGCTGGAGGCGCGTGCGCTATCACAGAAGGCTTGTGCCATGTGGACGCGGCGACAGTGTTGTTGTCATTAATTATTACTTATTACTAATTCCTCATGGGGCCGACAGAAACTATGCACTATAGCTTTAACGCTCAGGAGTTTCTCAGTTCCTAATAAGCCATTAGCAAAACCTCATCTGCAGTTATAAATGTGTTGTTTACAATAATTTGCAGTTGTAAATGTTAATAATGAGTAATAAACCAATCGTGTGCCAGATGCACTGCAGCTTAAAAGATAAAGTAAGTGCAATTGTTGAGTCTTTTACATGTTGCTGTTGTGTTTCTGCAGGTGTTATCAGACTCCAACATGGCTTCCACTGGGCTGCGCTTATTCGTGTGTCGGGTCTCCTCAGTGCTCTTCTACCTCACCATGTATATCAGCATCCTCTTCTTCGGCCTTATCAGCATCGATCGCTGCAGAAAAACCCTCAAGCCCTTTAGGGGGACTAATGCAGCCCGGTTGGCCCGTCGCAAACTCCTTTCTGGAGCCATCTGGACCTTTCTGCTGGTTCTGTGTCTGCCCAATGTGATCCTGACACGTAAAACCCCAACGTCTCCATATTTCAAGTGCAGCAACCTGAAGACAGAGGGTGGGCTGTACTGGCATGAGGTGGTAAATCATGTCTGTCAAGTGATTTTCTGGAGCAACCTTGTGACTGTGATAGTATGCTACACTCTAATCACCAAAGAGCTGTACAGATCCTACGCCCGCACTAAGGCCCGCAGCACTGGAGGGACTGTATTGGCGGAATCACCTCGGAAACCCCACCAGGCCAAAAGAAAAATGAATGCAAATGTGTTCCTGGTTCTGGCTGTGTTCTTTGTGTGCTTTGTGCCATTTCACTTTGCTCGTGTGCCATACACCATGAGCCAGACCCAAAGGGTTCTCTTTGATTGCAAACTCAAACTCTTCTTCTTTCAGCTCAAGGAAAGTACGCTCTTCCTGTCATCTTTAAACTCTGTTCTGGACCCTCTCATTTACTTCTTCCTCTGTAAATCCTTCAGGACCACTCTGTTCAAGACCCTGCAGCTGCCTCCTGGTACCTGTAGCAGGCTAACAGGGAGAGGGTCAGACACGGACACAGGCAGCAACGCTCTCAGAAACTCTTCTGTCTGTGCATAAAACCACTGGGCATGATAGAGAATTTTGTAATGTGGTATCTGAATGTGCACATTCTGTGTTAATGTCCTGTTTTTAAGAATAGGATAAAATCCAAATTCAGCTTTTTGACCAAACATTTAGAGAAATACAGTCGTTGACAGACACAGTGATCTATTTTCTGTCATTTGTTGTAATCAGCATGTTGATCATCACAATGTTATTACCATCCCTTTAAGAACCTGTCAACATTTTATTGTCTGTGAAAAACAAACTGCGTCAAACCTGAGAACTGGCATGTTTTCTTTGTTTTTCTTTCAGTTCTTCATTCCACCTAATAACAGCATAAAGTTCCTCTTTTATTCTTTTCATAGACGCTAATCTAATGTGATGCATTCATTTACAAACTGAAAACGAAATCTACATCCATCAAACCATCAACATCTTACAAATAATCTCCTGTCAATACAAAGTGATCTTTTATTGTTGCATGTGCATGAAGGCAGTTTAGTTGTGTTTGCATTGACTGATTATTCAGGATAATCATATGGATACATGTTATGTCTACATTTGTGATTTATTGTCGTTCAGTTTTGCTGCTAACAATGATCCTCATCTATGTAAGGAAGTAAGTAACTAAGTAAGAAATGTGGGTGGTTTCCAAATGAATGAGTTGTGTGTACGGTTATTCCCTTCTGTTGCAACCACATAACCAAAAGAAGAAAAAAGAAGGGACTTACATGCATAAGAAAACAACAATAGAGGGTAGAAGTATTGAAGGTGTTGTTATTTATTGTGCGTGCCTGTGGATTGGGCCATAGTATGTGATTGGCACTTTTCACATAGGCAAATATTAAACCCCATATGGCTCTCTCAGCCAGTATCTACTTCTCACTGGGAATGTACTGTATAGTACTTAAGAGAAAAATAAATACACTTTTTGAACTCCAAGCACTTGTATCGTTTCAAAATTGAACCATTAATCATATGTCCATGCAAAGGAATTATACATCCTGAAATCCACTATAATAATATAAATAAATAAGTATTTGAGCTTGCTATTGTCAAGTTTATCAATCCACATGTGTGACCAAGGTAAAACAAAATGATTGCAAGCTACATTTTCACTAAATGACCACTGCACTGGTAAAAAGAAAATAAAGACTTTTATCTTTTCAGCCATGTTGGAACTAGTAGAAATAAAGCAACCTGGATTTGATGTTTTAAATAGAGAAATGACCTCAGTGTCGCCTAAAAACACAAAGCTTTCCACAATCTATGTTATTTGAATCCTCCATCGCCCCCACAGCCGCTCACTATTCATGGATTTGCATCGCTCTGGCTGAAAAGGCAGACAAAGGCTGACTTTGGTGATTTATCTTGTGGCAGTTTGAAGTAAAGGAGATAAACATTGCTGGTGAGTGACTTCATGTTATGTTTTATTTTCACACCTTTTTTTTCAGATTAGAGTGAGAGGGAATTAGAGAAACAAACTTTCTTATTGGTTAGAAGTATAGACTGTGTGATATAGATTGATTGATTGATTGATTGATTGATTGATTGATTGATTGATTGATTGATTGATTGATTGAACATGAACATGCATGAGCACAGGTTAGCATCCCTTAAATATGATTTACTTAACTGTATCTATCATGGGAGACAGTAATTGGGCCTGGTCGGGAACTCTCTTAAGATGTAATGGTCTCGAGCACCAGTAAACTGTGATCTTTCTGTAGAGGGGGAGAAATATCTTAAAATTAACACATTTTGTAATGATTTTGGACTGTTATTATTAATGTAAATATATAACAGTCCTATAACATTGTATATGAAAGCATATTGCTCCAAAGCTTTATTTTAGCATTCTCTCTCAGAAACATTTAAATCAAACAAGTACTTACTTTTACTGTTGCGGCTGTTATCTGGGTTATAATCACTGGTAAATTATCTTTACAGTATATTCACTCTTAATATCAATCCAAATTGAACTGCACAAATGAGCACATAGCATACAAAATGTAGACACTGAATACACTGTTGAGGTCAATCCAGGTAAAACTCTTACTGATAACACCCATTAAATCTAAACCAATTACAAAGGAGACAGATTAAAGACACTTTAAAGCACGTGTCCAACTCAAGGCCCGCAGGCCAAATCCGGCCCCTTGCAGATTTAGATCCGGCCCGTAAATCAATTTGGGTTTACAATAAATTTTGGCCCGCCTAGTTGTACGCCAAACTAAAACACAGGAAAGTGTTTTTTAAACTGCAATTACCTGACATTGAAAGCAGAATATGGCAGATTTGCTGACTGAGACTCAGAAATTCCCCCAGAAGAAGCAGAGAGAGAGTTTTCATATTCAGGCTAAGAAACAGGTTGTTGTTAAAGAAATTATCATTGTTTTTGCTTGATTTGCTAAATTTGATTATGGCTAAGGAACTCTTTTGATGACTTTTGTAGGGCTTCATGTCAACAAAAAGCGTAAAAAATGTCAGAAAAAGCAGCAAATTTACAAAAAGGGTGACAAATGTCTGAGAAAGAAAAAAAAGTCGGAACAAAAACAACAAAAATGAGGAAAAAAACTACCAAAATGTAAAAAAAAAAGTGACATGCAGTAACTAAATCACGTCAATAAACTCTAATGTCTGGCCTTTGGTGTGATTCTCTTTTTCCAGTGTGGCCCTTAGTGAAAATGAGTTTGACACCCCTGCTTTAAAGCAACACAAATCCATTGTGAAGAAGGGACTGTGACTCAATACCAGTCTCTAAAAGTTGGCAATTCTGTGCAGTATATGTACATGTAATGAAAAAAAAATATACAAGCCAGGTTTATTTTGCTCTAGTATGGTGAAAACAAATCCAACAATTGCAAAAGTGCAAGTGTCAGGTTTAGCGTCCGGGACGCATTCAAATGCTCTGGTTGAGCATGTAAAACCAAATCATGGTAACAAATGTATTTTAAACTATAATGACCGATGCAAATCAGGTCCAATGGGGCAAGAAGGAAACATTTAAAGCAGTAGTAAGGCTCAGTGTGGTAGGCTAACCCGGTTGGTAGGCAGGGGCCAATTCCAGTAAAACTCATCCCTCTGGCCCTTCCCTCAGTCCAATCGTTTACTCTGAAACTCCTCTGCCCTAAAACTGGATGTTATTTTCACGAATCACTAAACTCATGCCAATGCACCATTGATTAGAACTGCTTATTTAAATGTGTTGAAACGTAGTTAATAAATGTGAATCAAAAGCAAAATATCTGGATGTGGGTGTGGTCTATAGGGCCTAATATTCAATCCCACGATCTGATCACAGGTGTAAACCAGTTCTGGATTAGAAAGATAAAGGCAAAACAAGTTTTTCTTTGACATCTGTATTTTTTTTTATTATTTTCAGATTTCATGATGGTGTCCAGCAACAGACAACCCTTCTCCTCCGGCTGTGCTTCTTCCAGCACTGTGACCGTAGATGTGGCCGTCTCGTACCTTTACTTCTTCTTGTTCCCCATTGCGCTACTGCTCAACGGGGTAGCAGCGTGGGTGTCTCTGCACCTCCCGTCCACCTCTACCTTCATAGTGTATCTCAAAAACCTGGTGGCTGCTGACCTGCTCATGACCCTGACGCTCCCGCCGATGGCAGCCAGCATGCTGCCTGGAGCAGCAGCTGGGTTAAGGGCGTTCAACTGCCGTTACTCTAGTGTCCTTTTCTACTGCAGTATGTACACAAGTATTGCTTTATTGGGTCTCATCAGCCTTGACCGCTTCTTCAAAATTGTTAGACCATGCGGAATGTTGTTGGGACAACACGTGGTCCTCAGTCTTGTAATGTCCACCTTGGTTTGGGTGGTGGTATTTGGCAGTACAGCCATCCCAACTATCATTCTAACAGACCAGGATCCTGTTAATATGACAGGCAATTTCTGTATGTCCCTGAAGGGTCCAGCAGGTGTGGCTTTTCACAAGTTTGTGGCTCTAGCTATGGAGAGTCTTTTCTGGCTTGTCCTCATAGTGATTGTGTTTTGCTACATCTGCATCACCCTGAAAGTCCTGCAGTCCTTCAGAAACTCTGGGAGCAACAACAGCCACGGAAAGCAGAGGACCAAGCTACGAGTCTTCCTGATCCTTCTTGTGTTTTTTGTGTGTTTTGTGCCTCTCCACGTGATGCGTGTTCCATTCACACTGTATGAAACTGCTGATACTGTCGTGTGCGTTGAAATGTGGTTGACAATAATGTATAAATTGGCCCTGTGGCTCTCTGCCACTAACGCCTGCCTGGACCCTCTTGTCTCCATCTACCTGTGCAGGGAGTACAGAGATAAACTGGTTGATATGATGAAAGCTAGAGGAATCTGTGTCGGGTTATATTCAGGTCAAAATGAGGATGTTTCACAGTAGAAAGGAGAAATATCAGTCATCAAAATAAGTATGTTTAAGAAGTTTGAGATAAATAAGATGTTCTTAGTCACATGTTCTTAGTTTATATTAGTTTATTTTATGGAAGCGAGAGAACCTTAGCAGTGTGGTCTTACAGCAACTTTTGATCTTTAAATGTTATTTTGTACTGCCCTCTAGTGGCCTAATGACGATTAACATCTAGCTATTGGTCCATTTAGACACACAAAGAAGAAACATATACAAATACAACATATGATAAACATGATGTCAATTTTATTGCATAACATACACCAGGATAAATACACCACATGTATTATTCTATTCTAACCTAGGTGGGTTTGACCCACAACACAAAACAACGCACAAATGAATGTTAAATCTCAGTGGTCAAGTCTTAGAGCTGTGTGTCTTTTATGCATGTACAGTGTACTGCATGCATGTATCCATAGATATATGTATTTATTTCTGAGTGAGTGTTATGGTGAGACCTGTATCAATACATTTGAGTTTGAAGTTGTCCTTTGTTTAGTTTTTCTGTGTCGGGTCACTGCAGATTGTCTGTGTAATGATATAACTGGGTGACAACAATATAAATGGGTTTTAAGGGGGAATGTACATGACAAATATAAAATAATATAGAAGTAAAGTTTAGAATATGTAGATTATAAAAAATATGTGTAGATTTATGTAAAAAATAATATAATAATAATTTTTTACATAAACAATTATAAACGAGTGGAAATGGAGACTCAGTTCAAAGTATGTTTTTTGGCTGCACAAAAGAACAATAAATGCATCCTACAAAGTGTCAAGGCCTATTATTTCCAGGGCTAAAAATGGTAATATAAATTGTTTCCATTCTCATATATCCAAATGTAATAGCTTTCCTACAAAAGAGCTTTGTTCAGTTGCCAAAAATGATTTTATTTGAATGAATTAACTGAATTCTGTTCTTCATTGTCTCATTACATTATCTTATATTTACTCTCTAAGTAATAAACTATGTGTTTATTGTTTTATTGTAAATATCAAGTGCCAACAAGTGAAATTAAAAAATTGAAATTGAATACACCCACTTTGTTAGTCACCACAATACTACACTCCAAGAACAATTCCGGTCACTATTACCATACAGTGTACCAAAGATTTTTGATTAGTTTGACGGAAACGGAATTGGAACCCCCCCCCCCCCCCCCCCCCTTATACACTAACTCCTCTTGGCAGCTATTGCACTTCCTTTGTTTAAGTAGACAAACACCTCCAGTGTAGCCTGTGGGACATTTTGGTAGAACACCCTGATGATGATTCCACTGTGCCACTCACTGCCGAATCAGCTCTATAATTCTTGCAGAAACTGGTGCAAGCAATTTAGTCAATCAAAAAAGGAATATTACCCAAGTAATAAAGAATAAAAACAAAACAAAAGAAACAAGGAGAACAAACAAGAGAGAAAAGGACTTGTGTGCTCAGCTTTTTTAATCGAAGAATCATCATCTGCTGCAATATTTCTAAAAGGGAAGTTTATTTTCTTCTGCCAGCAACAAACAACACGCTGATGGTGAGTGTGGAGGCAATAATGTGTATTTGCCCTTCCAAATGATGCTCAGAACCAAGGGTATGTCAATACCAGGAACATTTGCTGTGCAAATGACTCAGAGGATGATGACTAGCATTAAACATGGCCAAAAGAAAAAAAAAAACATAAATGCTTCCAGCTCCATTTTAAAGGTGAGACAGATATGGTGATATCGAGGTTCATGTGCAGGCCAAAGGAAGCACGGTGCACCCTGAATCCAAACGTTCACTCCATCCAATGCCTGACCATTGGTGTTTACACTGCGGGCTGGGCGTATGACGTCTGTTTTTGCTTTTGTCTAAAGACCAGAGAGTTTTTCCTATTTTTGCATATGTTCCGATAAATTGCCATTCTTATCACAGCTGAAACGTTGATTTGTTTTCTAGGAAAATCCACAATGTCTCTTGAACACCTTGAACATCAGTATATTGTCACATAGGTCCATCTTGCAGCTTTGCCTTCGAGGAGAGTGAGTGAGCCAAGTCATCGACTGTAAGTTATCTTCAATACATATCTTTTTTACATAATAAGTTCATAATGTAGTATTTATCAATGCTAGGTTAATCTGTGATGATGGAAATAGACAGCTAAGGAGCTTTTTATTTCAACATCTCCATCTGAAAGAAAAACTCCCTAATACAATGTACTATAATACAAGAAAAGCATAACATATTTACATAGTGTCGCAAAAATGACAGATATTGTAGTTGAAATGCTCACAACTAGAGATTTAAAAAAAAAGAAGTACTTGTACGTTGGAAAAACAACTGCATCAATATTAAAAGTCAAAGAATTAGTTAGCATTTTTTTCCAAAGTCACAACTATGAACACAGCGCTAGGATATACTGTAAACAAATGGCTTTGACTTGAGTTTGGTAAAGTTAAGTTAGGAAAAAGAGGCAATACTACTAGAAGTTGTTTTCCCATGAAAATAAATGTCAATCTTTGAACTAATGGTAGGTTCCCATGTGTCAAAGTAGTTACATCTTCATCCACAATTAATTGTATTACACAGGAATATATATATATATATATATATATATATATATATATATATATATATATATATATATATATATATATATATATGCTACAATACATGTATAATGGAAAAGATTGCAATAAAAAGATTGCTTAAAAACTAATTTATTTTCACTATTATGTACAGTAACAATGCACCGCTCCCTTTGCTTTGCCCAGCCTGCAGCCTTGACTCAAATTAGCAGCGGCTAATGGATGACGATCTGAATGCTCCCTTTGACAGTCACCAGCAGAGTGAGTGCAAAAAAAAAAACATGAATTTAACCCTGACAAATGATTTACTGTCGAATGACTGTGGGACACTATTAAAATCATCAACTGTCCAAATGATATTGCACTTATTCACAGGGACAGTTTGTTTGTTTAAATGCATGATTTCAAGCCTACGTGAAGATTATGTTAAGTTGTGGCTTCTAAAATGTATTTCAAACGTTTCCATTCTCTTCAGGTGCAGTGATGACAGTGAATCAAACTTCTTACGATAAGTGTGATAACTTCATTTACAACCCAGATGTTGTCCCAGCTCTCTACCTTTTGATGTTCCCCATAGCTTTGTTGCTGAATAGTGTGGCAGCCTGGGTGTCACTGCACCTCAAGTCCACCACCAGCTTCGTGGTGTACCTGAAAAATCTAGTAGCTGCTGACATTATCATGACGTTGGTCATCCCAATCAAAGCTGCAAGAGACCTGCCGGGTGCGTCAAACACATTAATGATACTTTCATGTTATACCAGTACCATTTTCTACAGTACACAGTACACCATTATTGCCTTGCTAGGCTTTATCAGTCTGGACCGTTTCTTCAAGATCATGATGCCCCATAGCAAGTTTAGTCAGAATCTGACCTTTAGCAAACTGATGTCAGGCTCCGCCTGGGTAGTACTCATTGGAGGCGCAGCTTTACCAAATATAATTTTAAATAGTAACACATCAGTGGCCAATATGACTGATGTCACAAGATGTATGCAGCTAAAAGGACTGGCTGGACTCAAATTCCATGAAAAGGTAGTGATTTACCAGAATGTTTTCTTCTGGCTCGTCAGTGTGGTCATTGTGGTTTGCTACATTTGCATCGCAAATAAGGTTATCCAGTCTTTTCGAAACTCTGGCAGCAGCAACAATCAGGGACAGCAGAAGATCCATCTACGTGTTTTTCTAGTTGTCATTGTGTTTTTTGTGTCTTTCGGACCATACCATATTATCCGCATCCCATACACTTTTGAACAGGTCAAGGATTCTTCCTATATCAGCTGCTCTTACTTTACCAGCAAGTTCACCAAGGAACTGAGCCTATGGCTTGCCAGCACAAACATCTGCATGATCCCACTTCTCTACGTCTTTCTGTGTCGGGAGTTCAAGGAAAAACTGGTGTCCATGATGAAAGATGTGTCCAACTCATTCCAAGAAGCCTTAGCAGGCAAAGCAAAAGTCCCTTCACCACAGAGTGGAGTCTAATAGAGGTCATGACAATACTCTAATATTGACTGTTGATTTGTGTCTATCCTACTGTTTACTTTATTCCCTTATAATTCACATATGTAATGCTGTCTTTTTTTCAAACGTTATCCTTGCACTGCTATATAGTTTTTATATTACTATGTCTACATTCCTTGCAATATTGGACTTATTTGCACTACCACCATGACACACACTCTCATAGAGCACCTTACCATAGAGCACCTTACCTGCCCTGTCACTGCAAGCGCCTCATGCTTATACATCCCTTAGTACATTCATGTGGATTTTTTATTTAGTATCTTTTCTTTGATTGTCCATATTATTCATGTAGATTTTTGTTGTTGTTATTTGTTATTTTATAATCCTGTTTATGATGTATGTGTATGTTGTGTGTGATGTCTTTAAGCTACTGGGACCTTGAATTTCCCCTTGGGGATCAATGCAGTATCTATCTATCTATCTATCTATCTATCTATCTATCTATCTATCTATGTCATGGACTGAGCTCAGATGTTACTAAAGATTTTGTAGACTAAAAGTAAGATTATTGTTCCACGTATATATTAACATTTTGCTATTTACTGCATTTACTTTTTAACCACATATGGAAGTTGTGCTATTTCGTGTCTTATCAGTGTTGCTCTAATTAGCTTGACACCCATTAACAGGAAATGAAAACAATAAGGATGGACGAGATAAACAGTAGGAGACATGAGGGTGCTGTTTTTATGTATTTATGAGACTGTAAATGAAACTGCTATGCAAAGCAAGTTGAGTTAAAACTCATGTACATGTTCTTCTCACACTTTTACCTGTAATGTTTGTGGTAAAAATGGCTCAAGTCTTTGATAAGCTGATGTGCAATGTGTCTATCGGGCCAGTCATCGGTTCGCAGCATGCTAATCAGTGTCTAACAGGTAACTGCCAAGACTAAAGGAAGACTGTTTGATTGATAAGCCAGGGATCTTCAACAGGGGGTCCGGGACCCCTGGGGGGTCCTCAGAGTCAGTGCAGGGGGGGCCTCAAAATGATTGTTTAACATCAGTAAACACGAATCAAACGTATTATTAGCAGATATAAATCCCAACTGCTTACTGGCCTGTAGGTAAGGTAGTCAGTAAGGTAGCCATCCACAGATTCAGTTAATCCTAACGATTCACTGTGCCACATGTATGTTTAACATTAAAACGTGATTCATAAAATCATGCAAACAATTGGCAGAATTGGCTATTATAATAACTGAGTATTCTATGCGGAACAAAAAGGTATGTATAAAGGCTTTAGGACGCCCTACACGTTATTTGTAGGGCGCAGTTTAATATGCAACTTCATTTTATACAATATGTGTAGTAGAGGGTCCCTGCTCCGTCTGTCTTTCAGTTAAGGGGTCCTTGGCTTAAAAAACGTTAACGACCCCTGTATTAAACTGTAAAATGAATGAAGTATGCTCCAAATCTATAGAATTGTTGTAATCAATCCAAACATGAACACTAAATTAAGATATCATTCTGCTAAGTGTTGTATAAGTTTGAAAGACTACTTTTAGAATCAACACATTTTCCATTACAATGTCCCTGCATGTACTGTACATTCCAGCTGTGTTAACCACTGAACAGTCCCTAGAGGATTTGCTAAGTTTGTGATAGAAAACATGGCTGCTAGTACATGTTTTAATGTGGGTTTGATCTTTTAGTGTGATTTAATTGAAATGAGGTTGTGATTACCTGATGATTGGGATGATTTGTTTAAAGGTACAGTCTCTGTGGGTCTGGAAACCACAGGTCTCTGTGTCATTATAATCAAACAACAACAACTAATTATCGTCACATAAGCTGAACCTGTTGTAAACACATGTATGTCATTTCTCGGCTAATATTTTTTACCATTTTACCATTTTACCATGTGCCAAGACATCATTCTTGGCACAGATCCAAGCAAAACCTCACAGGAAATCATGTTGTGTTGTTCCCAGAATGCACTATTTTTATCAAGATAGCACAAAAGGGAATTAAAGACACACACTTAATCAGATATGAGTGAAAGGGCACGTTCACTATCTTATACTGTAATATACTGTAGTGTGATGGACAGTAGTTACAGACAATATATGCTCTCTTAAAAACACGCCTACAGATGTAGAGACATGTGGTCTTAGTAGTAAATAAAAACTATACAAAATTACATTTTGCACAAACTACTTTGTTAATAACTTTCCTCTGCTGTCATGTAATAGCTTGCATGTATGGTAAATGACTTTACGGGAACCTTAAAACCACATTGCATGAGAAGTCAGTAGCGCATTATAGTTCTACACGTCTCTTGTTTGTTTCTTTGGTCTATGTGGTTAGTGCTGATAGGTTTCATGATGTAAACAGACAGAAGGCAGATAGAGGTGGGGCAAATAAGCTGCAGGGTGGAGGGAGGAGCAGTGGGGTGCAGGAGGTCTCTAGATGTGTGTCGTGAAATGAGTCCATGGCTTTGGTGTTCGCCTGTCAACAGCTACTGAGACTGACGCAAGCTAGCGGAGGCAGGGGGACTGGCACGGAGCAGAACAAGCCCCTCAGCAGACAATTGGAACAGGAAGCAAGGAAGGAAAGGGTCTTTCACCCAGAGGAAGACTGGCAAACTCATTGGGATTGTGACAAGACAGCCACACAGTAGCTCCAGAGACCACCCATTGTAAGAGCATCAAACACACACACACACACACACACACACACACACACACACACACACACACACACACACTTAAAAGCAGAGAGAGAGAAAACTGAGAAAGACAGACGGACTGAAAGCTCTTTAGGTCAGAAGTAGAATTTCTCAATTGATAAAAGAACTAAAGTAACAGTGAGAGGGTATCAATTTCGGTGTTTCCCTTCTTACATTACTTTTCTGTGGGTAAGAAGAGAAAAGGGGAATAGGATATTTCACTTCTTTTTTCGCTTCATTAAGTATTCTTCACATGGCCCACAGCCACAGACGATAAGGACACAGTGAGAAGGTAAGACTCAATAATTGACTTTACATCTTATATAATTGAAGTACATCTTCTAGATAGATTACCAGTCTAAGCTTGGCACAAATATATCATTTGTTGTAGGAAACCTAATTAACATTAGCATGCAGACTAAAACAGAATAACGCATTGTATATCTTGGTTTCCATAGCACCTGCTCCTGGCCTCAGTGTTATTCTTAAGGTTTTCAATGTAAAGACAGCACCACCAGGCAGATATACTGTCAGACAGGGGGAGGATTCAGAGTGAACAAATGCAGCAGTTAGTTGTTGGACACCTACATCACTGTAAGTGTATCTCTGCATTCTGACTGTAGAACTAAATAAGCAGTATGAACTGACAGAACTATCAATTCGAGTAACCACTTGTCTAAATGTGGTGAAATAGAGCGGCTACACTGTGTATAGTGATTGTATAAGAAAAGGATTTATATGCTCCTGAAAGTGGTAGAAAGTGGCTTTAACGTCTTCAATTCAGACAGAAAGGAGTAAGTCAGCTACAGTTCTTTTTTAGGAATTTACAGGAGGAAATTGTACATGTATATGTTTGGGAAGCAACATATGACACTGTTCCCTCTTTACATCATTACCGCCAAGGTTATGTTTTTGGTTTGATCGGTTTGTTTGTCTTTCAGCAGGATTACAAAAAAACTACTGGTCCAATTTGTAGCGTGGGCCAAGCAAGAACCATTACAATTTTGAACTGGATCTGAATCACGGGGCGGATACTCAAATTATTTTTCACTTCTGTTAACATTACGAGACAAGGCACGGCCTTGCCGGAGGTCTGTGCACCCCGATTGCCCTTTCATAATGTGACTTTACTGTGTATTTTCCTATGTATTAATCTTACTCTCAATTTATCATCTCTCTCCTCTCTCTCTCTCTCCCTTCGAAAGGTCCACTGAAGATCATAAGATGAACAACACACTGTCAAACACTTCCATCAAGTGTGTTCGGGATACCAGTGTCACATCTGTGATTTTCCCCTGCCTATACAGCATCCTCTTTATAGTCGCCCTGATACTGAATTCCCTGGCTGCATGGATCTTCTTCAGCATCCCCAGCTCCTCAACATTTGTGGTATTTCTTAAAAATGTGGTAAGACATGAGGGCTTTTGCTTTATACATTTTGTCTGTGCAGAAAAAACAACAACATACAGAAAACCCTTCATTAACAGGTGGTGGCTGACTTGCTGATGACCCTGACCATCCCTCTGAGAGTCTTAAGTGATGCAGGTGTGGGTCACTGGCAACTACGTGCCTTCCACTGCCGATACTCTGCCGTTCTCTTCTACACCACCATGTACATCAGCATCCTCCTGCTGGGCCTCATTAGCCTGGACCGCTACCTGAAGATAGTCAGGCCCCCCGGGAAGTGTGCTCTGCAGCGGGTTCGTGTTGGTCAGGCGCTGAGTGCTGCTGTCTGGGTGGTCATGTTGTCTTTAGCATTACCCAATGTTATCCTAAGTGACCAGCCGCCACGGGTTTCTGGAGGCAGACTGAAGTGCGCCTCCATGAAGAGCAAAGCCGGCCTTCTCTGGCATGAAGGATTCAACTACTTCTGTCAGGTAGCTATTCAATCAACATGTTCTCACGAATGGGTCCGCATGATATTGTACGGAAATTAGATACAGGAATAGGTTGGCTTTTTGGAAAACATCAGTTTTGTTTAATTTGTGCAAAGACTGAAGTGTAAATCACACATAATGTGGTTTCACGGGGGTTATGTGTCAGACTATTTCTTGGCCAGGAGCAAAGACAAAAACCACAACTTGTTTTTACACTTCTATTTTTGGATGGATACAGCATGTCAACGTGTTAATTAGTGAGCTTCAGACGTGCTGGTATCTGGATTTTCTTATTGGACAGAGGCAGGCTGTTTCCAGTGTTTGTGCTAACCATATTTACTGCACCAACATGAGCGTGGTGTCAATTTTCTCATATAACTCTCAACAATGCTAATGTTTTGTTGATGTGTACTTCCAGGTGGTTTTCTGGGGCACGCTGGCCTTGATGGTGGTTTGCTACACGTTCATCAGCAAGAAGGTTTATGAGTCATACAAGGCCTCAAAGAGCAAATCAGCAGCGGTCAGTCGCAGAACCAAGGCAAAGGTTTTTGTGGTGGTGGGGGTGTTTTTCATCTGCTTTGCCCCCTTTCACTTTGCCCGCGTTCCCTACACTCTGACGCAAACTGGCAGCATGGTGAGCCATTGCCAGGCCCAGAATGCTCTCTACATCGCAAAGGAAACCACCCTGTGGCTGTCGGCCACTAATGTGTGTCTGGACCCGCTTATCTATGTGTTCCTGTGTAAGGTGTTTAGTAAAAGACTGGCAGCTGCAATCTGCTGTAAGCCACTCCACAAAGGTGCCATGGAGTCTCAAACAGCAACATCAACTCAAATGGAGATGTCACAGATTGCCCAAAGTAACAAACTGTCATATAGTGGGGTGTCACAGTAACACACTGGACAATGCACAATGGAAAAATAATAAATGTAACTGTCAAGGCATGATGAAACACTGCCTGAAAGTGTATTTTACATGTAAATAGCTTTTTTTTTAAAAAACACCGGTTTAAAAAAATCTCAAATGAATGCAAGGTGATCCAAATCTGTTGAATAGGCAATGCTACGTGACTGAAAAATATGCAATTATGTCTGGAGGTGGTCATGAAGTTTCATAACAACAATGAAAACTGTTTTTGATACAGAACTAACCAAGCACTTCTGTCCCATGTTTTGCAAAGTCATCCAACACATTTCCTTAAGTGTCCTTACTGTCATCATCTACTTCCTCTTCTTCTCTAATCTCGTTCCAACTGCACTTTCCCTATACAAAACTTTGGCAAGAGGGTAAAATCTTGACAGCACATATTCTTCAATGATTACACCACACAGCCAATGTGATCAGGGACCGAATGATAACAAAATGCGGACTGCAATAGATACTGCTTAAAGCTATAACTTAGGTGCAATATAAATAATAATAGTAATACAATTCATATTTTTCATAACACAATTGCATGGCGTTCAACTTTTATGACTACAGACTAATATTGTTCTGCAGATTTGATGTTTGATAACACTGAGCATAACCAAACCTAACACTGCTCAATTAAGCTGTTAGCAAGTGCAAGTAGAGCATATAGTCTTTCACCATATTGCAGTAGCTTTACTGAGTCAAGAGAAGAAAATAATTTGAATAAATTGACTTTTTCAAACACTGCAACACCTCGAAGATGGGTTTCAGGACATTCACAAACTGCTTCTGCAGGATTAATGTCACCTCCTACCTGATTTAAAATTGTGTCTGCATTCGGGTCTGATTAATGTAATAATGAAATATGATCATCCTCCATTCCCACCCTCTGTCGGCATCGACAGAAACTGATATTTGGGCAGGAAATTAATGAGCTACAGAGCGGTTGTAGCGGCAACTGCAGTCGGGGAAAGGACCATTCGTCACCCTCAGATTAAATCCTCTGACAGATGACCCCGCAGTAGTGAATTATGAGAAATTTGAAATGACATTCATGGAAATTAAATAATCCTTGCACATAATATTGCATGGCAGTATGCACAGACCCAAGTTGGGGGACAGAAAAGAGCCAGAAAAATAGTGGGCAGGTAGGTAGGTACTGACAGTTTCTTGATGAAACAAGGTGGTAAAGCTCGTATGTCAGAGACACTTGTCAAGTCTACATGTCAGTGATGCCAATCAGCAGAAGTTAATACAGTGTTCCTTGTCAAAAAGCAGTCCCCAGAGTAATGGCTTTTAGGCATCTTATTAAAGCTTAGACTTAGGCTTTAGGTCAAAAAAGTCACGTCGACACGTTGTTCAATTGTTCAAACTTCCACTGAGTGAAAATAATAAAACAGAACAGGCTTACCTCACTCTTCTCAAACACTTTAGTTGAAATGGAAGATGTACGTTTTAGATCTACATGGATACACACAGTTACATTAAACTCAACTCACAAACACATAGAACTCAACAACATGCAAAAACAAAAGTAGCCTTGGAGAATGTGAGAATGAGATGTGACACGGATACAGTGCAGTGAAGCGGTTATCTATTAGCTATCATTTCACTGTGTGGGGAATTGGCAAGTTGGCGGAAGGGGAAAGGAGAGGGGGGGCTGAAACTGACTCTGTGTTGAGAATTAAAAGTAGGCTAGGTAGTAGAAGTTCACGAAAGCAATGCAACTTGGTAAAAAGAAGACAATGCTGCTCTGCCAAATGTCTTCAAAGGAATGAAACGTTGATAACAAAGAACAGTGATTTAATGATAAAGGGATGGTACACTCCCAGGCCGGTGGGCAGTTGTATCCGCACTAACGGCTCCTATAGCGGTCTTTGCTCCAGTCTGGCACCGGACACCCTGCGATGCCATCCAGCTCTGCAGCTCGGCGCGCTGTTTAGGACGCACACGGCCGCGGGCGCATGCACGGGATGCGCGCGCGCGCGCGCGTGTGTGTGTGTGTGTGTGTGTGTGTGTGTGTGTGTGTGTGTGCGTGTGTGTCTGTGTGTCTGTGTGTGTGTGTGTGCGTGTGTGCGTGTGTGTGTGTGTGTGTGTGTGTGTGTGTGTGCGTGTGTGTCTGTGTGTCTGTGTGTGTGTGTGTGCGTGTGTGTGTGTGTGTGTGTGTGTGTGT
The DNA here is from genome assembly GCA_023566125.1 of Zingel zingel. Classification (NCBI taxonomy): domain Eukaryota; kingdom Metazoa; phylum Chordata; class Actinopteri; order Perciformes; family Percidae; genus Zingel; species Zingel zingel. The sequence continues at coordinate 19,101,743 of CM042316.1, read as the reverse complement.
GTCCAACCAAAGCAAAGAATTAGCTCCACACTAGTTCATTATAGGCTAAGTCTTAAATAGGCTATAGCCTATTTGGAATATCCATTGGAATATTCACATTTTACATGAAAAAAGTTATTCTCATGTGTCCAGTTTGGGACGTAGCATAGCATTACTGTATGTGCTGGGGTACATTTTCACATAATTTATATATAAGGGGACACCTGAGTATTACCACCATATTGAAATACACCCAAAACATGCGTTTAGGGATATTGTAATCAAATATAGTGATTGTTATGTCATAATGCAGCAAATTAACAAAGTAATCTGTATTTTCTGTCTTTAAACAACTACTAATCGATTAAAGGTTAAGGCTGGTGCATAGTCTGTGTTTTTTAATCAATAAATCCCATTAAAGACCCAAACCACAGCCTGATAAATCTTCTTCCTCCAAAAACACATCAATGAGCAACATCTTGTTAAAAACACATCAATGAGCAGCATGTTGATAGGAAGTGATTAGCTAGTAGACCTAGTACACAGGTCATACTGTAGCTGCATACTACAGGTAGCTATGCATGTAAATACGTAAGTCAAGGTACATTCATTTACTACAAATTGTTTTAAGACTGACTTGAACAATTTAAAATCGATTATTTAACCCCCAGGCCGCCAACACACGTTGATTGACGTTTACAGTATAAATAAATGGGCTTAGGAATGTTGGAAAGTATTGAGAGACAGTTTTGGTCTTTTCATGTCATGTGTTGTTGTTTTTTTTTTTTTTTGGGGGGGGGGGGGGGGCGCTCGAAGGGGGTGTCGCCCAGGGTGTAATTAAATGTAGATCTGCCCTCTGTCACTAACAGACAAGTTTGCAAACTCTAAAATTGATTTTTAGATTTTTTTTTTGAACATTTTTTTTTAATTATTATTATAATTTGAGATTAACTAAAAAGGGTCTAAAATCGCCAATTCTTTCACAGTCTAACCCCGTTAGACTCTGACGTCAATGAATATTGAAGCTTTCGCTGTGCGCGCTCCCGCGAAGTGCTTGCACTTCTCGGCGGGCTCGCGCCGGGCTACATGCTACAAGGCTAACGCCACGTGACATTCCCGCCGGGTCATGTGATCGATCTATGTCCTCCTATCTGCCGTCAACTTTCCCCGAGCAGCAAATCCCAAACAAACGAACATGGCGGACTACGAGGAGCGGCAGAGCCTGTTGGGAGACGGGGACGAGGGCTCGTCCACCGGCGGACACACAGCCGGAGGAGCCGGCAGACCGATGCTGGCCATCTGCGACCCCAGCCACATACTGCACCGAGTGCTTGTCCTGATATTCATGTGCTTCTTGGGATTCGGTAAGCAGTGATAAGCGCCAACTTTCATAATTCATCCTGAATGGTTATTGTGGAGATTGGTGACTAAGTTCAATAAGTTATATTCGGTTAAAAGATTGTTTTAGTCTCGTTACCCACCATGGCTTAACGAGAAGTTAAAGACATGCAGTATCGTTTATGCAGTAATGTAGTTAATTTGTTCCAGGAAGCTACTTCTGTTATGACAACCCGGCTGCACTTCAAACTCAAGTCATCCAGGTAATTCGTTCAAATCATATGGTTGTTACACCATAAATGCAGCAATTCACATTTATCGCAGCACAACTGAAATCTGCACAATGAGCCAACCAGAACAGTCAAATTAACCTACTCCTAGATGCTGCCATTAGAGGGTTTTGTTTGTCCATGTACATGTGTTTCACACCAAGATTGTAATGGTGAAAATCAAAACCAAAACCGTTGAAGTGACTGACTTCCAATGAGCTTCCTCCCTGACTGTACTAGGATCTGAGCCTGAACACCAAAGAGTTCATGCAGCTGTATGCCTGGTACTCCTGGCCCAATGTGGTTCTCTGCTTCTTTGGGGGATTCCTGCTTGACAGGGTTTTTGGCATCAGGTACGAATACCATAGAGTCACATCTATTTTGAGTACATTGTGTCCATCATTATAAGTGAAAGTGAAGGAGTTAGTGTAGCTTTTTGCCTTGTCATCTTTCATTGTTTTTGTTTTTTTTATAGGCTGGGAACCATAATCTTTTCCCTCTTCGTCTGCGTTGGACAGGTAGGTTCACCTTGAAATCCAGATGTGAAATGTATTCTATGAAAGACAGAATAGAAGTACCACCATTAACATGCTAATTTTTAATAGTCTATAGGTATCAATAGGTACAGAAAAAGGATAGCAATTCCATCATTTTCTTTGCTGTTTTTCAACTTTTCCAATCTGCTCAGGTAATATTTGCTACTGGAGCTTTGGTAAATCGTTTCTGGCTGATGGAAGTTGGACGTTTCGTATTTGGGTGAGCGAATAATTCTGCCTTTCTGTATTTTACAAACATAATCTCTGAACTTTACATACCAGGGGCCAGTTATTTGCACCTTTACATATGCACGATATCACCGCAAATCTGGTAACTTTCAAAAGAGCAGTCTTTAAAGTGCTCATATTATGCTTTTTGGCTTTTTCCCTTTCCTTTATTGTGTTATATATCTTTTTTTAGTTCATGTTATAGGTTTACAAAGTGAAAAAGCCCAAAGTCCACCCCAAAGGGACTTACCATCTCCAACAGAAAACACTTGTCCAAACAGCTCTATTGTAGTCCAGCCTTTACTTCTGTGATGAACGTGCGTCACTTTGTAACAAGTTCTAATGCTCGCCTAGCTGCTAGCGTGGCACACCCTCGTACTCTGCTTCTGACTGGCTTGTAGTGCTGACCTAGGCACTGAGCATGTACGACTCCCAACAAAGATAGAACAGAAGTGAGATGCCTCACTCTGTAGCTGAAACAGAGAAACAAAAATATAGTTTAAAAAAAAAAAAAATGAAACCATGTAAACCTATTCTGATATAACCTCTAAATACAATTATGAACCTGAAAATGAGCATAATATGAGCACTTTAAAATTGGTCAGGGACCTTCTACACCTTCTCCCCCTCCCTGTTTTCTTTTCCTGAGCAGTATTGGAGGAGAGTCTTTGGCCGTGGCTCAGAACACCTATGCAGTCAACTGGTTTAAAGGAAAGGAACTTAATCTGGTGTTTGGCCTTCAGCTGAGCATGGCTCGCCTGGTAAGGACACAGAACATGGAGATAATTCATGCTTTCAAATAACATATTAATGCTTTTCCGACTGTAGCCATGGGAAATGAGCCTGCTGTATAAAACGCATGTCATTAATACTGTAGACGTGTTTCCATTCATGTATTTTGATGCTCATTTTGAAGTATTGCATTAGAAAAGCTGTATGGAAATGGAAAACTCGATAGAGCTTCCTCAATTTGCTCAAAAAAGTGTTAACGCTCACTTGGTTTTTGACCTTGTCAAAGAAAAGTTGATGTGCTAAATGGGATATGGAAACGCCTCTGCTGGATAAGTTCTGACGTAGCAAAAATTTAACTCCCATGACTGATCAGCTGTTTCCACTGTCGGCGTCTTCCTGGATATTATATTAATTTGTCTCCGTATCTGGAAAGCATGAAACATGGCCAATACTAGCTGACATTAAAGAACAATTCAAACTTGCCCAATTGAACCAAATTCCTGTAGACCTCTACATTTTTCTATCGTACACGGTTAGATGGCCAAGGTGAATTGTTTTGTTTCCTGTTAGCAACCTCTACTTCTTCTACGTTGTTTATTGGCAAATTAAAGTCATGCGGAGCCTATAGCGCCAACCACTGAACAACCTACGCTGTAGCCTAGTTTATTCGCTCCTAGTCTCGCATTGCCAGACCCTCCTCTAAAGCGCTGAACGAGGGTCTGGCTACTCCACATAGCATTCGGATATAGTAGGAAAACGTGCTCTGGTTTCATGGCATTTCTTTAAACCAGTCAGAATTGTCATGAGCGGTGCTAAATTCCGCACAGAACCGCTGCAAAATAGTCGTGCGAGAGAAAACTCAGATTGGATAGATAGTCTAGCTAGTCTGGATTTACCATGCAGAGATCTGAGGAGCAGTTAACCATAGTCCTCAGAAATCCACCGGATTTAAAATTCCAACACAAAGAAAGCAGAAGGAAACGGAAAATACATGCATCCGGCAGAATTTCCTGCAGCACCAGAGCAATCCCGGAAGTGGAACGCGAAGGATATAGACTAATTCGCTTCAAACTAGTTGACAGAAGGCGCTTAATTCACTTTTTTGTGACATTTTTAAAGTTTGCTTAAAATTTGCTTGACAATTGAATGGAAACACAAACGTATGCCTTATGTCTATTCACCCTCCTCTCCGCTCGTCTCAAGGGCAGCACAGTGAACATGAACATCATGGGCTGGGTGTACAGCAAGGTCTCAGACCTCGCTGGCTCTCCTGGACACACCGCACTAGGTGCATCACTCATGATAGGTAAATATCATACGATTTTGCTTTAACTGGGGCGGCGGGGGGGATAGGTGCCTCACTGAAGGGGAAAACTTGAAATTGAAGTGTTAAATATGAAGACTCTGGTTACATGTGCTTTATCGCTGTCTCTGCTAGAGATACCAGATCCTTTCTGTGTAACTAATGATCTCAGATGACACAGCCAGCAGAGACCGAGAGAAGTGTTATAGAGAACTAAAAGTGCTATCGTCTGCTACAGATGAGTCACATGAGTTAGAAAAAGTGTCACTTCTTATAATTTTCTCTGGAGTTACTTCTTAGGCATGCTAAAAGTGCTTCCACTTTTGCACAGCTAGAAGTTCATGTGTTTTCTTTTATAGCCCGTCTCCATCGCCACTGTTAATCTGACCATTTAAGATAAATTCATATGAACAATAGAATTAATCAGGCATCCTAAGTTGAACTCCTTGATAATCTAATCACCAAAGTATAACTTGAACTTACCATTTCCTTACTTTCTTCTGTGTACTTATTTACTTATGTCTTTGATTTCTTTTTTCTCTCCTTAGCTGCTGTAACCTGCCTGTTTTCACTTATCTGTGCCTTGGTGTTGGGATACCTTGACAAAAGAGCAGAGAAGATCCTCCACAAGGAACAAGGCAAAACGGGTAATGTTTGCTAATAAGTTCCAAATCACATGCTTTTTCTTTTTGCTCTTAGTATGTACTGCAGCTACCCTTACAAAGTACATACTGTTGCATGCAGTATGCATACAATAGGGACGTACTACTTCTTCATAGCATTGCGCCTTGAACTGTGACTCTCTTCTTCATGTATGCTGGGCAAAGGATTGTGGGTCAGAATAGCCAGAAAAGCATGCTGGCTTGCATACTGCAAAATCTGACAGGATGCACAAGGACACCCTGACATTTTTTTTAATACTGTATTTGACATACTATGTATTGGGACATACTAAATCTGGCATACTAAATAGTATGGTTATTGGAACACAGGGTGTGTCTTTTTGTCTTTAGTTTTTCCTCTTTGGCCTTATCTGTCAATAACTACTAGAATGCTTTTCACAGTAAACATGGACCTTGACACAGTGTAAGGCTGTGTTTTTTTTTTTTTGTTATCTTCCTAAAATTGACATTCTGGCCAGACAGTTAATTGGCTTTAGCCTTTTCTCTGTTTTGGTGTGGCTTATTTCAAGACAGCAACAGATCAATCCACTGAGTTCAATTCAGTGTGTGGTATAACTTTCCCTTTGGAACTAAACGGCTTCTTTTGTCAGAGAAGCCGGTCTTCCTCTTTCACAGTTGTTGAAAGCAAATGATGCTCTCAAGCTGATCTGCATGTGTGTTAATTTTGCATATAAGGTGAGGTGATCAAGTTGACCGATGTGAAAGACTTCCCCTTCCCCCTGTGGCTCATCTTCATCATTTGCGTGGCCTACTATGTCGCAGTTTTCCCCTTTATTGGACTGGGACAGTGAGTATTGCATCAGTGCCACCTTCCACTTCCACTTTCACTTTCACTTCCACTTCCACTTCCACACACACACACACACACACACACACACACACCCACCTTTCTTTCAAAGGCTTTCACACATCTTTAATACACCCAGAACATTATCTCGTCTGTATAACAAAAGAAGTCAGTGCCTCCCATCTTTCTAATTCAAATTTTAGCATTTATCGCTAAGCCATTCTAATCCATGACATTGAGTTGTACATTTTATTTATTCTAAATCTACGTTTGTGATTGGCCAGTTGTTTATAGAGCAGAGCTATACAAGGGTAATGCGTTGCTACAGTGTTGTTATTGAAAGATGAAACTGACGTGATTTTATCACACACTCAGTGCGCACTTTAACTGCACAATCTAATGCAGTTCGGTTGGTTGCCATAAAGTCTACTTTTATGATGCCAATAATCAGTTTCTTTGACGCTGTCATATGTTTTAGCATCAAGGTCATAGTTTAGAGATGGTGTTGTACTGGACTGCATTAGATGCAGGCTGTTCCTAATATTCTGCCCCACCCTCGTATATGGAAATAGGGAGAACAAAAAAGTAGAAACACCTCTCCATGTGTAAAATAGTCCAGTACAACACCATCTTAAACTTTGAGCTCAGTAATATAACTGAATTTACACATTTCTGATGATGTCACCAATTACTGAACATTATGAGCTTTGTTACAAACATAAAAGTCATGGTAGGGCTGTTGTATTAGATTGTACAGGTGTATTCAATAAAATGACCGCCTTGTGGATTTTTCTAATGTCAACAAATCCCATGATAAGAACATAACCACCAATGCTGTTTGACTTCCAACGCCTCTCCTTGTATATAGTTTCACTTAAAAAAAAAAGCGAAGTAATTTCCCAGCTGAAGTAGTTTATAGCAAACACCACTCACAAAGTAGCAAATATTGTACTATTTAGCTGCGTATTACTACACATATGGGACACATACTGTATATGGTTGCCGGACTGTATGTGTGGGATTGACTCTTTTAAGCTTGATTTGAATATTGCCAGACTTCTCCTTTGACTTCTTCCCTATGAAAGATTTGAACATTTGTGACATTTGCAACTCTAAGTGCTGGAGATTATCACCAAAGTTTCAGATTTTTGTCCCCCATAAACCTTTACTCCAACAGAGAAAATTGGGAGATGCTATAATTGCGTACTAATTCTGAAAAAAGGGGCTTTCAATCAGTCAATCAAAATGTATTTATATAGCACTTTACAGAAACCAGCAGGTATCCAAAGTACTTTACATCAGGAATCAAGTATAAAACAACATATCATATAATAAACAGAATGAAACGTATAACACAGTAAAATCAGAAAAGGTTACAAAGAAACAGGAGAGTGAAATTGTCACACCACTACTACGTATTAAAAGCCAGTCTAAACAAATAGGTTTTGAGTTTGGACCTAAAAAGAGCTACATCTGTAATAGTGCGAATATCAGAGGGTAACTTGTTCCAGAGTCTCGGGGCAGCAACTGCAAAAGCCTGATCACCCCACCGTTTATACCTTGACCTTGGGACTTCTAAAACCAGCTGATTTGAAGACCGCAATGGCCGGTTGTGCTCACACAAAGTTAAAATTTTGGAAAAATACTCCATTTAAGGCCTTGAAAACAAACAATAAGATCTTAAAATCTATTCTAAAACGCATAGGGAGCCAATGTAGGGTGTAGAGAACAGGAGTGATGTGTGCATGTCTAGATGTATTTGTTAAAAAGCGAGCAGCAGCATTTTGATCAAGTTGAAATCGTGGGATGGAGGTCTGATTCAGACCAACATAAAAAACATTACAGTAATCCAACCTTGTACTAACGAAGGCATGAATAGCCTTTTCAAGATCGTTCCTGTTCAGGAAAGGCTTAACTTTAGCCAGGAGACGAAGCTGGAAAAAGCTCATACTAACAACATTACTGATCTGCTTGTCAAATTACATACTGCAATCAAAAGTAACCCCCACATTTTTGACAGCTGACCTAGTGTATGATGCCAGAGCTCCCAAACTCAAAGCTGGAACATTTTGCGTGCCTGAAGTACTGAAAATAATACACTCAGTTTTATCTTCATTCAAATTAAGAAAGTTTTGTGAAGCCACAACTTAATATCATTAATACAACTAAGCAGGGAGTTTAGTGTGACACTGTCATTTGCTTTCATAGGCAAATACATTTGCAAATCATTTGCATAACAATGAAATTACAGGTTGTGCAGAATGGGACCAAGAAGGGAACCCTGGGGTACCCCACAAGAGAGAGGGGCAGCTGACGAGGACAGGTCACCAATCATGACAGAACATTTAAACCATTTAAGTGCCGAGTCTCAGATGCCTACACAATGATCAAGGCGAGAGAGGAGGACTGCATGGTTCACTGTGTCAAAAGCCGCTGTAGGATTCCTGGCATCTACAGACCAGGCAATATCGTTATGTACTCTCAATAGGGCAGACTCAGTGCTGTGACGTGACCTAAAACCAGATTGAAATTTTTCAAACACAGAGTTCTGCTGTAAAAAGGCTTGTACCTGTGTGAAAGCAACTTTTTCCAAAACCTTTGAAAGAAAAGGCAGATGAGAGACTGGTCTAAAATTGGACAACACTGTGGGGTCAAGATTAGGCTTCTTAAGTAGGGGCCTGACCACAGCATGTTTAAAGGCAGCTGGGACAGAACCTGAACTAAGTAGACTCGACCCAATGGTGCTATTAAAAATCTCCTTCACCATTCTGGCGGGAACAATATCTATAACTTTGTATGCTGAAATGATGGAACAGCATTTTTGGTTTGGTGCTTGATGAAAATATCTTGACCCTTACTTGTCCTTGAGTAAAGAAAAAATATAATTCACTTCAAGATGGTTTTTCATAGTTAAATTGTTCGAATTACATCGAGAACTTATATTAAATTCGTACAGTGCCTTTGTTTGAGCAAAGAACCTTCAACATGTAACCTCACAATGCTGTGTACGGGAGGGAGAGGGAGTCCGAAATGGAAAGAGGTTTGATAAATGAGTTTGCAATGAAAAAAACCAATTGAAGCTATCGCGACCTGCATTTCCTCTTCTGAAAGGAACTCTTAAATCACTTAGCAACTGACATGGTTTTTCCACCGAGGGTCCGTGCTTACAGAGCAAATACTTGTTATGCAAATTGAGCAGAAAACAATGTATGGAAGACCGAGAGCTACCTGCTGCAGGAGTCAACTTGATTTCCCCTTCTCTTGTCCTCACATCAATATAAATGTTGAGCAGCACTGTGTACTGCGAGCCCATCATCTTGTCTTTTTATTTACAGGGTATTCTTCATTGAAAAATTCAATTTCTCCCCGGCTGAAGCCAGAGCTGTCAACAGGTAACTCAGATCAGTTGTAATAGGCTGTTGAGACCATTCTACCTTAAGGCACTAACACCATTATAGTCTGCTGTTGCCGATCTATCTCCTGTTTCTTATTCTAATGGATGACTGCTTTTGCCAGTCTGAAAAAGCAATTTGGCCAGAGTTTTAGCTGAGAAATGTTACTTCAGCTACCCGAAACTGGAAACATGTTAGAACACTTTTAGTCTCGCTTTGCCAGACCTTCCTCCACAGCGCTGCAGAAGAGGGTCTGGCTAGTTCACACAGCATTCCGGAATGGGAGAAAAACATGCTCTGGTTTATTGGTTTCTTTAACCAATCGGCACCGAGCGGAGCCACGTTGGCGCTGCAAAATAGCCTCGGGAAGGAACTTGTCTTGGTCGAACATGTGTACTTACAAAAGTTGTTTTAGTTGTGCAACAGAAAACTTATATTGGTCAGATAGTTTAGCTAGCTGTCTGGATTTACCCTTAAAATGGCCAACACAATGAAAGCTCAAGGTAACGGACATCCGGCCTAAATGAGGGACATATGGCGGAATTTCCGGCGGCACAATCCCGGAAGTGGAACGTTGTTTATATAGACTAGAAGACTTTTAATATCCCATAGAACGTAAACCATATAACTTGGTGTCGCGCTCCTAAAGGCCGACTTCAGCAGATAGATTGTCTTTACTCAGATTTCTGTCATTAACCAGGATAACATTTCAATTAGTTTAGATTCCAGTCATAAAAACTGACTGCCCTTCTCTATCTTTGCCAGTATTGTGTACATCATCTCAGCCCCTGCCTCTCCACTTCTGGGCTTCATGGTCGATAGGACGGGGAGGAATGTGGTTTGGGTAATGATTGCCGTGGTCGCCACACTCGCCGCTCACATGATGCTGGCCTTCACCTTCTGGAACCCATGGATCGCCATGGTAATGCCCCTGGCAACCTTTTGCACTATACTCCACCAAAGTCTTATTTTGTACATTTTTTAACATTCGTAGGATGAATTGAGTGAAGGAATTGCGCTGTCGATAAATGTCAGTACATTCACTGGGCACTGTTAGGTTAGTGGTGTCCAAGTGAGATGGAAGAATTGTGAGTCATAGTGGGTGTGGATACTAGTTCCTAAAGACACAAAGTCTTGTAGAATTGTTGTCCTACTTGGTAGTTGCAAACCCATTGATTGGCAAGTGCAGAAACCTAATTTGTGTTGTATTTGAGTGTGCTTGTAGCCTGCATATAAAGAAATAACACTGATATTTCTATTTAATATAAAAAAAACTACTATATTACATTCTTACTGGATAGCAGTAGGAGTTGAACAGGGTTTTGCTTTAAGAATGGAATAAACATATATTTATATAGCACCATTTCTTAATTTCCAAGTTAGAGTGTTAAATGCATATTTGCATCATGCAATAAACAAGCAAACAACAAATTTTAGGTAATCCATCATACCACGGAATTATTTGGAGAGCCCTAACATAATAAATGACTGCATGTGTGTCCTCTGTTGTTTTCCAGTCCCTGCTGGGTGTCTCCTACTCCTTACTGGCCTGTGCACTGTGGCCCATGGTGGCCTTTGTGGTACCTGAGCATCAGCTGGGGACGGCTTACGGCTTGTATGCACCTTTTTAATGGCAATGTTATGACTGATGGTGCAGCAAGGGAGGACTCGTACACACAGATCAAAAAAGGGAGATTTAGACCAGAGTCTGGATGTTAAATGTATTAGATACATTCCTCGTGGCTAGGCCCGAGATGTTTGACAAGGTGTACTTGTAGAGTCCCTTACATATAGGCTGACTCATCTGCATGCCTCATCATGCACTGAGGAAAGTTCAGCATGGACTGAAACGTTTGCACTTTTGCACTCGCACATTTGTATATTTTATGACCGTCTGTAAGCCTTGTAATCTATCAAATAGAAACATTCAAAATCCAGACTCTTATCTAAATATCTCCTTTTGTTCTCTGTGTGCGAGTCCTCCCTTGCTGCAATGTATTCCCCCTCCCCCCCGACTATCGCACCAGAGAAGGAGAGGGTGCTGCTCAACTTTTGTAAACCAATGTTCTGACTGATCTCCTACATATTGACAGTTAAACACACGCACAGTTATGACTGTTAATTATTTATATTTTTCACTGACACTGATGTTTCCTTCGTCCACCAGCATGCAGTCGATCCAGAACCTGGGACTCGCTCTCGTTGCCATGGCAGCGGGAGCAATCCTAGACACCAGAGGATACCTGTTTTTGGAAATGTTTTTCTGCATCTGCCTCTGCTGTCAGTAATTTCTGCCCATTTGTGTGTGGGTTTATGAGATTGCAGTCTTTCCAACTCCTGTTAGACACATTTGAGTGACAAAAAGTTACTTGTTTCTTTCAGTTGCGCTGATGGCAGTGGTGATGCTGTACTTTGTGAATTATCTCCGAGGTAAGACTGACGCCTTGAACTCTCCCACTGCTTCACTTCTCTCAATACCTCCGTGCTGTCTCTGTTTGTTTTTTTTCCCCAATCTACCCCTGTCTTACTCCTTTTTCTCCTGTGACATCTCTTCACTTTACTCACCACTCTTCAGCACACCACTCTCCTTGCCACCAGACTCACTCGCCTCTTAATCTCTCTGTCTCCCTCTCTTGCTCCAGGAGGAGAATTGAACCTGTCAGCCGCAGCAAGAGCCAAACTCCAGAAAGAAGCCACTTCAGACGCAGAGTGAGTATCATTGACCCTCCCCCCTCCAGCTTTTCCACCCACTTTTCCCAACAATTAGACAAGCATCTCAGAAACATACAGTATTGAACATTCCACTCATATAATCAAGTGGTGCAG